>CAUYUJ010000536.1:556865-656560 GCA_963575745.1 Prorocentrum cordatum
GTGTGTGTGTGTGTGTGTGTGTGTGTGTGTGTGTGTGTGTGTGTGTGTGTGTGTGTGTGTTGTAGCGTGAGAGGTGTGCGTGTTGCGTGTGTGTGTGTGTGTGTGTGTGTGTGTGTGTGTGTGTGTGTGTGTGCGGGTTTCTATTGTGTTGTGTTGTGGTGTATGTTGTGTGTGTGTTTTGGTTTTTTTGTGTGGTGTGTGTGTGTGTGTGTGTGTGTTGCGTGTGTGTGTGTGTGTGTGTGTGCGTGTGTGTGTGTGTGTGTGTGTAGTGTTGTGTGTTGTGTGTGTGTGTTGTGTGTGTGTGTGTGTGTGTGTGTGTGTGGTGTGTGTGTGTGTGTGTGTGTGTGTGTGTGTGTGTAGTGTGTGGTGTGTGTGTTGTATGTGTTGTGGGTGTGTGTGGGTTTTTCATGTGTGTGTGTGTGTGGTGGGTGTGGGTGTGTTGGGGGGGGGGGGGGGGGGGGGGGCGGTGTGGAAAAAGTGGTTGGGGGGGGGCGGTGTGGAGGTGGAGGGGGAGGAGGATAGTGGATGACGAGGTGGATGCAAACCCCACGCGTTCCCTCTTCCTGCTGCCCCCACCCCGTCTATCGGAAACACTGTTTTGAAACATGTTCGAGAGTTTCCTGCTTCAAAAGCCACAAACACAAAACCAGTTTGAGACTGGAAGACCCCCCCCCCCCCCCCCCCCCCCCCCCCCCCCCCCCCCCTCCCCACCCCCCCCCCCCCCTCCCCGCCATTCTTCAGTTCGCGGCCGTCTTCCTCCTGGATTACCCATCCCGTTTCCTCATTACCATCCCCCTCTTCCTCCCCCCCCCTTTTGACGCGCCCCGCGCCAGATGCGGATGAAAATATGCGTTGATCCCCACCCCCGTGGTGAACCACCCAGTGAGCTTCGGGGGCCAGACAGGGTCACCCCCTCTGCCTGTGGAAATCAAACCACACTTTCAACGCCACCTCCCTCCCCCCCTCCCCCCACCCACCCTGTCGTATTCGCTCCTTGTGCGTTCCTCGCCTGGCACCGTTCCATCCAACGGTAAGCGCGGTTTTCTCGGCGCGCAAACGCATCCGCGGGCGCGAGAACTGAAGCCGCGTCCAGGGCGCGGTCCGAGCGAGAGGTGCGCCGACAGCTAACGTGAAACCTCAGACAAACACAAGGGCAACGCGGCTCCCGACAATCAACGCGGACGTTCCATAGTTCCGATAACAAGCCGCAGATCCTGGATGCGCTTCCCATGGCCCACGGGCTCGAAAGCGGCCCCCAGGGCACGAGGCCCAACACAATACAAAACCAACGCAATCCGACGCCGAATCGAAGGCACGATTTTTTTTTTTTTTTTTCGGGAAATCGCTTTCGGGGGCCTTGGATTCGAGATCGAATGTTTTTTTTTTTTTTTTTTTTTTTTTTTTTTTTTTTTTTTTTTTTTTTTTTTTTTTTTTTTTTTTTTTTTTACGAATTTGTCGGCCGACCCCCATCAGGCGCGTCGCGGTTATAACGCGGTGTGCAGTGGTCGCGCGGACGTGCGCGCATGACAGTGCGAGTGCAAATTGTTGTTGCGCAAAATTCAACGCCCCGACTTCGATTGTAATCAAATGTGGCACGCCTCATGTGTGAATATTTCAGCGTTCGATTTGTTGGGTTTGTGTGACTGGAATTCCCCATGCGGGGCTTCTCAATCACGCCTGCGGGGCTTTGCTAACCTGATTAGGGCTACTTCGTAAATGACATATAACTTGAAATAACTGTTTCCGCTAATCGCGCTAATCGGTTACGGTGGTTACAATAACGCGGTTATAGCTCCATCCAACCATGAGCTCGCAATTATTGCAATTACGCGTGTGCGATAACGGATAACATTGGAATTATCTCAATTGTTGTGAATACCCTGCGGATGGAAAGGACTAAGATTTAGTCCTCTTTTTAAGCGCCCAGAAACCAAGTCAAATTATGTAACCAAAACAGGGAGTTAGTCCATTTATCACACAAACGAAAACGTTGGTCAATTTTCTACAAACACAAGCAAATTAGTCAATTTTCAAGCGACGCAACATACTCGTCAGATTTTACTAAAAACATGTATTGTAATAGGTTGTGTAAGGGGCGCAACGCTTTGCTGCGCGCCTGGTGCCTCACAGACGGGGGGGTGCGACTGTCACGCCTGACGCTCCCACGTGGGGCCTCGGTTTTTTCGGTCCACACGCCGTCGCCTTTCGCGCGAGGGCTCGGATTCACAACGCGCCCACCTCGCCCCGCTGTGGGGCGGAGCGGTTTCGAGCGCGGGCTCGGGAGCTCGCGACCCCTACCCCCGACCCGCCCCGACCCACCCCGCACCGCCACCCTCAACAACACCATAGGAAAACACGAACAAACGCCCCCCGAAGAAGAGGCAGTCGACGACTGTCCAAGCCGCCTCGGCTTGGGCAGTCGCCGACTGCCCAGGCCATGGCGGACGTGGACGACGACGGCGCGGCGGACAGACCATCGAGGGCGCGGCCATGCTCCAGCGCGGAGCTCATGGCCCAGGAGCTTCTCTTTGCGTCCCATTCCTCCCCTCACCTCTTCCTAACTGGTTCCATTCCTATATGGTTCCATTCCTGGTTCCGCTAACTGGCTCCATTCCTATCCCCTCTTCTCGCCCGCCCCTCCCCCGTCCCCACTTCCCGTTTACCTTGGTCGCAACTCATCCTGGGTCCCCCCACGTTCTCCTCCACCCGTCTCTCCCTCATCCGCCCCCCGCGCCCACCCAAGGAATTCGCGCCCTTCGCGACGGAGAAGGAGTGGCTCACCTATCCCAGCAAGGAGGCCAAGGGCGACGGCGTCAAGCAGCACCGCGACACCGTCGTCCAGCACGCCGCGCTCGTGGCCACGATGAGGCTCAAGGTTGACCCCAACCTGAGCTTCGGCCCCAAGGCGTGCGACGCGGCCTTCATGCTGATTGCCAAGGAGAAGTTCCCAGACCTCAGCTCCTCGCAGTGCTCCATGTGGGCGAGCGAGAACTCTGCTAGGTCAGAGCGGTATGAATAGATGTATGAGAATGATGATGATGATGATGATGATGATGATGATAATGATGATGCTGATGATGGTGATACTGATGATGATGATGATGCTGATGGTGATGATGCTGATGATGATGCTGATGATGATGGTGAAGATGATGATGACGATGCTGCTGTTGATGATGATGACGATGCTGAAGATGACGAGTATGATGATGCTGATGCTGATGATGACGATGGTGATGATCATACCGATGATGATGAAGATGCTGATGAGGGCGATGATGATGAGGACGATGAGGAGGACAACGGTGTAAAGGGCAATGAGGTGGTATAAGGCGGATCAACATGATGGGGGGGGGGGGAGATGGATGAGGATGGGGAGGACATGGACGAGGAGAATGGCAGTGATGCTAACGGTACTGATGCAGATAACGACGGCGGTGATGGTGGTGAGGATGATGATGACGGTGGTGGTGATGGCGATGACGAGCGTGATGATGTTGATGATGGTCATGATCACGATGATGGCGATGTATGGGATGAGGACTATACAGGGATGGTGGTGGCGCTGATGATGGCGAGGGGAGAGCAGGAGGAGGAGACAACGCAGAGACAGAAAGAAAGAGAGAGAGAGAGAGAGAGAGAGAGAGAGAGAGAGAGAGAGAGAGAGATATACATAAATGCAAAAATGGCGACGTGGAGAACATGCATAAGCCAGAGAGGGCACGGCAAAGAGAGGAAGAGAGCGAGAGAGCGAGGGGGAGCGAGGTCGAGCGAGCGAGCGAGCGAGCGAGCGAGCGAGAGAGAGAGAGCGAGAGAGAGAGAGAGAGAGAGCGAGAGAGAGACATCGAGAGAGAGAGAGAGAACGAGCGAAACAAGTAGAGCAACTAGAGAGGGGGAGAGACGGCTATGTATATATATAGATGAGAGAGAGAGAGGGAGAGAGAGAGAGAGGGGGAGAGAGAACGAGACAGAGGGGGGAGATCGAGAGTGAGAGAGACAGGGAGAGAGAGAGAGAGAGAGATAGGATGAGATGAGGATGCGGAGGGAGGCGCGTGCGGTGCGGGGGGGCTGGCCCAGAAGGTTGCGCACGCTGGCCAGGCACGTGTACAAGGTGGTGTCACGCAAGTCGTGGCCGAAATGGTTCGCTGACGCAGTCAAGGATCGCACGCTGATTAACCAAATGCGCATAGCGCACGCACGCACAGACGCACGCACACACGCACACACACACACACGAACACACGAACACATACACACACACTCACACTACACACACCACCACCACCATCACCACCACAAACACACGAACACAAATCCAATAATCACGAAAAATGGTCGACCATGTTTCGACCACTTTACGACAATGGTGTGACATCTTGCAATCATGTTCCGCGCCCCCAGGAGCATGGCCTCACGCCGGATGACACCTGCGACGGGGGCGATGATCAGGACGAGAAGACTGGAGACGGGAACTTGGAGGAGTGGGTTTCCACGTACAAGTTCAAGCAGATCGAGTACAAGATGGCATTCGACGAGACCATGGACAGCATGATCAGGACGAGATCGAATGGAGCAGGGAAGAAGATACCAGAGCCGCCAAGCAAGACTGAACGTGATGAACATGGCAAGGTGATCGCCCATTGGCCCGACGGCATGAGGTACAAGTACCTGGACACACGAGGAGACGGAAGCACCACGAAGAAAGGCAACACGCGCATCCACGTCACCACCATGGGCACGGGTGATCGCGCAGAGACCCTCTACATCAAGATGCGCAACAACCAGCCGAAGGGCAAGGAGATGCAGCATTTGTGCACCCTCGTCCGCATACACCCCGACGGGGCCAACGAGCAGTTGACGCAGGTCGACGCCGCGTGGTTCTCTGGCGGCCAGGCCCCAATGCCCACGACAATGCTGAACCATTGCGCCTCTCCCCCGTCTCCCTGCCCTTCGCGGCTGGGATCGGGGAGGGGGTGCGATGGTTCTGCGCGTCGCGGGTTCTACACAGGATGAGTCCATCAAGTTCACGAAGAAGATCCTCGACGCCATCAAGGGGGGCTCGATCTGCAGCAAGCAGGAGGCCGACACCATGAAGAACACCTTGATGAAGGAGGGCGGCATCACCAAGTCCGCGCCTCCAACTTTGAAGCGCCCAGCAGCTGCGGCGCCACCCGTAGCAGCCACTGGCCGCGGCACCGACGGGGGCGCCGCGTTCGAAGCCGATGGAGCTGATGGCGACGACCCAGCCGAAGATGGAGATGCAACAGCAGGGGTGGAGGTGGATGCGCCTGCGGAACCAGAACCAGCTGCAGGGCCAGGCGGAGATGACCCGAACATCACCCCCAAGAAGAGGATCCGCACGAAGAAGTCCTCGCATGACATCATCCGTGAGGCGCTCGACATGTCGCAGTCGCAGTCGCAGGTCGGCTTGGACAACGTCCAGGTCAAACGCCAGGAGTCCCAGGCGGGCAACGAGACGGTCGTGCAGGCGGAGGTGGAGGCCACCAAGGAGGATTCCAAGGGTGATAAGGCCCGATCGTGTTTCTGAGTCAGCTAGTTTCCAAAGCCCCGAAACATTAATGATCACGTTGCCCCAGAAGCGCACCCACCCCTCCGTTACCCCCCCCCCCCCCCCCTCCCCCAACCCGCTACGCACTCAAAATCACGAAGAACCCCGAACGATGTTGTTTTTGAAAATTTGGCCCCGATCGTTGATTGTTCTCTGGGGAGGATGCCCGTGCAGGCCCAACGGCCGCGGAGTCCGACTCCGACTGCCTCCTCGGTTCTGCGAGGATGCCAGGGGCCGATGATTACGCTGAGGCCAGTCGGCTGTTGTTGGACCGCTCGGGTTCTGATTCTTCGTAGTCTGAGTCTGCGAGCTAAGGGTCATCATCCGTGGATGCGCCGCGTTCCGTCAGACGTCCGAAAACATGGTTGCCCTGCCGCGGTGGATGAGCCGCGGTCCGTCAGACGTCCGAAAACTGGGGGTAGGCCGCTAGCTCTGCCGCGGGCAATGTGCATTGGATATCGTGATTCCAGCAGGGGTCTGGGTCGGCGGGGTGGGCTGGGGTCGGGCAAGGTTTGGGGTCCAGATCGGTTACCAGTTGTTGTTAGTCGTGCGGCGTTGGGGGCTACATGGGTTTGCTGTGAGTTTGCCTGGAGATATTGTCTGGCAATCGCCTGGGCGGTCGCGATGGCTGAGACTTCTAAATCAAATATTGCTCATGGTTGTTTGTATCGGGTGCGTCCTGGGTAAGTTTGTCGCAACACAGCGTGTCGGAATCGGACAACCTTTGGGCATGCCCACCCAATGCCGCCCCCGACTCCTCCGCATTAGTGCTCAAAGGTCCCGGTCAGGTTCGTTTCAGGCCCATCGCTGCATGTATACAGAACCAATCACCACAGAAATGATGGTCAGCCCGCGCGCGGGCACCGTGATCCACGGGCTGCTGGCGAAGTCGACTGCGACTGCGCCCACGCCCACGACGGCGCCTCCCTCAGCACACGCCAGCGGTCACGGCAGTGAACCTGGGTCGGCGCCGCCTCGAACACCTCAGGAACCAGTGCAGGTGGACGACTCGCCCCCTGATAGTGCCCACGGCTGGGTCGGCAGCATGACTTCGTTCACGGCGCCGACCGCCCTGGAGCCCCGCGACGTCGGGAGTGAGGAACCAGCGACGCAAACGGTCCCCGACTCCCAGGGCGACCAGCTTCCAGAAGGTCAGGGCACTGGCATGGGGTACCTCAGCCCCCAGGAACGGCACGGTAACCATGAAATAGCACTTCCGATAACGGGGGCTCGCAGACGTTTTTCGGTTTGCAGGGGTGGGCTCAGGCGGGTATGTACTTCATTGGGCAGTTCGCATGGATGATCCAGATCAGGAGGAGGAGGGGGAGGAGCATATGTCAGGGGAAGCAGCGAGTTAGCCCCAGGACCACATGGCGGATGACGACGCGTCCCTGGCCGAGATCGCGTCGCGCTCGGGCATCACAGTCCAGCAGAACCCCCTGCGCTCGACCCCGTGCCAGTCGCAGCCCGTCCTGCCAGCGGCAGGTGAGTTGGCGAACCAGTACATGATGTCCGCGGGGAAGGCGCACGTCTCGGAGCAGGTGGTTGCTTCGTCACAGGTCGCAGTCTCCGAGCAGGTGGCGGTTTCAGGTCAAGTTGATGTTCCATGCGGTGTCCCTGGCGAAGCTCGGGTCGCCCATCCAGACGGTCAGCAGCTGGCGCCACCGATCCAGCAACCACCAGTCGGCATTGCCGACGGCAGCGACCTCCGCGGGCTCCCAGCAGACCCCAGCAAGCACCACGGGGAGATTCCTGCGATGGACTACCTCGGGAACAAGCTGATGGACATGTACAAGGCGGAGAATCGCATCAAATGAGTGCGGAATAAAGCTTGTATCCACAATCCCATACGCCTAATGTAAATTTTACCGCGGCTGCGTTCAGATACACGAATGTGCCGCGCGATGTCAACATGTGTTTCTAACACATACGCACGCGCACACACACGCACACGCACACGCACACACACACACCCACACACACACACACGCACACCCACCCACCCACCCACCCACCCACCCACACACACACACACACACACACACACACACACACACACACGCCTACGCACCCACCCACCTACCCACCCACCCACCCACACACACACACAGACACGCACACACACACACACAAACACACACACAACCAAGCGCAAACCACCTATCATAGCACACCTCCCCCGCCAGGAGATGGCGACGACACGGAGGCCGCCGCCGACGATGGCGACAGGGACATTGCGCTCGAGCAGGCGTACCACAACAAGACGCCAATGGCGGAGATGGAATACGGAGGGTGAGGGATGCGTTAGGGTGGTCGGGGGATGGGGGTAGGATTAATGAAGGAGGCGGTACATGTGGAGAGGGGCATTGAGGAACACACGAGGGAGGTGATGATGGCGTGGGAAGATATGAGGACACGATAACGTGGGATGGGGAAACTAGGACAACACGGATGATGCGACTGACGGGTGAGCACGGGGGGGGGGCGGCACGGATGACGGGAGCAATGGCGAAGATAGTGTTGACGATGATGGTGATGATGATGAGGTTGATGATGATGATGCTGATGCTGATGATGATGATGATGATGGTGATGATGAAGATGGGGATGATGTTGATGATGGTGATGATGGTGTTGATATTGATGATGATGCTGATGCTGATGATGATGGTGGTGATGAGGATGATGATGGTGATGATGTTGATAACGATGACGAGTGTGGTGTTGCTGATGATGCTACTGATGGTGATGATGCTGATGCTGATGTTGGTGATGTCGATGCTAACGATGGTGATGTTGATGTTGCTGATGCTGATGATGATGATGATGATGCTGGTGCTGATGGTGATGATGGTGATGCTGATGAGGCGGATGCGGAGGATCACGATGAGGATGACTAAGATGAGGTACAACTTTCTAGAGCTTCGGAGCAGGAGCTGCAAGAAGGCGAGCAACATGGGCCAGCGGTTCAAGCGCTACATCGACTCGAACGACCCGCAGGCCAAGCAGGACGCCAAGAAGTACGCCTGCCTCCAGGGCCAGACAGCGAAGGAGGCCTTCCGCCTCCAATGGTGCGACCAGCTCTTTGCGGTCTACCAGAAGAAGAGGCCATGACGGGATGGGGGAGGCAGATACGGAAGGGGTGTAACAGAGGAGACGGAGGAATGACTTAGTTACACGGAAGGAGATCAAGGACAGCATTAGGGAGGAGCAGGATGAGTCGGCTGCATTAGTCAGGAAACCGACTCATGAGGAAAGAAAATTGGAGATCAAGAGGAGGATGCAGATACGGGAAAGGAGGTAGTGTGGAGGGAGAAAGGTGGAGGAGAAGGAGAGGAGCAACAGGGCAAGGAGTAGCATTCAATCCACGTCCAAAGAGGCGCTTCACGCAGACGTCGTACGAGGCTGACGAGGAGTGGGGGGAGTACGAGCCGTTCGAGCGCGTCGCGGGGCTCCAGAGCTCGCACGGCGTGACTCGCACAGGGCTGCAGGCGCCCGGGGCGGGGTGGACGGGGGGAGGGGACTGGACAGGAAGGACGGAGAGGTGGACGGAGGAGGGCGGACACGGGGGGAGGTGGGCGGAGGGGGGACGTGCAAGGAGGAGAAGGAGGAGGAGGAGGACGAGGAGAAGGAAGAGGATGAGGAGGACGGGAAGGAGTAGGAGTAGGAGGAGGAAGAAGAAGAAGAAGAGGACGAGGAAAAGGAGGAGGACGGACCAAAGGAGGATGACGGAATATGGGAACGGGAACCGTTCGCATCGCCCCCCCCCCGCCCGACCCAGGCAGCAGCAAACATCTGCGCTGCCTGCATCAAGCTTGGCGGCAAGTGGTGCAGGTACAACGCGTGGAGCAAGCGGATGGAGTATCTCTAGCTATCGCGCTGTCGCGATCCGCCGCTCCCCGATCAGAGAGAGGAAATAAGGAAGGCGGGATGAGGGCGGGAGGCGAAAGATAAGCGACGAGAGTGACAGTGGGTAACTGTGCGATCTGCCGCATGGTCGCGTTACGCTGCCACGCGGATTGCAAGGCGGGCTTCCAGAACATATTCGAGAAGGCGTGGTCCCAGTGGCAGGACGATCATCCAGACTATGTTGCGCCAGATTTCGAGAAGGCGCCCGACGAGCCCAAGCGCCAGAAGACCGAGCACCCGACGGCGGATACGGCGAGCAGCTCAGGGCAGCAGCCGCAGCAGCAGCCGCAGCAGCCGCAGCAGCAGCAGCAGCAGCAGCAGCCAGCGGCGGAGTGCCGCACGGCGCCTGGGCAGTCCGCTGCTGCGAGCCGCGGCGGCGGGCAAGCGCCCGTGGCGGCAGGGGAGCTCGGCGGCGCCCCGCTGGTGGCAGCAGAGGATAGACGCGGGAAACAGCTTCAGGTTGTTTCCCGAGCTTGGGGTTCGGGCGGGGCCCTGGAGGCCGTTGCCGAATCGAGCCCCCAGGCATGGGAGACAGCCTCGAGCTGTTTCCTGTCGAGGAGACGAAGACGGGCGATGCCGAGACTCCCCCTGCCAAGCGGCAGCGCACCAGCGAGGCCCCGATTCTCGAGGCGAAGGCCAAGGTCAAGAGCACGATCAAAGGCAAGAGCAAGGCAAAGCCCAAATCCAAGTCCAAGCCGCAGCCGATGCCGTCGCCGTCGCCAGTCGAGGATGAGGCCGCTGATGAGCAGACGGACAAGGCCCGCAAGAAGGAGCAGCAGAAGGAGACGCAGCAGATCGTGAGGAACGCGCAGGCCAGCATCGCCCTCTACAGCCAGGCGTGCAACCAGGTCAACACGATGATCGAGGTGGCGCAGAAGGGCGAGGACAAGAAGTGGGCGTGGGCGAAGGATGACGAGTTCTTCCAGAAGATGAAGGACGGCGCTCCCCACTTTCATCCTCCATTACTTAGTTCCCGCCTCGCCATACCTCTCCAGGAGCAGCTGGCGGTGGTGGAGAACCTGGCCGGCCCGATGACGTTCCTCAAGACCTGCGTGATGTACGACCTCGCGCAGGTGAAGGGCATGTACGACGAGTCCACCTACGTGAGCTGCCTCGGCAAGATCCCCGAGAAGGTGAACAAGCCCGTGGCCAAGCTGAAGGCGCTGCAGCTTCGGGTCCAGCAGCTCTACGACCTCAAGAATGCCAGGGTGGAGCTCTCGGAGTCGGACTAGGTGTGCGCGTTGAGCTACACGGCCGCCGAGTGCACTGAGCCCTCGATGGGCATCGGACGCCGCTCTGAGGAGCGGGCACGAGCAGACATCGCTCGCGAGATGCTCTGCTTGTTAGGGGGGAGGCGCGGGTCCGCATGCCCACTACCACGGGAACTTCAGGTAAGGAAGGAAGGATAATAACTGAGTCCCCCCTCCCCCGTCTCGCGTCCTTCAGCTGGCCCCCAACGCGAAGCGAGGTTTGTATGAGGGAAGAAGGGGTGATAAAGAACACTGAACGGTATGAACAATGCGAGTTGGAGGGGGACGGCAAACGGGATGACGAGTCATGAGCAGGAGGGAGGACGCACACCATCAATTTCCGACGGCAGTGACCGTCAGAAGGAGGCGTTGTTGGCGCTTTCGGGGACGTACGTTTACCCGCAGCGTTGGCCGAAGACCTGCCCGACAGGGCGGCGCCGCCCGCCCCCCGCCCCTCCGTAGAGTCGAGGTTCGCGATCTGCATTGGGATGGCGAATGGCAGATCGGCAGCGCAGAAACTCTGCGACAGGCATGCGCCGAGACAGGCCAGACGCGTCGAGGCAAAGCTAGGGCCCAACGTCAACGCTTCCGAGGTGTGTATGTAAACGGGGCTCGCTCGTCGCCCACAAGCTGGATTCGGACGGAACGCAACCGCCGTCAGAAATGATGGGAATCGGATGCGAAAACCAAGGCCGCTCATGAAACACTCGGGTCAATTCAGGAAAAATATGTAACGCTGGGGTCGGCGCGCAAAAATCCCGATCGCACAGCTGTCGGGACCACGAGACAACCCCGACCATTTTTCGACCATTTTTCGACCACTTTCCGACCATTTTCAAGACGTTGCGACCATTTTTGCTACAATCCCTGTAAAATAACAGTGTTTGGTGCATGGTCGCTGCGACCATTTTCCGACCATTTTCCGACCATTTTCGGCCCTCCCCGACCATTTTTGATGCCTGATGGCGCGTGCCGACTCGGCGCGAGCAGCACCACAAAAAACCAGGATGTCACTCGGTCCCGACGGTCGCGCGACACTTCGGGCGGGGAGTCGATGCGCCCGACCCGCCCCGCTGCCCGATGGATGGAGGACGGGGGGGATATCGGTATAGGAGGTTGCGGAGATCGGGCGGTGACACGCGAGGGCGGGTCGGGCGCTTGGCCGAGGGGCAATGATAGGGGGGGAGTGGCATAGGGGGTGCGCATCGGCGTGGAATCGACGATACATCACCGATAGATCGGCGATATGCCCCCGACAGCAAATCAGGACCTTCCTGGGCGGGTTGAGGCTATCATACCCCGATCGGCGATCAATGTGTACTTAGGGATCGATGCGCCTATGCCCTATGCCGATCTCCCCCCATATCGTTGCCCCTAATTGGCTCCCCCCAGAGTTTGGGCCGCCCCCCCCGCCATAATTCTGGTTGCCCCCCGCGCCCCAACAGGCGCGGCCGAAGCGGGGACCTCCTCCACAACGGTTTCGAGATCAAGCTGCGCCGATCGGCGTGCCCGCAGACTTCATGCATATGACGCAGCAGGCGCCCGCCACTACCCTTTTGTCTTCCTGCTCCCCAACACAATCGTATCGGCCCCGCGTGGGCCTCTGCACCACACTCTCGCAGTCGGGTCTCTGGCCGCTCGGTGGGCCTCGCGTGGCCAGTCGGGGACACAAAGCAACGCAACGCACAGCAATACAACGCACTGTGGGCTGATAGATGATCGGATTGAGGTGAACTCGGTGTTTGGGCGGTTTGCAATTTAAGCTCGTATTCGGTCATCGTTGTATACACCGTCGCTTACGGATGAAGCACTCACCACATGCGCCGCTGCACCTACCGCACCCTATCGCACACCGCACACATCGCCATGCACGCCTAAGCTAACTTAAAATATGCTAAACGAAACGCATCCCATCACAACAAACACGAGGATCAACAACACCATAACATGATCAGCACCGCCAGCATCTAGACCCGTCCTGTAGCCATTTTGGCTGTCCTTTCAGAGATGGACCGCGTCGCGGGCGCCCCGTGGGACGATGCGAATGCTGCCAGGGAGCGGGCGCGTCTCGATGCTGGTGCGCAGCCGATGACAGCGGTATCACTTTGCACTCTCGCGTTCTATGCGTGGAAAGGTGGTTTGGATAATGAGCTCGTGCGACGGCTGGCTCTGAGGCCAACTCAGGGATCGCAGGGCAACTTCCAACAGCACCTCGATAGGGTCGTCGATCGGATGCCGTCTGCACAATTCTACTGGATTGATGTGCCAATACACGGGGTGGACGGGACACGGAGGCGCAAGTCGCTACCAGTGATACCCATGTGGGAGGCGCTTGAGCGAGAATTAGCATCTACTCCTGAGCTGAGACCAGACAAGTTGTCTGAGGACATCAACGCGCAGGAGTGGTATCGGCTGTATCCGTGGGCGGAATGCAATGCCCGCCGAACCCCTGGCCATGTGCGACCATGGTTCGACCACATATCGATCAACGATCGACCACACTTATAGACAAGCTGACTCACCGCCTGGTTCGCCCGCCAAGCGGGCGTGCGGACCAATGGCACCCTGCCATGCAGAGACGTGACCCAGCTGGGCACAGGCCACTGATGCTGGCGCTCTATGCTGATGGCATACGCTACACGAGGAGCGACAGGACTGGTAAATCAGACAGCCTCCTCTTGGTGACGATGCACACGCTTGCGTCGCGACGCCGCCACCCCCTGGCAGTAATTCGCAAGAGTGAGATGTGTCGGTGCGGGTGTCGGGGCTGGTGCACAATATTCACCCCCTGGTCGGGCGTCCGCCGCCCCCCCCATCCGCCGTGTCACGCGTGAACATCGCCAGTGACGTCTGCAACGTAAATGATGGCGCGTGCTTGGTGACCGCCTGCAAAGGGCGGCGGGCCCGCCCATGGACATGCAGCGAAGTGGCACATGGCAACCTACCTGTGCCTCATTACTGGGGCGTGCGGATATCCATTGATGCTCTTCTTACGTTGGTGTGTTGCCGCATGCCTCGAAGGAAAAGTGCCACCATGCCGCCACGACGGGTCTAACTGGTTGCCCGGCGATCCTCGCGGAGAGCGATCTGGAACCGTTATTCCCATGGCTGCGCTAATTTGGATCAAAGGCGACCTCATCGAGCAAGCCATCACCTTTGGCTTGCGAGGACTCGCGTCACAATATCATCCATGCATGCTGTGCGCCACCATGGCAGAGAACATGCACGACTACGACGAGGTGACGTTCGCGGACGACCTCTGGGGGAAGATGGGGCCAGACGAGTACGAGGCGGCGTGCCAGAAGTGCGAGATCGTAATCTACCTGCTGCACGAGGACGATCGACAGGAGGCGGGTGCGGGCATGTGTGATTGTTTTGTTGTGTTGCCGTTCCCCATCCCGATTTCGAGACCCTCCTTTTCACGGCATTCCTAAACTATGTGTTGTGTGTTGTTAGCCCCAGGTGCTGTGCCGTGGAGGGCTGTATTTGGACGGCAGGAGGGGGAACGTCCGTGGTCGCACGCTTTCTCGCGACGTGCCATCCCTTGGGCTACGTGCTGGCGACAGGCTGGAACCATCTCCCCACCTCGTCGATGTCGCCGACTTCCCTGACATAAGCTTGCCTGCTGTTGTCCGCTTCTGGAGGCCGACAGTGGTCGGGAACCAGGTGGTTGACCCCTTGCACCGCCGCAACCCTTTGTTCGACCTGGCTGTGCACGTGAGCCCGTCACTGTCAATTGCATGGACGTGCTGCACGTACTCTACATGGGCGTGCATTGTCGGCTTGTGGCTACTGTCCTCTGGCGTCTCCTCAAGGCCAACCCGTGGAATATTCATGGGTCCTCTGACGTTGCGGTGGAAGCAGGCCTGATCCGACTGAAGTCTCACCTCCGGGCTTGGTACGACCGATCGGGAGTTCCAACAGGAGATCGCGTGCAGGATCTGACAAGGTCCATGCTGGGCAAGGATATGGGATGCCACGTCGATGGCCCCTCCCCTGCCTAACCCTCCATCCTTTTCACCCTCCCCCTCTCACCCCAAACCCGCCCCCACATCCCCATGACCCGCTCGCCTCCCCCATCCTTGCCCTCTAAGGAGGATTATCCGCACATGAAGACAATGGGATGTGAAACGAACGGTCTCTTGCCATGGTGCCTGGTGCTGCTCGATGAGTTCGGGGCGCGTCTGGAAACTGGGCAAGCTCTGAAGCGATGTTGCGAGACGCTGAAATCCCATGTCGAGATGCTCCGAGAGCGCCCAATCAGACCGAGCGCTGAGTACGCGGAGCAGTTGTGGGCCCAATGTAAGGAACATTTGATCGCAACTAATGATGCAGGCATCGAGTACCTCCACAAGCACCATTTCTGGGCGCACATGGTGAGACGGGTTATGCGCCATGGCCCGCCGTATGCAGCTGCTGTGTTCCTTGATGAGACGTTGAACTTGGCCGCTGCCACTGTGGGGGCTGCCTGTCATAAAGCGAACTGGGAGGCGAGGTTTTTCGAGCGTATCAACTTGTACGCTACGACAGGTTCGGGGAACGCCTCTCATTTTTTCGGTAGCTCGTGAACTGGCGTAAGGTTTCACCATTGGCACTAACATCGCGCAACATTGCGCAACTGCCAGATTTGATATAACCTCACCATCACCACCACGATCATGGTCAGCATCCTCATCCTCGTCATCAGCACTACCACCCTCATCATAACCAACCTCATCATCATAGCAATAGTATGTTCAATCGGTATCTTCATCTTAATATGGATCCTCATCACCCGTATCATCCTCATCGTCGTCTCGATCGTCATCACCATCATCATCATCATCATCATCATCATCATCATCATCATCATCCTCATCCTCATCCTCATCCTCATCCTCATCCTCATCCTCATCTTCATCATCAGCATCATCATCAGCATCACCACCAGCAGCAACAACATCGCCATCACCATATCGCCACCATCGTCATCATCGTCATCACCATCATCACCATCACCACCACCATCGTCATCACCATCATCGTCACTGTCATACCATGCGCTGTCTAATTACATGATCCTCTGCCCAACCGCAGCGGTAATCCGAGCCGCCAACCAATTCGCCCAAAGAAACGCCAGAAAGAGGTTCCAACGACCAGGTCGCGACCATTATGCGACCATTATGCGACCATTTCGCGACCATATTGCGACCATGTTGCAACCATGTTGCGACCATTGTGCGACCATTTTGCGACCATGCTGCGACCATTTTGCGACCATTGTGCGACCATGGTGCGACCATGCTGCGACCATGCTGCGACCATTCTGCGACCATTCTGCGACCACTTTGCGGGAATGGGGTTGTCAAGCAAACCACCTCTCCCCATCCTCTCACATCCCCCGTGTCGCGACAATCTCTCCACATCCTCGCAAACCTTCTGCTCACCCCTACTTGTACGAATCTCTCCTGCGTGTAGGGGGCATCGGTTTCCGCATCCTCATCTGTACTGCAACCTCCTAGTCATCCGTGTCAGCGTTGTTGCCTCCCCTTCCACGCCGTGCCAACATAGGGCCCCCCTCGTCCTCGACGCTTCCCCATCGGGCCCCCATGCCGCCTCCTGGAGCAGGAATGACGCGGGGGAGAGGTGCCGAGAGGCGCCAGACGTTCGGTCCATTTTTGTTGGGGGTGGGTGCGGGTGAGGGGCGGAGGTGCTCAGTCTGCCGTTCACCCCATCAGTCCTAGCCAAATTACCTGCTATCGGGCCAGGCCATTCCCTGCTTACCCGCTCTCCAGGTTCTGCTCCAGGGGGTGGCGGTGGCGATGTAGGCTGGATTCGCGCCCGCCGCTCGCCCAGAGGCTGGGGACGCAGCCCCCCCAAAGATGCCTCGCGCATTTTTGTGCGAGACGGCCCAACAAGCCCCGAAGAGGGCTCCGAAACGGCCCAAGATCGCCCAAGAGGGCCCCAAACAAGACTGCCCCAAGAAGGGCCCAAGAGGGAACGCGAACCAACAGTTCGAGCATTCCGCCCCAAGAGGCCCCCAATAGATCCCCTAGAAGCCCACCTCGACAAGGCCGATTCGTCCCTGGACCCGTCTGTCGATAGCGATGGTTGCTCACCGAGCCGCAGACGGAGAGTTGAGGCTAAGCTTGAACGCCGCAAGGTGGACACACATGTGAAGTATAATATGCGTGCGGGGGGGGGGGGAGGGGGACATGGGGTGGTCAAGTGATGGACAGGAGGAGGAGGAGGAGGAGGGGAGAGGCGGACGATAGAAGAGGATACGTGAGGGTGGAGATGCGCCCGTGACATCCAGGAGTTCTACGAATGACATCGCCGTGCAGAGAGAGAGAGAGAGAGAGATAGAGAGAGAGAGAGCGAGAAAAAAGAGAGCTGCGCACCCTGAGGGGAAAACCTAGCGGGAGCACTGGCAACACAAGCACCAATATTAGTAGGCCAAATTCGGCCCAACCGAAGCCCGACGGTAGTCGTTTTCGATGTGGTGACTCCTGCGCGTCGCTGCCCGCGCCCTGTCGCAAAGGATTCATATGCGAGGAGTGCCGTCTACGGCGAAGAAGGCGGTAACGAACACGTCACACATGTATTTTCTCATAATCCAGGGTTTCGCCCGATTCACCCGTCGCCCCTGGGGGATATGGGGGGCGCGTTCTGGACAGAATGTTAGGGTGAATGCGACTCCAGCCGTGGCAAAGAGGGCTTCCCGTGAAGCCAAACACACGAAATCACAAGAGAACTAGCGGCATCGGTGCAGTTAGCTTCTTTGCCCGTGATGATCGAATCTCAAACTTAGCTTGCGGGGACGGTTGGCCTTGAGACATGAGTTCGGGGAGGGGGCGTTGCGCGCGGGCTGTCGCCGCAGGTGGACCCCCTGCCACAGAACGCCTCGGTGGAGTCGATCGTCCACGCGGCGGTGATGCTGACGATGGGGTGTTGGGGCACCGATCGTTTCAGACACGGTGTCGAGCTCTGTTCGGGCTGGGGGGAGTACTCCTACTGGTTTCGGAAGAGCCACGGCGCCGAGACCCACGAATTCGACCGCGAGACCCGCAGCCTTGATGAGGACCTCTCCACCGTCAGGATATTGTTTTATTTTCGAATGTCGGGGTACTGACGGCACGCCAATACACTGTAAAAGTTTGTTGTGCACACACTTATACATATAACGGCGCACCGGGTCCGGGGACCCGGGGCCGGGACCCCGACCACAAATGTGGGCCCCGGGGGGCCCGGAGGCTCGTCGGACCGCCGGACGCCGTCCAAGATCGTTCGCAGGCGGCTTCGGAACGCGCTCCGATGGCTCCAGATGCCTTCCAAGACGCCTGTCATGACACCAAGAAGGTCCCAGAAGCCTCCAAGACGCTCCGAGAGGCAGCCCAAGAGAGGCCCAAAAGTGCCATTCCCTATGGGACGTATTTTTTTTCGCATGTTCGCCTCTTGGGCTTTCACCGCGTCCAAGACGGCCCAAGAGGCGCCCAAGACGGTCTACGAGGCCTCCGGGAGCGCTCCAAGGCTGCGCACGAGTGGCCCAGGACGGCCCCAAGACGGCCGAAGAGAGCCCCAAGACGAGTTCGAGAGGGGTCCCAGACGGAGAAAGCCAACCTCGAATTCCGAGCTTCCGGCCCAAGAGGCTCCAGGAGGCGCCAAAATGCCGCCAAGAGGCGCCAAAAGGCTCCCAAAAGCACCCCAAGACGTTCCGAGAGGCACCCCAAGAGAGGTCCAAGAAACAAAAATCGTGCCATTCCTATGGGAAAACGTATATTTTTCGCATGTTCGCATCTTGGGCTTTCACCGCGTCCAAGACGGCCCAAGAGGCCTCCAAGACGGCCTAGGAGGCCTCCGGGAGCGCTCCAAGGCTGCGCACGAGTGGCTCAGGACGGCCCCAAGACGGCCCAAGAGAACCCCAAGACGACTTCGAGAGGGGTCCCAGAAGGAGAAAGCCACTCTCGAATTCCGAGCTTCCGGCCCAACATATCCCAGGAGGCGCCAAAACGCCGCCCAGAGGCGCCAAAAGGCTTCCAAAATCAGCCCAAGACGTTCCGAGAGGCACCCCAAGAGAGGTCCAAGAAATAAAAATCGTGCCGTTCCTATGGGAAAACGTATATTTTTCGCATGCTCGCATCTTGGGCTTTCACCGCGTCCAAGACGGCCCAAGAGGCCTCCAAGACCGCCCCAAGACGGCCCAAGAAGCTTCCAAGAGGGCCCCAGGACAGCCCAAGAGGGCCCCAAGACGGCCCAAGAGGCGCCCAAGATGGCCCAAGAGGGCCCCAAGACGGGCCCAAGAGGGGGCCCAGAGGGGGACCACGAACCGCAAGCTCGAGCCTTCCGCCCCAAGAGGCCGCCAGGAGGCCCCAAGGAGGCCCCTCAAGAGGCCCCAGGAGACCCCCAAGAGGCCCAAAGGAGGCCCCGAGAAGCCCCAAATCGGCCCCCAAAATGCTTCGAACCTGCTTCCAGGAGGCCCCCGACAGGTTCAGAGGCTCCCGAGAAGCTACGTCAAACTCCCAGCGAGCGGCCGGACGAGGCCCCCCACAAAATCACAAGAGGGTTCCAGTATTTGTATCCTTCAGCGCTCTCTGGCCTTCATTCCCCCTGCCCCCTTCCCTGCGACTTTCGTTGACTCAAGCTCGCCTCCTAGCTAGAACCTAAGCGCGCGCGAAGCGCGCGCGTGGTTCTAGTGTGCATATACACACGCACTAGGGGATCTAGAATTGGATTGGGACGCACGTGTACTACTGCACGGGAGCACTATAAATGGGAACACGAGGACGGCAAATGGTGCACAATGGGGAGGAGGGGTGGTCTGCAATCGAAACGAAGTGCTTCCTTCCATCCAGCGGCATCGCGTGGGCGATCATGCTCTTACTGACGGTCGTGCCGAACGGTGTTGTGTTTATGGCGCCGCCGTGCAGCGACTGGACGTGGCTGAACTCTTACACAAGTGGCAGGTACTTGTCTGAGTTCGGACACGTGGGTCACCCAGGCGTGAAGGCGTCGAACACGGTCGCTACTGCTGTGTCTATGTTGATGTGGATGTGTCACATGCGTGGCTTATACTACATGGTTGAGCAACCGAAGGACAGCTCTATGTTTAAATTTCCAGCTATGGCCTCGATGATTGAGATGACGAATGGATCGAAGCTGCTCACCTACCAAGGCCCGTTCGGGGCCGCAATCCCGAAGCCCACAGTCCTGCTGCACAATATGGGTGACGAGCTGACGGCGTCTTTGGTGAAACCGTCGCCGCCGAGGGGCTCGATGAAGGCGAACGTGTGTTGGACATCGAACGCTGGGTCTTCAAAGGTGCCCTGGGCCAACGTTACAACTTAAACCGCCGAGGAGGAGAAACGAGGGAGGAATCATGAGGTGGACGAACCACGACAATACGTGACTACCTGTTGGTAGGACCGTGGGGGTGCGGGCCGAACAGGGTGGACGTAGACGTGGAGGACGAATGCGGGAAGGTTCGGAGCACGAGAAGGGAGGAGGCGAGGAGAAACACGAAGGGCGATTCAAGAACGTCGGAGGATAGGAACTGACATGCCGACTCGGTACATCAGTCTTGCGACGGGGGGGTCGGCAGGGGGAGGGCCATGAGGCGGCGGGGTGTAGATAAGGGAGGATGGGGGTGAGGAGGATGGGCGGGAGCACGGAGGGTGGTGGGTGGAGGCGGTGCCGGAGGGAGCGAGAGTGGGTGGCGATGAGCTGGGGCCATAGGGGGCTGGCATACGACAAGCAGTCGAAGGGAGAGAGAGGGGGGGCGACGGCAGGCACGTCCGACCTGAAGGCCACAGAGCACTACCCCACCTCGTTCGCCCAGGAGCTCGCGAACGTGGCCGCGCGGGCCGTCGGCCTGGTGTAGGCCCGATCGCCTCCAGAATTTAGTGTTGAATTCCGTGCCTGCTGGGTAATGGTGCACCCGCCCCCCGTGTACCAACCTGTCGCATTCCTGGCCCCTCGCCTCCATGTCCCGTTTCGATTCCCGTGCGTTCTCGTCGAAACTGGGATCGCCTTCAGCGCCCCATCCATCGCCCCCCAATCTGCTCGCAATTCGCGTCATCGTCCTCGTCCTGATCCCACCCCGTGCCATCCCTCCCCACCATCGCCTTCGTCTTCTGCATCGCGCATATCACCGATTCCCCCTCCCCCCTTTCAGATTACCCCAGCGTCCCCATCGCCGACATCGCATCCCGCATTATCGTTTCCCCCACCCCTCTATTCTCCATCACCCTTCGACCCCGCCCACTTCAGTCGCGTCGAAGGTCCGACGTTCGCCCCACCTGTTGAACACCACCCTCGGGCCGCCCCGCGTCGGAAGCGAGGCGGGGGGTGGAAAGGGGGACGGGCGGGCACATGGCGCCTGACTGGGTGTTGAGCCCACTCACACCACACGAGGGGAAACGGAGAGTAGACGGGCAGGAGGGATGAGGAGGATAAGGGCGGTTGGCTAGGAGTAGGACGGGACTGTGTAGATCGACGAGGGGGGAGAGAATGAGGCAGAGATGCCGCGAAAGAGCGAGAGAGAGAGAGAGAGAAAGAGAGAGACAGGAGAGGTCGGCATAGAGAGAACGAACGAGGGAGAGATAGACAGAGTGATGATTGTGAATATCTATATACAGAGAGAACGGGAGAGGGAGAACGGGCGATATAGACAGATAGAGAGACGCATATAGATAGAGAGAGAGAGAGAGATGGGGAGAGAAGGGGGGGGATAGAGAGAGAGAGAGAGATAGAGCGGGAGAGGTATCGACATGCATAGATGTATATGTAGAGAGAGAGAGAGAGAGAGAGAGATCTAGAGAAGGGGACGAGAGGGATAGAGTGAGAGCGAGTCGGAGGGGGGACGATATATCTATATGTATGTATGTGTATATATATATATATATCTCGAACGAGCGATCAAGCGATATATAGAGAGCGAGAGCGAGAGCGATAGAGAGAGCGATAGCGAGAGATAGATAGAGATAGAGCGAGAGAGATGGAGATAGAGGTAACCGAATGCGATATACATATATATAGAGATATAGAGAGAGGGAAACCTACACACACATCTATGTACATACATATATACGCGTGCCATGGCTGGGCGTCTTGCTAGAGGGAGAGGGAGAGAGCGAGAGAGAGATAGGTAGAGGGAGGGAGACATAGAGACATAGAGGGAGAGATAGAGAGAGCAATACCAATCTATTTGACAGGGAACAGGAGCGCAATGGTCTGCACTGCGTACATATACGTGCAGACATGTGAAAAAGGAACGATGTATAGAGAAGGATCACGATCTATACACATATATATATATAAGGATAAGGACATATACGGGTTCACTTAAAGCAATGATGTGGAGGAATATGGATCGGGTGGAGAGGATGATGCACGATCGGGAGACGATGAGGAACAGTCGAATGCCTTTCCCAGGCCTTTTTGCTGCTGCTGCTCTTTCCCACTCGCCCTCATACCCCATGTTTTTAAGCCTCGCGATCCTCGATATCATTATTATTATCGTTCTGCTTACGTCTCTCCTCGCCTTTTCCCCAACGGGTTGTTTCAGCCTTTGTCCCCGCCTATTCCTTCCACCTTTCCCCCTCCTCTGCCCGCTCCTCTTTTTCTCTTTCGCCACCCCCTCCGTGCCCACTATCCTCGTGCACTATCCCTATTCACTCCTCTCCTCGTTTGCCTGCCCCCCTGCCTCCGCTGCTGCTTCGCGCTGGCGCGGTACCGTTACTGGATCGAGACCGTGACCGTCCCCGCGGTCGCGGAGGGCGGCCGCGGCGACGAGCTCGCGGGCGACGGGGGCGCCAGGCAGAGCGGGAACGCAATCTATATATAGCTATGTATATATATATATATATATATATATATATACGCAGGCTGACGCCGTGAACCGCACATGCCAATCAGAACAGGCTGCACGCCTCGCCCGACGCCCGCGCATGCGGGCTGACGCCGCGCCGCCGCCGATCGAATCGCACGCGTGCGCGCATCAATCATGAGTTCACAGCCATCAAACACTCGAACGCATAAGAATTGACAAAAAACGAGTTTGTCAATTTCAACATAAAACAAGAGTTAGTCAACTTTCGCAATAAACAATAAAGTTAATCAATTTTCAACAAAAGACAAGTACGTAGCCAATTTTGTTACATAAACACAAAGTTTGTCAATTTCATGTGTTTTCAACATTGACTTCATTTTAGTCCTTTCCATCCTCAGGGTAGGCGAAGATAGGGTCAGGTTGCACCTCGCTTAAAACATGGTTGCGCACACGTATAAATCCGCCAATCGATTACTAAACGCCGCATCCATTCCAGTAGAGGGCCGTCCGGAAGGACTCCTGGGCGTCCTGGGTGCCTCGGGGAGGCCTCTTGGGGCCGCTTGGGGTCATCCTGGGGGCCTCTTGGGGACCTCTTCGGGCCATATTGGGTCCATCTTGGGACCTCTTGGGGCCCCCCGGGCGCCTCTCGGGGCCATCTTTGGAGGAGATCGAGCAAAAAGAAAGGAACTTCCATTGCCCCCTTCCCCCCCCCCCCCCCTTAGGAGGCCAAAGTGGGGACAAGACCCTAGTGCAACCAATGAGTTTGGATTCCTCGCGAAGGCAGTTGTTCGACGCCCTGACACCTCGCCGAACCCTCCGCCCATACCCCCCCCCCCCCCGGAGGGGAAGAAGGAAGGGCGGAAGAGGAAATTCTCTAAACCACCGCTCCCGAGCCCCCCATGCGAACTAGCGCGATGTCAAGGGGGCGCGCGGGGGCCAGGTCAGCGTCGCGGCCCGCAGGGCCCGGCGTGGCATTGCGCAAGACCTTCTTCTCCCGCGCACTCCCTTGGCCGCCCGCTTGGCGACAGAGTCGGTCCTTGGCGCAGACGGGCGGACTGGATCTGCGACGCTCGCCCGGGCAACTTCCTGCGCCGCCGCAGCGAGACCGGGGCGGCCTCCGCGAGAAGGCGAGTGCGCTTGCTCGGGGATGCGGCCACCATGGCGTCGATGGCAACTGCTCGCTCGCGGCCGAAGCCTACCTCTGACCGACGTCCTGGCCGAGGCTCCCTCGTGATTTCTGTGTCGCGCCTCTCGGCGCTCCTCGCAGCTCCTGTCCTTCCCTTCTTAAGCGCTCGTGTAGCTGGGGCACGTGCCTGCGCCGGCGCTCGCCAGGCCCGCCCCGCTCGCGCCGTTCCAGCCGCGCGCGCAGCAAATTGCCGGGGGGCGCTGCGTCCACGAGAGCGCAGTCCTCCACGGAAATGCCGAGCATTCGAGCCCTCTCCGGGCAATGGAGCTCAGAGAAACGGCGGAATCGCCGCTCCACATTGCCCGCGGGCGCCCCCCGCACGAGGAAGAGCTCCACCAACCGCCGGCCGCTGGCAAACCCAGGCCACTCCGCTGCAGCGCGGCCCCAAGCCTGCCGCGCGGCGCCCCCATCTCGACGCGCGTCTGGGCGCGCTTCAAAATGCACCGCAGCTGGGCGACGGCCTGCCGCTCAGGAAAGCTTAAACAGGATGGCGACCATCATCGCCATCGACATCAGCATCGCCACGTGGAAACACTCAGCTGACTCAGCTCAAGCCCGCCAGGTGAAGATTGTGCACCAGAGACAGCCGAAGGAAACGCTCATGTGCGACGCGCTTGCAATAACTTCTGACACGGTGCTGCCCAAGGGGCCTCGCACCCTCCAGGGCCAATGAAGACTCCGAGATCTCTCCCACGCTGCCGCGCCTGGAGACGAGAGATTCATCTTAAGACGTTTGAGTCCACTTCTGAGCAATGCAGGGCCGGAAACTCCGGGGGCAACCTGGATGCGATTATCGAGATTCACACGAAGACCCGCGACGCGCGCCTGTCGAGACATCCACGTGAGAATGGCGGGCAGGGGAACAAAGACGTCAGCAAAGGCAACCCTGGCGTCGTCGGCAAATGAATAGAGAGAGGCAGGATGATGCGAGATCCGGCCCTCGAGACCGCGCAATGCAGGGCCCATGGCAAGCGCGCAGAGTAGCCCTGCAAACGGATTTCCTTGCCTCGCGCCACGCGCGATCATCAGCCCCAAAAAATTCTTTCCACTGAAAAAAAAACCCAATTCCACTCCGTCTTGCAAGAATTCAGCCGCTGTCAGGGCGGCAGGAGGGACACCGAGAACTGCATGCATATCGAACAAGAACTGGTGGCTGCACGCCGAGAAAATCTTGATGTCGGCGTCACTAATAGCGAGCGTCCTCGTATCTGGGCGCCGAGACGGTGGGCCCATCCTCCTCCGCATCCTTTTTGGGCAGGATAACCGCACTGCCCCGATTGCACCCATGTGGTGGCTTCTGGCAGTTCGCGAAGGGGGCGCACGATGCAGGTGTCTGTGCGCAACTGGTCCAGCTCAGCGAAGACAGACTCACCAATGAACCACTCGATGACAGGAGAGATAGGATGGGCGTGCAATCTGAGCTCGCCACGAATTCGCTCAAACAACGGATGGGGCGAAGCCGTAGACATGTGCATCGGAATCCAGTGGGCAACAATCTTCTTTGCTGAAGCCTCGGCGCTGTCGGGCGCCACGGAAGAAGGATCGCCGACAGAAAACCAACGCATATTGCGCCGTGCAAGCGGCCGAGCTTTGAGAGGGGCAAGAGACCGCTCAGCACGAGGATCAGACGATGTGGCAAGCTCAGGATGCAAACTCAACTGCGAGCGCTCGGCAGCCGCCTGCGCCTTTTCCTGCGAGCAGGTGGATCTCCCATGGCAGGCGGTTCGCCAATCCGCGGCAGGGAGACGCGATCGCAACCATCGCCAAGCACGTCGTCGGGCAAGCCGTCGGGCAAGTGGCAACGGGGGGGGGTACGCCATCGGGCAAGTCGCCGGAGAACTCCCCCGCTGCAGGCATAAGGTCGCGCAGGCCCCCCAGGGCATCGCAAGCTTCCCCCCGAGATAGCGCGGCCAATTCCTCGTGGCATTTATCACATTGTGTGAACATCATGAAACTCATGTCAAGCAAAGGGCTTGGCGCCAAGCCCTAGCAACACGCATGCATTTCAGGTAGACGGCGATGTGATTGGAATTTGTTTTGGGCCCACCCCGATGGCCGTTTCTGCGGGATACCAGCGGTAGCGAACATGATCTGCTCCAAGTCCCCAAGCGCCTCGCACGGGCCCTCTGAGATCCCCATCCCCCGATGAGCTCGCCCATGAGAGACCCGCGATCAGGGCGTCTGGAAATCCAGCGTGGAACTGAAGGACTTGAGGCAGCTCCTGGACAGATCTGAACAAAGACTGGAACGTGGTCAGAGGGAAACTCAAGATCGCGCGCGTGCCCGTTCACCTCTGCGCGCGCATGCCAGCCCATGACTTCGCCCGTGGGGGCGCTCCAACACCACCGATCAAGGCGTGCAAGGGTGTGCAAACAAGGCTTGTCACCCACGCATCTGCCAGCCCGATGGGCACACCCCGCCCGGGGAATCCCGACACACTGGGAGCCGAAATCAGAGAAGCGATCAAGAAGCACAGAACCGCCACGACGAGTGGGGCTTTCAAGTACCTGGTGCCTTGACTCACCTGCCTCGCGGAAGCCCCCCCCCCCCCCCGCGCGCGCCCCGCCTGCGAGAGATAGCGCTGCGCCGCGAGGGGGTGCGGCACGAGCGAGCTAGAACGGCAAATGGCGCGCTCGTGGTCTACCGAGCTCAAGATCGACCGAGCTCAAGATCCAAGTGGACGCCCCCAATCGAGAAAGCTCCAGAGGAACCTCCCAGATGAAGGACCAGGCAGCGCCCAGCCTGCACACATGAAGCCCGCACTTTGGCGAACGATTGCAGGAGGGAGCGCGAGGCGCCGGCGGCGCCCCCCCCCCCCCCCCCCGAGCGGCAATCGGAACGGCGAGGTCCCACGTGGTAGAAGCCATGGTGATCTCTGTCTTGAGGGAAGGCCCAGAAGCCAGGTCCTGTCCCCAGGAGAAGAAGGCCTGCGCATCCTCTTCGGACTGGAACTTGGCATTATAGCGATACTTGTAGCTCTAGCGTTGGGCAGTGGCGTCGTCCAAGAGAGCCCCAGCTGCTGTCTTCCAGTGGGCGAAGTGGAGCAAGACAACCCTCGACAGGAGATTGCGGGGGAAGCCTCTGCTCCAGATCTTGCAACGGTCTCCAGCCTCGCCGCCCAGGGCCGATGGGGGACAGATCGGGGGGAACAGCAAGCTGACGAACTCGAGCTTTGGCTCCGTCGTGAGAACGCTTAGCGCCTGATGAACGTCCAAACGAGCTCCATGGATCGGAACCTGCAGATGAAGGGGCGGCTGAGTCCGTGGCAGTGACATCGTCGGTGATGGTCTTTCTCCATCGTGATCAGTGATCAGGCGGGCTCAAGTTGGGCAGCCATGGCGAGGGGCGACGAGCCAGGAGACCAAGCGTCGCCAGGGGCCATATCTTCATCGCCAGGGGGTGACAGCGAGAGGAGAAGCGTTCCACACCTGTGACTGCAGAACATTGATCGTTTCCTTCATGCTGGCCCGCTCGAGCCTCATCTCGGTGATGCTGCCGTCGAGATTATGCTCGAGGGTCTTGATCTCGGTGACGAAACCGTTGGGCCTGGCCGTCATCGGGGCATACCTCGAATCTAATAGCTGTCCGGGCTGACTGCGAACACCACCAAAAAAACCCGGAACGTTTGCCTGCTTGGGCAGGGGCTCGAGAGAGGGGACACTGGGTGTCCGCCTGAGTCTGAACAGGGATGGCCTTGAGCCACAATGGGTACGGAAACGAAGCGAAAAGAGGAGAAGGACGAGGAGGAAAAGGACGAGGAGGAGGAGGACATCCCCATCCTCCCCTCTCCCCTGTCCAACCCATGGTAGTGGTGATGGAAAATGGGCCCCTCAGCTCCTTCTTCCCCGAAGCGAGCCTCGCCGCAGTTGGCCGAGAGGAGCAGGCGAGCCGCCAGGTCCCAGCTGCCGCTCCACAGCGCCGCCCCGACCTCGTACCTGCGGCGGCGGGCTGCCAGTGAGGGGCGCGGCCCTCCGCTGGCGGTGCGCACGGGGGGTCCTCCTCCTCCTCCTCCTCCTCCTCCTCCTCCTCCTCCTCCTCCTCCTCCTCATTTCCCCCCCCTCCTTCTCCCCCTCCTCCTTTCCTCTTCCATATTAACATCTTCTCCGTCGCACTCCGAGGCCTGTTTTTGAGGCGGGCCGGGTGTTTCGCCTGAGACTTCCTTACCACTTATGACTCTGAAGTTCAAAAATTGGCAACCGCTTCGCAGATGGAGGGTGGGTGATTTTCAAAATGCGGTTTTCGCCTAAGCGCCGAGCGCATTCGTTCTAAACATGTGCAAGACTTTCTCTGATGAAACATCACCCGTTGTCAAAATGTGGCTACCGCCTTACCGCCGCGCACACTCGATGCAAAAAACTGCAATAAGTTCACGGTTTGAGGGTCACCCGTTTTCCACGTGTGCCTCTCGCCTCAGCGCCGCGCACATTCGTCTTCCAAAATTGCAAGAACGTCACAGATTGAGGGCAGCTCTTTTTCAACATGTGGCTCTCGCCTCAGCGCCGCGCACATTCGTTCATACATGTTGCAAGGAGTTTCGTGGATTCCCACGATCAACGTATAAGAAATGCTGTTTTGGACGGATTGAGGATTTTGCGGGTGCAGCACGTACGTTGGTTCGCGGTGTTGAAATCCGAAGAATGGCCATCTGGCACGATCCAGAACCGTCAAGACGCAAAAGTCCGGTTGATTCGTGGCGTTGAATTCGGAGGAACAATGCTTCGGCATGTTTCCGGGTCTTCCAACGGTTGTCTTCCAACAAAGCGGATCCCTCAATGACAATGAGCCGTTGTAGGGGCCTGAAGAGGGAGCTTGGAGGGGGAGTGTATTCCAACATGTTTGAAAGCTCTTGGGTTTACACTGGTTCTCCTCCTCCTCCTCCCCTCCTCCTCCTCCTCCTCCTCCTCCTCCTCCTCCTCCTCCTCCTCCTCCTCCTCCTCCTCCTCCTCCCTCCTGCGCGCGGCAGCACAACGCCACCTACGGCATCATCAGACAACGGGGGGGGGCCGTTCAGGGCTCAGGGGGGGGGGCATCGACCTGGAATCGGCGACGTCGCCGATGGAATCGGCGACAGGCCATTGACAGCGAAGGAGCCGGACGCTGCTGGGCGGGGTGAGGCGGAGCATCGGGCCCCCATCGGCGACGGATGGGCGATTGGGGGTCGATGCGCCCCACCCTTATCCTATCATCCCAATCGTTGGCGGCGCGCACACTCGCCATCGCTCGGACGTCCACTCCGTGTTTTTTGGGTGGTTTCGTGCGTGGTTTTTTCGCCGAATGATCAAGGATGCTCCTCGATGGTCCTCGCCGAGAGAAAGACGCACACGTCCGAGCGATGCCAAGGCACAAGGGGGTAGGGGTAGGGGGGACGGCTTCTTATAAAAAGGCGGCTTCTTGAAGGCGCTGGCCTTACATCTATAGACGAGGCCCGCGCCTTCTAAGGAGCAGGGGTGCGTCTGAGCAGGGCTGAACCTACCCGGTGCTATTCGTTTTCGTTACTCAGGTTGCTCGTTATTCCTCGTTTTGCCCTCGGGTCGCAGTTACTGCAAAACATATCGAACAACAGAACGGCCCAAGAGATGGCCAAAACACCGTTTCGGTCCAGCCCTGCGTCTCAGAAGCCTTCCCCCCTCCCCCTACCCCCCCCTCCTGCGCGTGGCTCATCTCCTGGCGGCACATACACAGGGGGTGGGGCGGAGGACACAAAAGACGAAAACATAAAATCTCGGAGCTTCGCTCGGATTTCCTGGATCTGCGCTGAGCCCCAATCCCTGGCGCGCGGAGGGGGGGGCGCAGGAGGCGCCGCCGAGGGCCCCCAGTGAAGATCAAGGAGATCGGCGCGGAGCGCCGACAGTTTGACTCTGTGTCATGTTGTTCCTCTTTTGCTCGACACAAGGGGGAATGAGGGGGGGGGAAGAGGGGGAGGGGGGGCGTGGGGGAGGGGAGGGGGGCGAGGGAGGAACATTGTGTCTCTGTTGTGTTGTTCTCCTCTTGTTCGACACAGGGGGGGGGGGGGGGGCGCAAGGGGGGCGGCCTCGTCTGGAGGCAGCGGAGCATCTGATGAGGCAAGGGCCTCCTGAAGAAGCTCCCCTGGCGCCTGCCTGCAGTGGAGGCCCGACCACAGGAGACCCTCCACGAGAAACCCTGATGGGCCTGTTTTCCACCACCACCACCATAAGTTGGAGGGGGGAAGGAGGTGGAGCACGAAGAGGAGGAGGACGAAGAGGATGAAGAGGAGGAGGAGGAGGGGGAGGAGGAGGACCCCCCCTCCAACTTATGGTGGTGGTGGTGGTGGGAAACACGCCCATCAAATCCTGCCCTGAGATACCAGGACGCCCATTGACTACTGGTGCAGAGACGTCACGTTTCCCACGGCAACGCCATCGAAACCCCAGATGCCCTGGGCACCCTGGAGACAAGCAGGGCGCTTCTTGGCATCGGTCTCCATGTGCGGAGCCTTCTCAGAAGCCTCTCGAGCCTTCTGCGAAGCCCCCCGCCTTCTAGCTCTCGGCCTTCCTTTGAAGGCCCCCCCCCTCGCGCCAACCCCTTGCGCGCGCCGGCGGCGGCGATCGAGGGCCCCAATTCTCTGGCGTTTCTGGGGCCGCCTGGGGAGTCCCGCCGGTGGTCAGCTCATGGGGGCAAGCACAACATCAATGGCTCGCGCGCCGCCGTGGGGAGAGCCATCAGCGTGTCGGTGCTGAAGGTCCACCAGGCGTTCGGAAACAAGATGAAGGAGTATGACGTGCTGACGGGCTCCCGCAGGCGGCGTCACAAAGTTTTCCCACACACCCCAGCTTGCTGGGGCGCAGGAGGAGCGGTACTGCTTGCGAAGGGGTGGGTGTGGTTGAATAGGGCAAGAGGAGTAAGAGAGGAGGAGGAGGAGGAGGAGGAGGAGGAGGAGGAGGAGGAGGAGGAGGAGGAGGAGGGGGAGAAGGAGGAGGAGGGGGAGGAGGAGGAGAAGGACGAGACGGAGGAGGAACAAGGAAAGGCGACACGGCTACCATCAGCACGAGGCACCAGGAAGGATACTCCTGGTGGTCTGCTCCCCCCCTCTCTAGTGGTGGTGGGATCGCCTCTCCTGCCTCCGAACACCAGCTCCCAGCGAGACACCACGAGCCGTGCGGTCAGACCTGCTGCGGTGTATGAGGTCACCCTGTGATTTCGAAGGCGGCTCGATGTACCTAAGGTCCTCCCATGAGCCAGAGGGATCCGCATGTCCCTGGGCGGGCCGGACTATCAGGGCCCTATCGGCGATCAATGGGCGATTCGGGGCAGATGCCTCCCCACTTGAGCACATCCTCCCCCGAGTGGACCATGAAACTCGGGGGTCCAGAAATGGGCCTCGTTCGCCATCTCAAGCTTCGTCTAGCAAACGTGCACCAAGACCTGGTCCGGTGGGACTGCGATGGCCGTGGTGCCGAGGCAACACACGATCGGCATCTAAAGAACAAGCTCTCGGAGGGCCGCGCACATTGCTTGGATTGGCGCTGTACCCCTCCTGGCGGTGCTTGCGGCGCCGCCCCTGGCGCTGTCCGCGCGCCAAGGGAAGGGTGCCCAGCGCCGAAAAACTATGCTCTGCAGTTTGTTTGTTCTCCGGCTGGTGGACTCGGGTGTTGCTGGAAGTGTCCCTGACTCCCCCAGGACTCCCCAGGGAACTCCGCGACTGCCAGAACACTCCCGAGGCCCAGAGGGCCCCATGGGCTCCAACATGTAGCGAAGAGCTGGGGAGCCCTTCCCAACGCTTCCTTCTTTTGCCTTTGTCAATGCGGCGTCCCTGGAAGTCCCGATGCCTGCCCGGGGACCCGCTCTTCCCCAGGAGTCGCTGTTTGATCGTCCTGGGGCCCGGCGGGGGCTCCCGAGGGCAGAGAACGGTGAGAACCTTGCCTCTCCACTGTGTCATCGCGTTGGAGGTCTGGCTTTGGCCAGGGCCACTCCTCTTGACCAGGGGCCCAGTCCTAGCGCTCCTCAACGCCTACCGCAAAACGCGAATGGAACCACCGACAAATGCTCGAAAACCAAAGCATGTCCTTAGAACATATAGCGGATTGACTAAGACCAGATTGTCTGAAAAAGAAATTCTCACATTCGCCGGCCCAACGGGCCAGAGGCGTGCTAAGATCTTCGGTCACAGGTGAACAGAAAAAGGCCAGCCCAACGGGCCAGAGGCGTGCAAATATCTTTGGTCACAAATCACTCATTCGCGGCCCTTGGGGACCCCTTGACGAAAAACACCCCGGGCGATGCCCGGGCGATGCCCTGGCGATGCCCTGGCGATGCCTGGCTGCCTCCCCCAGGGTGTTCCAGGGCGCCGGGACGCCCCCTGCGGCCCAAGAGGCCCCGAGTCGCCAAAAGACCGTTCCGAGACGCTCAAGATGGTCTCCAGATGGCCCAGGGGCTGCGAAAAAAACCCAAGAAAGCCCCAACAAGGATAAATCGTCCAATTCCCTTTGGGAAACGTACATGTTTCGCATGTGCGACGTTTGGGGGTTCACAGCGTCCAGAACTGCCCCAGAGGCCTACGACATGATCCCCACACGGCCCGACACACCCCCAAGATGGGCCCAAGAGAGCCCAAGAACCCCCAGACGGCTCAACACGGCCCAAGACAGCCCAAGAGGCGCCCAAGACGGCTCAAGAGGGTCAGCACCGACACGCCCCCAAGATGGGCCAAGAGAGCCCAAGAACCCCAAGACGGCCCAAGACGGTCCAAGACAGCCCAAGAGGCGCCCAAAACAGCCAAAGAGAGCCCCACAACGGCCGCAAGAGGGGCCCAAGAAGGGGACCAGGAACCGAAAAGTCCAGCCTTCAGCCCCGTGAGGTCGTCAGAAGGCCCCAAGAGGCCCCTATGTGGCCCTAGGGAACCCCCAAGAGGCACCCCAAGAAGCCCCGAAAGGCCCCCAAGAGGCCACAAGAGGCCCCAACATGGCCCCCAAGAGGCCTCAAAACTGCCTCCCAGAGGCCACGGAGAGGCCAGCCGCGAGAGCCCCACCAACATCCATGAGGCCTCTGACCCACCGATCCACCACCCACAGGCACGGTCAGAGGCGTGCTGAGATCTCCGGTAACTGCTTCACTGTAGTTCTACTTCGCGCGCGCGGGGCGGCCCCTAGGGGTCCCTGGACGCAATGTACCCAGGCCAAGTCCCCGGCAGGGTCGGGCCAGAGATGGTTCTCCTCCTGGGCGCGGCGTTCAGGCGCCCCAAAGCGATCCAAGAGGGCCCCAAGAGGCGTCCAAAATGGCCCAAGAAGGCTCCGAATCGTCGAACGTCGGCACCGCATTGACAACAACACCCCTACACACGACAGCGGCGAGGCAACATGGGCCGGCGGAGTGCGCGAAGCGATTCAATCACATCTCGTGCAAACCATCCTCTCCTCCTCCTCCTCCTCCTCCTCCTCCTCCTCCTCCTCCTCCTCCTCCTCCTCATCTCTCATCCTCCTCCTCCCTCTCCTCCTCCTCCTCCTCCGTTCTCCTCCTCCGTTCTCCTCCTCCTCCTCCTCCTTCTCCTCCTTCTCCTCCTCCTCCTCCTCCTTCTCCCCCTGATCCTCCTTTCCTCAGAGCCCTGGCAGCCCCTCCTAAGGCCCTCCCCGGGCCTGCTCACTCCGCTGAGCGTCCGGGGGCCCAGGCTGCGCACTGAGCCTCCGCTGGAGGCCATTCTGCCCACAACTCAAGCAGGCCCTCGCGCGAGAGACCTCCGAACGCCTCCGGGCGCCGTTTGGGACCTCCCGGGGAGGCCCTCCGAGGCAATCTTCGGGCCTCTTGGAGCCCTCTTGGGCTCCCCTGGCCCTCCTTTCCGGCACTCCGAGGTCGTCTCGGATGCCTCCGAAGCCCTCTTCGGGGCATGCCCAGGCAACAAAAATGAGGATGCCAAAAAACTTCAAAAACCCAGAGGGTTCGCATGATGTTGGCCGTTTCCGCCTCCTCTTTGCGCTCTCTTTGAGCTCTCTTGCAGCATCTTGCGCCACTCTTGGGGCCTCTCCGGCCAACGTTGGAATATCTACAAGGCCTCCTGGGCCGTCCTCAACGTCTCCCGGACCTACATTCGGCCGTCTGGCCGCCCTTTTGGCGCCCTCCTGGGCCGTCTGGGGCGCGCCCACGGGGGCCCTGGAGGGCCTTCTGAGACCCGAAAAACTTGTGGGACTGCTCCTTTTCACCTCTCCGCACCGCGTTCCAATCTCCTCCGCCGTTTTCGACACCTTCGGGTGCCATGTTGGGCCATTTCCGAAGCCTCTTGGGTCCCTCTGGTGGCCTTCTTCGGCCCTCTTCCGCGTCTTCTCGGACCCTCTGGGGCCATCTTGGCCCCTCCCACAAACTCCGCGTCAAGGTGAAGAGGGCTATCTTAGACTCCCATTCTCGCCGTGTGGCACGCCAGTTTGGTGACGTCTTCCGAGACCCTCTGGGGCCGTATTCGACCCCCTCCCCTCCCCCACTCTGGCCTGTTTTTGATGGCCCTCCTTCTCCTCCACCACGCCTCCCAAACTTCCCACGCTCTCAAAAAGACCCTGCTGGCGGTCTGTGGCAGCAACACCACTACCCGAGAGCTACCCTTATGGATACATTCAGCTCTTTGGAACCTACGCGCCCTTTTGGCCCCTTGAGCCGTGCCTGCACTCACCAATAGCGCCTTAAGTGCAACCATACATAGAACTCTCCCACGTGAGCTTCCCGGCTGAGTCAATGAGCTGGACGTCCAGATTGAGCCCAGCCAGACCACAGCCTTACTGAGCCCCACGCCACATAATAATACGAGCACGCCCCAGAGGGGATTGTAGCAAGTTCGGTCTCAGGGATTCGCATCCTGAACACGATCCCTTCACATTGCTCATTCGCACTGGTAACTCGCCCTACTGCAAGAGGCAAATGCTAAGCACCAATCCGTAACACGAGCTCTCGCTTCACGCTCATCCATAAGAGTAATCCTTAACACGTACTCTGAACAACAATCCCTAATACGGCTACATAACACGAATACATGCACACATCCTCAACACGAAACCTTAGCAAGAATCCTCAGCACTATTTCGTTGCCCCGGGATCCAAGCCCGCCCTCCAAGCCGTTCTGGACCCTTTGGGGTCGCCATGGATACCCCCGCGGAGAAACTCCGGGTTCCCCAAAAAGTGGGGTGGCGGTGTCTGCCCCCTCAGGGGCGTTCAATTCAATAACATCTCGTGCAAACCATGAGTCGTTGGCACATACTCTGGTGGACCTATACAAGCGCGTCAGGACGCATCGCCCCTGCTTGAACTTCTATGAGCACCCGATCTGTCTTCGATGGCCCGAAGATGGGGGGTCCTCACGGATGGGGCCCGAGAGGTTAGGACGGGATCTCACGGTAGCTTTACCTTGTTGGAGGCACCCATCCTTGAACCACCGATGTCTCAGCCCTCCCCGAGTTGGCGGCGCGCGCAGAGGGGGGGGGTAGGGGGAGGGGGGAAGGCTCTTTCAGAAGGGGGCTGCTTCTCAGAAGGCGCCGGCCTCACATGTATAGAGAACCTGCCATCGCTCGGACGTCCATTCCCTGTGTTTTTTTCGGTTTCGTGCGTGTTTTTTTCGCCAAATGATCAAGGATGCTCCTCGATGGTCCTCGACGAAGGAAACATGCACACGTCCGAGCGATGCCAAGAGAAGGCCCGCGCCTTCTAAGAAGGGTGCTTCTAAGAAGCCCCCCCCTCCCCCTACCCCCCTCTGCGCGTGGCCGACCGAGGGCACCGGCGCACTTCGGCGTGGCCGAAGGAGGACAGCTCGAACAGGTTCAGGAAGCCGTCCCTGCAGAGCCGCTCCACGGCGGCCTCCCGACCCCGAGAGGAGCGGCGGAAACCAACCCGGCAGCTCTGCACCATTGCAACTCCTCCTCCTCCTCCTCCTCCTCCTCCTCCTCCCCCTCCTCCTCCCCTCCTCCCCTCCTTCTCCTCTCCTCCTCCTCCTCTCTCCTTCTCCTCCTCCTCCTCCTCCTCCTCCTCCTCCTCCTCCGCGGAGCTCAAAACATATGTGGTGCTGCCGCTGTTCTTCTGGAGCCTAGAGCGGTATATGTGTTGTCCATGCCCCCTGCTGCTTTCTTCCACGGGAGGCGCAATGGGGGATAGGGGCATGGACAGGACCTTTACCCCCGGAGGCTGGGACTTGTCCTCAATGCTCCCGCCCTGGCAGGCAGGAGGCATGGATCAAACACTGCTTGCCGACGCATCCCGGACAACCGTTTTGCCACGGTCCTGGGGCACAGCGATGGCCCCAGGAGCCAAGGCCAATCAACACCGAATCAGGGCATCGGATCGGGACGAGCGTGTGCCAGATCGGGCCGCGCCGGCGCGGAGCTGGAATAGTCGGATCGGCCGCGCCAGGATACACAACAACGCCATGCACGATGCAAGCATCAGGCCGCACCTGATCGTCAAAACATCGGAATCGGAATCGGATCGACATGGCTGGAATCGATTTCGGATCTGATCGACATGTGCCACACTGGGAACTCCCGAGCATTGCAAACCCCAGCCTGCAGGGCCCCTTTCCCTCCAGGCCCGTTCCCAAACATCCACTGAGCCGATGTCCTCGATCCGCGGACCCCCGAAGCCTCGATCCCTTCCCAAACCCTCCACCTCCACCTTCCATACCTTCCAACCTCCGCGGAAGGCGCGGAAGAATTCATCGAAACTCATGGTAACCTTACGACATTCAAGGAAACCCACATCGATCATATCGAAAAAGGGGCGGAGGGTTAGGGCGGAAGGTCCAGAATAATGAGGGCGAGGGCATATAGGGGGCACTTTTTCATCCAGGATTCTTATTTGCTGGTTCTGGAGCACGAGAACGTCCCCCAGAGGCCGAAATCGAGGAACCACTGCCGGGATTGCAAACAAGAATCCGCGCCCAAGGCCTGGGCCCAAACAGTCGATCCCTGGACGTGTCCACGAGAGCATCCTGTTCAGAATCCCACCAGCCCTTTGGGCGTGAGTGGTTTAGAGAGCCCGCTCTGTCCTCAACCCCCCTACTTCCCCTTCGGGGAGGGGTTTACCCCTCCCCCTACCCCCTCCCCCTGGGCCTGGACAGGGAGTCCGGGGCGTAGTCAGGGGGGTCTTTTTCGACTCCTGGGAGGGCCAAAAAACGACGACCCTCACGAGGATTCTGGCCCCGTCGGGGGGACACAGAAAAAACCCTCTCCTCTTCTGTGAAGCCAAAATCATTGATTTTACTACGGTTTTGGCCCCATTTTGGCCTTCTGAGGGGGCAGCGCTCCTCTTCTTTGTTCTCAAAATCATTGATTTTACGAAGGTTTTGGGCTCATTTTGTCCTTCTCAGGGGCCAGCTCTCACTTGCGCTTCAAAGGAGGTCGCAAGAGGCCCCAAGATGGCCCCAAGAGGCCCCCAGGAGGCTCCCAAGAGGCCCCCAAGAGGCCCCCCAGAGGCCCCCAAGAGGCCCCAAGAGGCCCCCAAGAGGCCCCCAAGAGGCCCCCAAGAGGCCCCAAGAGGCCCCAAGACGCCCCGAAGACGCCCCCAAGAGGCCCCCAAGAGGCCCCCAAGAGGCCCCAAGAGGCTCCAAGAGGCCCCCAAGAGGCCCCACGAGGAGCCCGAACGACTCACACCAGGGCGAGGGGCCCGAACGACTCACAGCCCGAACGACTCAGAGGCCCGAACGAAGAGCCCGAACGACTCACACCACGGGAGGTTCCCGAACGACTTACACCAGGACGAGGCGCCCGAACGACTCACACCACGAGGAGCCCGAACGACTCACACCACGACGCGGGCCTCGAACGACTCACACCACGAGGAGCCCGAACGAGTCACACCAGGAGGAGGGGCAGCGCTCATACAAGCCACCACGAGGAGCCCAACGACTCACACCACGACGAGGGCCCCGAACGACTCACACCACGAGGAGCCCGAACGAGTCACACCAGGAGGAGGGGCCCGAACGACTCACACCAGGACGAGGGGCCCGAACAACTCACACCACGAGAAGCCCGAACGACTCACACCAGGACGAAGAGCCCGAACGACTCACACCACGAAGAGCCCGAACGACTCACACCAGGAAGAAGGGCCCGAACGACTCACACCAGGACGAGAAACCCCAAACGACTCAAACCACGAGGCGCGCTTTCTCTCCCTCCTCCTCCGCCTCGTCCTTCTCCCGCTCCCCCCACAAGGAGGATGTACAAGGAGGCGGGAGGAAGGAGTAACAGGGGAGATATGCGGGGGCAGGCGGAAACACGCCTGAAAAACACGACTGTCGGCATGCTTCGCAAGAGTTGCTGTTGAGAGATGGGCTGGTGGGGATACGCGAAGCGTAAAGAATTCCAACAACAAATCCTGCCGTGGCCACGGGAATTCTCCCAGAGCTCCCCCCCCCAGTCGGCGGCGAGCGAGGGGACCTTCTCCGAAGGCCTTCTCAGAAGGCGGCGGAGCTTCTCAGCAGCCCTCGCACATTCTTAACATATGTTCTGTATCTTCGGGGGGGGGGGGCTCTGGAAACTTCTCAGAAGACTGGGGGACATCCGAGCCTTCTGAAGAGGCCTCCTCCCTCCCCCCTCATTATTCCAAACTTTTCGCCCCGTCTGGGCTCCCTTGAATTGCCTCAAGTTTCTTTGAGTTTCGACGTCCGCAACCTCCGCGGAGGTCGGAAGGTTTGGCAGGTGGAGGGGGATGGTTCTCATTTTCCCTTCGGGGGCGTGCAAAACTGGGCCGTCCATGAGGGGGGGGCGCGCAAATCATGGCCGGCGGCGCGTGCGTGGCCCAGGGGGGGGGGGTCGGGGACATATGCAAATAAAGGTCTAACAACTTGTTTTGCTGTTTTTTGTTGTTGAAAAATGGGTAGACACTTTTAAATGCGCAAGTTATGCGTGTGTATATATACATATATATATACATACATATATAGAAAAGGCGGGGCAAACCAGACCGGCGGGGACGTCCCCGCGACCGACCGCCCTGGCGCTCCGCATGCAGGGGCGGAAGACTGCGCACCACGTCTTGGCGTCAGGCCACGCTGGCAACGCCATGCGAACTTGGGATTCTGGGGGCCAACAATATAAGGCCATTCAGCCTCACACAAAAAACAACGGGTGACACGTTTCACCCCCGCAACCGCGTGAGAGTAGAAACTGTAAATTTGGCATTTGGGAGCCAACAAAAAGCCATTCGGCCTCACAAAAACAACGGGTGACACGTGTCACCCCCGAAACCGTGAGAAAAAAACAACTGTAACTGTGGGATTATGAAAGCCAGTCATCATACGGAAATTCAGCTTCATGCGGAACAGCGGGGGACACGTGAGAAATTCTGGACTCCAGGAGCCAACATAAGGCCACCCAGCCGCGCAAAACAACGAGCAACACGTGCCACCCCCGAAACCGCGTGAGAATAACCAATGGTAAATTCAGGGTTCTAGGAGCCAACATAAGGCCATTCAACCTCACAAAAACAACCGGTGACACGTGTCGTTCCCGAAGCCGTGTGAGGAAAACAATTGTAGCCATTCAGCCTCACAGAAACAACGGGTGACACGTGTCACCCGAAATCGTTTGCGAAACACCGATATTCAATTTAAATGTGGGATGCTCGGAGCCAACACAAGGCCATTCAACTTCGCAAGAAACAACTGGTGACACGTGTCACTCCCGAAACCGCGTGAGCCAACATAACGCCATCCAGCCGCACAAAACCACGCGACACCCTCGAAACCGTGTAAGAAAAACCAGATGTAAATCTGGAGCCAACAAAGCGCCATTCAGCCTCACAGCATCAACGGGTGACGCGTGTCACCTCCCGGTACCACGTGAAAGAAACCATTTGCGAATTTGGAATTCTGGGGGCCAACATGAGGCCACCCAACCCCGCACAAACAACAAATGACGCGTGTCACCCCCGAGACCGCACGAGAAAAATCATGTGTAAATTTGAGGCCCTGGGAAACCACCACAATGTAATCCAACCTCTTAAAAACAACGGGTGACATGTGTCACCCCCGAAACCGTGAAAAAAAACTGTAAATTCTGACTTCTGGGAGCCAACAAAACGCCATGCAGCCTCACAAAACAACGGACTACACGCGCCAGCCCCGAAACCATGTGAGAAAAATCACTTGTAAAATCAAGATTTTGGGAACCAACATCAAACCGTCCACCCTCACGGCAACAAGCCGTGACACGTGTCACCCCCGCAAACCGCGGAATCGTAATTTCTGCGATGGTGGGGGCCAACATAAGGCCATTCAACTTCAGGAAAAAACAGCGGGTGACACGTGTCAGCCCCGCAACCGTGTGAGAATAACAAATTGGTGTATACATACATATAAAAAACTAAGAAGTTGGGAGCCAGCATTAGGCCATTCATCATCACAAAAACAAAGGGTGATGCGCCTAAACCGCGTGAAAAAAAACATGTAAATCTAGGATTCTGGTAGCCAACATACGGCATTCAACTTCACAAAAAAACAGGTGACCCGTGTCACATCGGAAACCGTGTGGGGAGAAACAATTGCGAATTTGGGATTCCACGGGCCAACATGAAGCCATTCAACCGCGCAAAAGCAACAAGTGTCACAAGCCGCCCCCGAAACTGGGTGAGGAAAGACATATGCAAATTTTGGATTATGGGAACCACAATAAGGCCATTCAACCTCGCAACAACAACGGGTTACACGTGGCATCTCTGAAACCGTGTGGGAACAAAAACACTTAGTAGATCTGGGAATGTGGGAGGCGACATAAGGCCATCCAGCCGCACAAAACAACGGGGGACACAAGCCACCCCCGGAATGAGATGACGAAAATTGCAAAGTTGAGGTTGGGGTATCAAACATAACTTGACGAACAAATGTGTGACACGTGTCACCCCCGAAACCGTTTGAGAAAAACGACTTGTTAATTTGGGATTCTGGGAGCCAACATAAGGTCAGTCAGCCTCACACCGCGTGCGAGAACTGGACGCCACCGCGCGCACGCGCGCGCAGTCGCGTGAGTGGGTACGTACAGCGTCCCAGAAAGACGAGAACTACCTACTCGTCGACCGAAGTAGCCTGCACATCTGCACGCACCCAGTTCGAGCGCATCTGCCAATGCATGCGCGTGCGTGCGCGTGTATATGCAGATATGGATCGAAACATTCATGCGCGCATTTAGCATTATCTATAGCATCGCTCGGTCCCGTGGCATATTTTTTTCAGGGGGTACCTTAAACATATAGTTCTTCGGCGGCGAATAAATTGCTGTCGGGATCGGGGGGGAGGGGTGGGGGTCATCATTTTCTTAACACGTTCTGGGCATCTAGACGAGAGAGACCTGACAAATGGAGAGATTTCCTGGCCCCGCCACAAAATATCCATCCCCCCTGGCCATCGCCCCTCTCTTGGCAACCCCCGATCCCCCCTCGCTCGCCGCTGATCCCGGGACCCCTCCCCACACTTTTTGGTCGGCGGGGCGAGAGCGAACCTCTTCCGCTAAAAGCTAGGCAGGCTACGCGCAGCAATTAGGGAGACAGGGCACAAACGGGCGGGGCCTCAGGCGGCCGGAGAGGGCGGGGCCCGGGGTGCAGGCGGTGCCGAAGAGCTTGCGCAGGAAAAGGTACGCCGCGGACAGGAGCCCGAAGGCAAAGATACGGAGGGTGAGCGATGTGGTATTGCCGTCAACGGCCCCCCCCCAACACGGACCGACAGCGCAGAGACCACCCCGAGCCGCGCGGGCCTCGGGAGCGGCGAGGGAGGGGGGGGGGCGGTGCCCTGGCGTTTCCCGGAGGTCCGAGGTGCCGACTTACCGTCCATGCTCCGCTTGTGTTGTTCCCATCCTGCTCAAGGACCACATCCCAGAAATAATTTTTGAGCACCCCGAAACGTGTCAAAATGGTGTCGAAACAGTGTCGGAACAGTGTCGGGCGAGTGTCTCCCAGGGCCCGGCACGTGAAAACCCTTGAATTTCGGCACTCTGTTGGGCGCTCGAAATTCTTCCTGGCGGTCAAGGCTAAAGTAGGTTGGAGCATCATAATGCTCGGCAACGAGCGAGGGGTGGAAGCGAGGAGGAGAACAGGAAGTATGTCGACCCCTATCCCAGGTTTCGGAGTGTTTTCAGGGTATCCATCCTTGTCTGAGCGGCTTCATTCTTCGTCGAACAGTCGGGGGCCGGGGGAGAAACATCGCCTTCGAGAGGAGAAGGAGTGATTAGCAATAAAAGGACCCCTAACCCTGTGGGAGGTACCCAAAGTCCTAAGTTAGGAGGGCCAAGAACATTAGAGATACTGGGTCCTGTTCTGCAGATGCATCGAACCAGACAGCCCAGACTGATTACCCCTAATGCAAAAGCAAGGACCAAAGTGAGGTCACGTGTTCACTGTGTTACTCGGGTTAGGGGTCCTTTCGTTGTCGATGAAAGGGGGAAGTGAGGAGGAGGCAGGGGCGTTACGTTATGCCCCCCCCCTCTGCACCCCCTCTTCCCCCCCATAACGCCCGTCGTCGCCGCAAAGGATTGTGCTCCCAAATCACGCTGTGTGGTTTTCACGGCGCGAGGATGTAGCGGACAGCTGCCGCCCGCCTTCTCAGAAGGCTCGGAAGACCTGAAGGCTTGTGAGATGCCCCGTCCCCTGTTGAGAAGGCCTCCTCCTTCTCGCTTCCCCTCCTCCTCTGGCCGCCGAAATGCTGACGGCCCAATTTTTTCCCCCAGCACTACCATTGGCAGGACGGGGGGGAGGTGAGGCCTCCTCCTTCTGCTCCTCCACTCGGCTCGGGGTCGGCCCGAAGCGGCCCGAATCTCCCACGGCGCGAAAGCACAGGCCGTCGCGAACCGTTTTGGCCCGTAGAATCCCGTAGAATCCTCCTTCTGCTCCTCCTCCTCCCCCTCCTACCTATGGTAGTGGTGGTGGAACATCGGTACATCAATACGGGGTACGCCCGACCCATTCCCCGCGGCCACCTTCGGGGCGGCCAAGGGGGGGGGGGGGCCCTGGACGTCCGACACCTCGAAATCTATCGCTCGCCACGCGGCGAGGTGTGGGCCTCTCACTTCCGGGAGACCGGCCTCTCATCCCGAGTCGTTCCCCGTTTGAAAGGGGCCCAGGGATGCACGAAGAAGCAGACACACCTCCCAGGATACTCGACCTTTCCACATCAGAAAGAGAGGTCCGAACGGTCATTCATTGTCCCTGGGTGCGCAGCTGACGTGGGGATCCGTGGTGAGGATTCTGCTTGTTGCATTGTTGCTGTTTGTTTGTTTGTTTGTCGTCCCCACCCGCGACCCACCCCGCGACCCACCCCGCGACCCACCCGCGACCCACCCCGCGACCCACCCGCGACCCACCCCGCGACCCACCCGCGACCCACCCCGCGACCCACCCGCGACCCACCCGCGACCCACCCGCGACCCACCCGCGACCCACCCCGCGACCCACCCGCGACCCATCCGCCCCGCGACCCACCCGCGACCCAACAACGACCCACCCGCGACCCATTTGCGACCCACCAGACCCACCCGCGACCTACCCACAGGTGTTTGATGACAAAATCTGCGCCTGCGGTGGGCTCGTTGTATAAATTGTGAAACTTTGGCGCCTGCGGCGGGCCTCTCCGAAGTCTCGCAAACTGCCGACGTCCCCACCGCCCCCTCACTCTTATCCGCATCTGCGGGGTGCTGCGGTCTGCGTGGAGTGCCAAACATGTATGTTTATGGCGTGTCTTCTTCCTCGATCGATGGCCTTCGCCGAGGAAGAATGAGCGCGTCTGGGCGATGCCCAGGAAGGAGGAGGAGAGGGAAGGAGGAGGAGGAGGAGGAGGAGGAGGAGGAGGAGGAGGAGGAGAGACGGGAGGCACGGGAGCAACGTGAGCAGACCAAGAAAGTGGGTAAGAACATGAATCAGGACGGCGGATACAGTAGATTGGGCTCAGGCGCTCCCAGAGAATAGGAAGGCGGTTGAAACAACTGGGAGTCCGTGAGTCGAAACATACCTGCTTTCAACGACCGGCGTGTATGGCTGAGGTTGCCCTCTGCCCACATGCGCAAGGCCAGGCTGCCGAGCGCGGCGGCGACAGCTCCCCGCTCCGATGTTTGCCCTGCCCACGAGGCGTCTAGAGAGCCCACAAAAGACGTACGCGCCCAGCTATGTACATGAACACGGCCCCTTGACCCGCGAGACCGGCCGCGTGATACGAATATTCGCCGAATGCGCAATCCCGAAAACAGCGTGGATTCATGTACGTGTACGTCCTTCTTTCGCTCCTGAGCGTCGGAGGCCTCGGCCCGGGCGCGCCCGCCCCCCGGAGACGAGCCTCGGCCGAACCGTCGTCGCACGCGCGGGCGTCAAGGCCGCGGACCACCACCGTGTACCTGGAGGCCGCCAGGCCAGTCGGACCTACGACACAAGAGCACGCTTCAATCGGCTACACGCAAGAGTGACCCTGGGTAAGAGTGACCTTTGGTGCGCGGCTTTTTGGGGGGCCGCGGGGACACCAAACCTGGGCGCGCAAGCCGCTGCTACCGCTTCGTTTTCAGCCATCTGAGGGCCCATCTGTTCCCGCACCAAAGGTCACTCCGGCGAAAGGTCACTCATACGTCTAATCGATTCAAGAACACGAGACCCTCCGCCGGCGCAAACTCAAGAGCATTTGGGGGTGCCCTGCCCCAGGATGCACAAGAACACCCAACAAGCACGAATAGGGACACGAACAATGACATAAACGTAAAGACTCGGGGGTCCGCGTGAATTTCTCGGATCCGCGCTGGAGCCCCCTGGCGGCGCCTCCGGCGCCGCCCCTGGCGCGCTCCGCGCGCCAGGGAGGGGGGTCCAGCGCGGATCCGAGAAATCTGCGCGGACCTCCGAATTTTTATGTTTATGTCATTTCTCGGTTCCCTAACGAAAATGCCCTTCCCGAACCGACCTCGATCTTGTACCTCGGTCCGAGTCGGTCCGAGTGTATGGTGTCGAAGGAACTGAGTTTGGCACTCGCATCGTCGCGGGGGGTGCTGAGGGGAAAGAGGGGTCATCTGTGGATATCCAGGTGGGATACAACGGAGCGGCGAAAACAAAAGCTGGCCATCGCTCGGACGTCCATTTCCTGTGCTTTTTCGGTTTCGTGCGTGGTTTTTTCGCCAAATGATCAAGGATGCTCCTCGATGGTCCTCGCCGAGGATAAAAACGCACACGTCCGAGCGATGCCAAGAAACAGGTCGTACGCGAGATGGCGCGGCGACCTTGCGCCGGCGTGGCACACCGCGTGGCGAAGAGGGCGCTCACGCGCGACCTTGCGCGAGAAGCTTACGCGCGAGTGTCCGCGCAATCGACCACGTTCTCTTCCGTCGCTCAACTCACGTGAACCCTTCCCCTGCAAGCCACACTGGTAACGAACAACAAATAGAGTGGGGCTTAGAACTTAGAGGGTGTGTGCAGCCCCGCGGGGATGACCGATATCCCAGCGTCGATTGGATCCGCGGGGGTAGGGTTCACAAGCAGCCACAGAAGGGTCGGAGGACCGCCGACACGTCGCCGATGCATCGCCGATGCATCGGTGACGTCGGCGTGGAGAACATCGGGCTCCACATCGAGCCGCACAGCCGATGCACGGGCCATGCGGGCGATCCACCGACCCCAACCCCAGACCTCCGATGCCTTTGTAGTTTCAAAGAAAGATCCCCGGAGCCCTGGACCACTTCCGAGGAACCAACTTTTCGTGCCTGCATTATTTGCTGACGGTCTCGGGACCTGGCGAGGCCCCCTGACGCCGAACACGGTAAAAAATCTCCATGCTGTTTTATCCCTCATAGCGTCCCGCACGTCTCAGAAGTTCCACAGGTGTCGCATGTCTCGCAGGACCCACAGGTGACACAAGTCTCGCAGGTCTGGCAGGTCCCGCAGGTCCACATGTGGCACAAGGCCCACGGGCCCCACCTGCCAGACAGGTCCCTCTGCCAGCAACCTACCTTCGCAAGTATTACACTGCTGTGCGGGGGTCATTTTCAACATGTCGAAGGCCTGAACCTCCTTCGGCACCTTTTCGGGCTTCTGCTGATCCAGATCAATGCAAATACGGGCCAATCAAACTTTGCAAGATCCTGCAAGATTCTGCACGCAAGCCCGGGCCAATGCACACCTGGCTCTGCAGGATCCTGCAATATCCGGCGCTCAAGCTGAGCCCCGCTTGCATTGACCCCGGCTCTTGAGTCCCGAGACCCGCGCAGCCAAGGTAACTCCGGCGCACGGTCACTCGGCTTTCGGGTCACAACTCGGACCTCTGGCAGTCGTTCGGGAAGATAATTCTGTGCCCCCCCCACCCCCGAAGAAACACTCGACGAGACACAACTTTTTTTTGAGGGAGAAGACGGGAGCGGACCGCATGATTCAATAACCTGGGTCGTAACGAAAATGCCGGTTTCTGGTATGCATCCCCCGTGGCTCCCGACCTTTTTGGTCGGGGACGCACTGACCCAGGTCAATGCAGACTCGGGTCAATCGGGCTTTGCAAGATCCTGCAGGATCCTGCGCCCTGACCCGGGTCAGTGCGCCCCGGGCTCTTCAGGATCCTGCAAGATACGGCGCTCTGGCTGACCCCCACTTGCACTGCCCCCCGTCTCAAGGCTCCCGATTTGAGCATCGTTTACACGATCCCCATCCCCACCATTGAGCAGGGACCGACCGTCCCGGCATTCTGATAGTCATACCACGAAGTGTTCTTAGAACCCAAAAATGTTCTACGAAGTTCTTAGAACATAAGCCCGATGTGTTCAAACAAGACAGTCCCAGCCAGAAATGTTCAGAGAACATTTCGTGGGAACCACAAAAGGTTCTTAGAACATTGTTTGGTGGGGCTATAGGCGAGCCGGGACGCTTCGCCACTGCTTGACACCAGCGTGGGCGGATATAGGCCGTATCCTTCCGGTTTCGAGGGGTATCCCCAACTGGGGGGTGTCATTTGGGGGTCTCGAAGGGGATGAGCATGGGGATGGGGACCGGCCAATCGATCCTGACTTTAGGGCTCCCGATTTGCACGGCCTGGAGCACCGGTGCCCCTCGCAGCGCCACGCTCGCCCGGCGGCGGCCCGCGGCCCAGCTGCCGGCAGGGCGCCCGAGGCCCCGCGGGGGGGGTGGGGGAGCGAGCTCCGTCGACCGGGACGTTTGGGAGGCAGACCCCCTGCCATCGCTCGGACGTCCATTTCCTGTGTGTTGTTCGGTTTCGTGCGTGTTTTTTTCGCCGAATGATCAAGGATGCTCCTCGATGGACCTCGCCGAAGGAAAAATGCACACGTCCGAGCGATGCCAAGACCCTGCGCGGATCACCGCGGGGGCTGCTGAGGATAAGCAAGAGAAGCAGAGCCTGCAGGCGCCATCAGGTTGCCCGACGACGCTCCGTGGGAAAGCTGGAGGAGGCATGGCGTGGCGACGCTCGCCCGCCTCTGCAACTCCGATCAAGGCAGAAAGGCAAGCCAAGCAAATCACGGGGGCTCTCCTGTAATTTGGGGCGTCTGCCCCAGACCAGGAGAGCCCCTGTAATTTGGAGGTTTTGCTGAGGGGGCATGGGGACGATAGGCGGATGCTGAGGTGGGATACATCGGGCCTCACCTAGCTTGCAAGAGGTTCGGGGCCACATGCGAACCCTACCCCTACCCCCCACGATTTCTGAGGGGGAGGGTGGAGTTCACTTCGTTCGCATGTGGCCCCCTAGGGGTTGCAAAGGCCCTGAACTGATTCAGGCGGATTGATCGCTCCGCTAAGTGGGCTCTGCCCACTCAGCCCGAATCGTTGCCCCGCTGAGCCGCTGAGGGCCCTCGCAGCCCCCTGATAAGCTAGATCAGGCCATATATATCCTACACTTAGGATCCCCTTAGCACCACCCGCGGTGATACAAATGGGAGGTCTTCGCAACAAATATTGCGAGTTCATCTGGCAAGCTTACCCATCGGTCCCAAGAAATAGGTAGAAACATGAAGTAGGAAAGCGTTGAAAGTAGGTTGGCTTCCGTCCGCCCCCTTGGGAGGACCGAAAAAGGTGAAGCCACTCGATCATTGACGTAGGAAGGCGCTGAACGTAGATTGGAATATGGACATCCAAGAATACCTACTCAAGAATACCTACTCTCAACGACCGATGGGCACAATCGTGCCACTTTCACCTCCGTCCACCGCTCTCAGCCGCCAGCTGAGACGGCGCTGAGCCGAGGAGGCGTGCACGGTCGCCGCGACTTGCGTGACATCGAGATTTCCACTCGGGCCTCGCCGCACCTCCCCCCCCTCCTCCCTCCCCGCTGCAAGCAAACTTGCGGGAGTCAACAGACAAAGTGCGTCGAAGCTGGATCAGCCCAGATTAAACCTGGGATTGAGCTGGAATTCATTGGAATTGGCCAGGTTATGCCAGTATCCAATCCTGAGTATACCAGCGACAATGCTGAATTTGACTTCCCAAGAGTTGCATCCCAAGGACGCTAATGATAAATGAAGATGTGAGCCACCGTGGACCCCAAACAGTGTGCTTCTAACAGTCGATGTTGTGCAATCTGCGTGGTCCAATCTAAGCTGTAACATCTATATTGGGCAACCTGTGTGGTGCATCCTACGAGGTGCAATTGCCTTGGACGTCCTCGCGCACGACCAACCCCCCAACGCTCGCGCAATCATCCCGCCCACCCGCCCGCAACCTGGCTTGCAGTACCACGTTGCGGCGGCGATTGCGATGGCTGCTTGGCGCTGGCTGGTGCATCGCTTCGGCCGCGCCAGCGCGCGCAAGCTCGCGCGCAGAGCGGCCAACTAGTCTGGCGCAAACGCCGCGGCCGCGGTGGCGGTGAGTGCTGGGCACTTCCCCGCGCGTGTTTCGCAAAGCCCCGGCGACGCGCGGTCACATCCGGCCGAGGCGGCGACTCGGCCGGGCGATGCAGCGTGGCGACGCCGGCGACAGAAGACACGCTGATGATGGTAGTGATGCTGGCGACGATGGTCACCGTGCCGACGAAAGGGGAAAGGACGACGCCGATGCTGATCATGTCGATGACGAGGATGGTGACCTCGCATCGGTGATGAAGGTTTTGGGTGAACTTCGACATGCGCGCACGGTCGACGCGCGCGAGCGGCCCGCATGCACATCAACGATTTGACAGGAATCGTGCCCCCCCAAGCACGCACGCAAGGGCGTTCGAGTAAATTCGACATGCGCGCGCCAAAGGCACGCTGGGTCGAACTCGATTCAAATGTTGAAAGAATCACGGGTTTCTAGAATTCGCAAGAGCGCGAACGCAGGTTGTTTTGGAAATTCCTGTTGCGAAGCCCTTGTTTTTTATGCCTCCGGGAGACTCGATATCGAAATTCGCACGAAATCTGAAACTATCATGGCGAACGGCCCAACCATCTGCAATAGGAGGTACCGCATTGTGAATAGAGGTCTCGGTTAAACTCCTTATGGGGCCTCGAAACGTGTGAGGGGTGTGTCAAAGTAGGGTGGGACCGCCATGCGAACCCGTCCACTGAGCCTCCCGTGGAGCTCCCTATGGAGCCACGAACCGTGTGAGGGGTGTGCCAGAATCGGGCGGGGGTACGCGTGGTCGCATGTGCTGGGCATGTTGGAAAAGCGTATGGCTTCTGTGCGAATTCGCTAGAACGCGAGCGAAGGCTGGATTTGAACATTATTGTTGCGAAAACATTGGTATTCGATGTTTTCGGGATACTCGATTCCGAAATCTTTACGACACCTAATATGTTTGAAATATACCGTGGTGTGCGCACGACGACGAGCGCGTGTGCACTTCGTTAAATGCGTCGCACTGGACTCTTGAAACAAGATTTGTTTAAATGGTAAAGTGCGCTCGACCAATATATGTTGCAACGGATGAAAAGGGGTGTCGACAATGGTTGGGCTGACAGTACATGCACTTGCATTTTGGCAAAACGGAGAAGCAACATCACATGTAAATTGCATAATCCCCAGGGGGTGCCGATAATCCCAATGGGCCGATCCGAACAGTTGAACATAGGAGACGCCATGTGAACGTATATACATGTAATATATATATATGTTTCTACATTACGAAATAGGATACCTATATGTATGTATGTGTTGCTGCTGTGCACCCTACTATGCGCAACGCATGTGGCGCAACACGCGGGGCACATAATAGGTGTGCAATATATGTAGTGCAGCCGAATATGCAATCTATGTGGTACGACCTGTGTGGTCAATTCATGTGGGGCAATATACGTAGAACAATCGGTGAGGTGCAAAAAACGTAATGCACTCTACTTGATGCGACCTGCGTTGTCCGATCTAGCTGGTGCAATCTATGCGGCGCAGCTTTTGTTGTCTAGTTGATGTGATGCACTCTAAGTGGTACAATCGCGATGGTCTATCTTGGAATAAATCGTGTGCAACTGGCGTGGTGCAATCTACGCTGTGCAACTTAATTTGCTGAACTTGAAATTGTCTTCTCCACTGCTCGCGCAAACATCCCACCCACCCACCCGCAACTTGGTTTGCAAAACCTGTTAAGACCGACTACGACGACACCGACGACAACAACTAGGACGACACCGACGACGTCTCCGACGACTTCGACGACGACAGCGACGCCGACGCCGACGACGACGAAGACGACGACGACGACGCCAACGAAGGCGACGACGAGGAAGGAGGAAGGACGACGACGGCGACAACGACGACAACGACGAAGGAGGGAGGACGGTGACGACGCGAACGACGACGAAGGAGGAAGGACGGCGACGCCGACGACGACAACGACGAGGGAGGAGGGAAGACGACGACGACAACGACGACGACGACGGCGACGACATAGGAGGGACGACGATGAGACGCCGACGACGGACGACGACGACGACGTGGGAGGAGGAGGAAGGACGACCACGGCGACAACGACGATGGAAACGACCACGACGCCAAAGAGGACGACGACGACAAACAGGAGAAAAGACAGAGGACGACGTAGGCGACGACGACGACGACGCGGGAGGAGGGAGGACGGCGACGACGACGACGACGACGACGCAAGAGCGCGCGCGCACGCTTTTGTTGAAAATCCGTGTTGCGAAACCTTGGGTTCTTGTAGGTTTTTTGGACGCACGATTTTGAAATCCTTCCGAAACCGATGGGTTTCGAAGGTTTTCGGCATACGTCCGCGACGACGCGCGCGTCTGCACTTCGTCCCATTTTTTGCAGAGGATTCTCGCGACGGCACACGCGCAAGGGCGTTCGACAGATTTCGACATGCGCGCGCGCGAAGCCCGTTTGGTAGCATTTTGTGAAAATCTTGAAAAAAAACGATGGTTTTCTTAAGATTTCGCAAGAGCTCGCGCGGAATCCCACCAGCCCTCTGGGCGTAGGTGGTCTAGAGCAGATCCTCTTCCACCCCTCCCTCTTCCCCCTTGGGGAGGGGTTTACCCCTCCCCCTACCCCCTCCCCTGGACCTGGACGGGGGGGGCCGCGGGTAGTTAGAGCGTCCAAGATGGCCCAAGACGGCTCCAAGAGCGCCTCAGAGAACCCAAGATGAGCTCCAAGATGGCTCAAGATAGCGCAAGATCGCTCACGATGGCTCCTAAGATGGTTCCAAGAAGCCCAAAGACGGCCCCAAGATAACTCCAAGTGGCCAAACAGCTCCCCAAGGAGGCCCCGAAGAGGCCAAAATCGTCCCAAAACCTAAGGAAAATCAATGATTTTTGCTTTCTCGCCTTTTCGCTTCCGATGGCCATCCGAGGCCTGGAGATGGCTCCAAGATGGCCCAAGAGGGCCCCAAGAGAGCCCCAAAAGAGCCCCAAGACGGCCCCAAGAGCGCCCAAGAGCACTCCAAGAGCGTTCCAAGAGGGGTCCAAGAGGCGATTTTAGGGGCTTCCGAGGGGGGACGCTAATTAAACCCCCCCTCTTGTTTGATCGACTCCCTCCAAGATGGCCCCAAAAGCGCCCCGAAGGCTCCCCAGAGCGCCTCAAGAGGGTCCCAAGAGGCGCCCAAGATGCCCCAAGGCGCCCAAAAAGCCCTCCAAGAGGCCCTCAAAAGACCCCCAAGAAGCTCCTTCCCCTCCTCCTCCTCCTCCTCCGATTCTTCCTCCTTCTCCGTCCTCCTCCTCCTCCTCCTCCTCCTCCTCTCCTCCTCCTCCTCCTCCTCCTCCGACGACGACGACGACGACGACGACTCCTCTTCCATCCTCCCCCTCTCGGGGTCTGTGACAGCTTCCCCCGCCCTTTGTTATTCTGCATGCTCCCCGACTTCCCTGATCACCTCAACTCCCCTGAGCATCGTTTCTGGATGGGCTGGTGGGGATACGCGAAGCGTCAACAATATTTTTAGCAAACCAGTGTTGCGAAACCATGTGTTGTTGTATGTTTTTCGGAAACTCGATTGCGAAATCCTTCCGGCACCGAAGGTTTTTGAAGGATTTCGGCATGCGCGCGCGATGACGCGCGCGTGTGCACTTCGTCCCATTTTTTGCAAGGGATTCGTGAAAAAAATGTTATGTTAGAAAGAAAAATGTCCCCGCATAGTGTTATTTGACAGGGAACCGCAGGGGGGGGAACCCGGCTTGGCTGGGATGGTATGTGTTCATATTTAGGATGGACATGTGGTCAGAATCATATATGATTTTCAGCACGCGCGGGGGAACCGATAAGTCCGGGGGGGGTAGAATCTATTAGTCTTTTAGACAGGAGAACCCACGTGGTGCAATAGATGCTGCGCGATGTATTGTGCAAGCTACGTCGTGCTGTCTCTATGTGGTGCAGTTCCCATGTGGAAACCGCAGTTGTCAACTCCACGCTCGCGCAATTTGTCTTGCAAAACACGAGCGGCGGTGATTGCCATGAAGGTATGGTGTTGGCTGGTGCATTTATGCGGCCGCTCTAGCACGCGCGTGCACTTGCGCACGGCGGCCAACTAGTTTGGCGAGACCGAAGCGGCCGCGGTGGCGCGGACCGCTGGGCACATCCCAACGGGCACTTCTGTGCGAGTCGGCGACGTGGGCGGGCGCGGTATCATGGCAACGCCGATAACAGTAGACACGATGATCATGGTAACAATGCTGGTGATGATGTTGACAACGACAACGGCACGGCCAGTGACGGCACCGATGCTGATCACGCCGACGACGATGGCGGCGTCCTCGCGTCGGCGATGATGAAGGTTTTAGAACAACTTCGACATGCGGGCGCAGCCGACGCGCGAGTGGCCCGCATAGTGTTATTTGACACGGGCCCAGCCCCCCCCCGACACGCGCGAAAGGGAATTCGAATGATGTCGGCATGCGGCGCGAAGGACCCGTTTGGCAAAATGAAACGAAAATGATGAAGCACCGATGGTGTTCTCAAGGATTCGCAACAGCGCAGACGCAGATGTTGTCTGAAAACTGCCGTTGGGGAGCCCAGGTTGTTCGTTTATTATGGTCTCGCTAAGCTCGCTTGTGTACTTTCTACGAAGCCCGAGGCATTCGACGGGTGTCGGCATCCGCGCGCGACGACGCGCGCGCGCGCACTTCGCCCCACCTTGTGCAAAAGAATTATCGCGACAGCGCGCGCGCAAGGGCGTTTGAACGACTTCGACATGCGCGTGGGAAGCCCCTTTGGTCGCATTGCATGCACATACTAAACAATAACAACACATATTGTCGTGTGAATTCGCATGCGCGCGACGGCTTTGGTTGAAAACCTGTGTTGCGAAACGACAGGTTTCGCCGGATCTCGGCATGCGCGCGCGACGACGCACGCGCGGGCGCATCGTCTCATTGCGAAAAAACGGATGTTAAGCAAATTTTGTTTTTTGTATAAACGAGCGTGCGCGCATAATGACTGTTGCAGAAGATGACGGGGGGTGTCAATACCTGTTGGGCTGGCGTGGTACGAGAGCTCATATTTAGGATGGGCGGTGGAGCAGAACCACATGCAAGTGCAATGCGTAAAGGGGTGCGGATACTCATTGAGAACCTATGTTGTGGGAACCTTTCGTGGCCCCCTCGTGGCCCCGTTGCAGTCCTTCGTGGCCCCCTCGCTCCCCTTCGTGGCCCCGTTGGAGCCCTTCGTGGCCCCCTCGCTTCCCATCGTGGACCCCTTGCATGCCCTTCGTGGCCCCCTCGCTGCCCATCGTGGCCCCGTTGCACCCCGTCGCGGCCCCCTCGCTGCCAATCGTGGCCCCGTTGCAGCCCTTCGTGGCCCCCTCGATGCCGTTCGTGGCACCGAATACGCATCGCATGCCCTTCGCGGCCCCCGCTCGATCGCGCCCTCCATGGCCCCATACGCATGCTCTTCGCGCCCCCGCCGTCGCCCTTCGCGGCCCCTTCGCTGCCCTACGTGGCCCCGCTGCTGCCGTCAGTGGCCCCGTCCTTGCCTCCTGCGGCAAAATGTACGAATGCCCTTCGTGGCCCCCGCTCGTCCGCGCCCACCATGGCCTCATCTGCGCGCGTGCCCTTCGCGGCCCCGCCGTCGCCCTTCGCGGCCCCCTCGCTGTCCTAGGTGGCCCCGCTGCTACCCTCAATGGCCCCGTCGTCGCCCTCCGTGGCCCCGCATTATCTGCCGTTCGTGGCCCCCGCTCGTTCGCGCCCTTTGCGGCCCCATGCGCGTGCCCTTCGTGGCCCCGCTGTCGCCCTTCGTGGCCCCCTTCCTGCCCTTCGGACCTTCGTCGCCCCGCTCTCGCTCTCGCTCTCGCTCTCGCTTTCGCGCGTCGTCGTCTTCGTCTCCGTCGCCGTCGCCGTCGTCGACGTCGTCGTCGTCGTGGTCGGTCCCCTGTCCGCCCCGCTTGGGGTCGGGCTGCCGCCAGTCAGCGCTGCCGCTGGCCAGGTCGACGGTCCGCCGCCGCCCCGCCGCGTGCCGGGGCCTGGCCTGCAGGGAAGACAAAGCTCGCTTCGGCTCCCGGGCCAGGCACCTTTTCCATCTGGGACAGCACAGGGCCAGGCGTTGATTGAGCTAGAAGCGCGAGAGCAGCAGAGACAAAGCGGACGAGGAGCGCGACAGCGCTCGAGAGGACCACCTGCGCGACCCTCACCCGAAAATGAGCGAGAAGGCGTGTCGGGATGGCCGCGGGAAAAACTTCGAGCCAGATATGAGTACGTCCGACCTGTTGCCTCTGCTCAGCCCTCAGTTGTGAAAACTACCAGCTCGCTTCGGCTCCCGGGCCAGGCACCTTTTCCATCTGGGACAGCACAGGGCCAGGCGTTGACTGAGCTAGAAGCGCGAGAGCAGCAGAGACAAAGCGGACGAGGAGTGCGACAGCGCTCGAGAGGACCACCTGTGCGACCGTCACCCGATCCCGAAGGTTCAACTGGCCGCAGGCCGTATATATAAAGAAGAAACCATTCTCGGAGTGCAGGCAAAGTGGGCTATCTCATGGCAAGAGACTGGAGGGCGAGACCAGGCTGAATGTGCAACGCTTCGACGATGCAGCGCGAGGCAGCCTGTGCGAGGAGACGAGGATACACGGCGGCGACAGCAGTGCGCTTTCGCCCTTGCTCATCGTTGCCCTCCAGAATCACATGACGATTGCCCGAGCGACTGCAAATGCCTCTTTTTCCAAAGCAGACAAGTTGTAAAGGGTGCATGGCGCCCGCACCCCAAGACATGATGGTCGTGGCTTTCTTGAAATCAGCGCCGTACTGACACTGATGCAGAACTGACCTTTGGCAGGACGGCCGGCGACACGGGCGAGCGAGGGGAGGGCACGACCAGATCTGCGAGGTCTGTGGATTCTCGAGAAAGACGGGCACACGGGCAGAGATGCACTCACGAATTATGATCACTGTCATTCGCAGCGTGGCATTGCCTGCGGCGGCGCGAGCCTGCTCAGACGATGAGAGGTCGGGCAGCCCGAACGGGTAGCGGTCCGACCTGAGCGGGCGCCGCAACGCTCGCGTCCAGCTGGTGCAGGGGGTGCCCAGCCAGACGGCACCCACCGCGCGCGACCGGATCCTGCCGACGACGGTGGCGATGAAGGCAGGCAACACATGATCCTCCAGTGAGCTGCGCTGCCAGTCGAGCCCAAATGCGGCGACGCCGCGGGCAAGCAGCGCCTCGGCGATCCTGCCGGCACCGCAGAAGAGCTCCAGCACGGGGCGGCGCCTGAGGGCCCGGCCTGGCGCGGCAGCGCGGCGATGCTGCCGATGCAGGTGCCGCTTCACCGCGTCCGCCGGCGGGCAGCCGCCGTCGCCGCCTGGGCCGCGGGCCGCTTGCGTGGGCGACCACCGGCGGCCGGCTGCCTTCCCTGAGGCAGCGGGCGGAGGAGCGACGCGGCGGCGGCCGGGACGCGGCCAGTCGCTAGCCAGCCGGGCAGGCAGCCGCCGACCAGCGCCTCCAGGTTGCTCTCGACGAAGGCCCCGAGCTCCATCACCTCGGGCGGGATCCAGGCGAGTTGGTCCAAGAGCTTGGTCTCCTTTGTGTAGCGGTTCAGGCTCTTGGCTGTCCGCCAGCGGCCGCGCCGCTGGATCTCGCCCAGCTGGCGCCTCTGGGAGAGCATGTCGTCCGAGGCCCCCCCGCGGCGCAAGCTGTGCAAGTGCGGGCGAAGCCGGTCCAGCGACAGCCGACGGCAGGCCTGAGCGAACAGCGCGCCCAGTCGGCCCACCTCCTGGCCCCACAGCGGCTCCGACGGCGCTGTGGACTGCTTCAGAGCGTGCAGCAGCGGGTTGAGCCAAGCCTCGCGATCGAAGAGGATGCTCTCGTCGTTCACGCCCGTCTTGCCTGGCCCCTGCCCGCTCTCGTGCAGGAGCAGCCCGAAGAACTGGTAGCCGGCGCCCGCCGCCTCCGACGGCGATATCAGATGCCGCCCGCGCAGCTTCGCCGCCTCGCCAGGCCTGAGGTACGAGGCGAACATGACGAGGATGCAAATGGCCAGCCGTGGGAACCCGTCGTGGACCAGGAGGCCAGCCAAGGCGAACACCACGCGACGCGGCAGTGGCAGCCGGGTGCGCGCAGGCGCGCGCCGCGCCCACGCCGCAGCCGCGCGGTGAGCCCTTGGCAGCAGCAGCGAGGTCCGCTTGTGGAACGAACCGAGGAAGTGCGCCACCGCCGCCAAGAGGACGTTCCCCTGGCTGCCGCCGCCGCCGAGGAGGAACTCGCTGTCCATGTACAGCACCAGCGCCTCGTCCAGGCCCGAGTGCGTCGCCCAGTCCAGGCGGCGCTCGACACAGAAGTCGACGAAACTGGTGAGAGCCCCCCGGTAGAGGCGAGCCGTCGAGCTCCTCGCCGCCAGCCGCTCGAGCAGCGACAGCCCCGCCACCGCCGTCGTCTCCGCCGCCAGCGCTTGCGCACGGCTCGCTCGCTCGGCCCGGAGCGCCGAGGGCGCCGGGGCGGCCGAGCGGCGAGCCGCCGCCGCAGCCTGGGCCAGTGCCAGCACCAGCACAAGCCGCCGCATGGGCGAGCAGCCCGCCTCCAGGGGGCTGCGGCGCCGGCCGACTGCCAGAGAACCAGCCAGCGCGCCCGCGGCTGAGCGCGTCGGAGGGGTTGGCCTCAGAGGGTATCCATCTCACTGCCAGGGTTGAGCCAGTGGCCACGGAGAGCGCGCAGATCTTGCGAAGCGTGCTCTGGAAGTGTTTACTGCGGGCCCGGCCCTTACCGACGGACAAGACGAGTGGCAGGTTGTCGGAGAGGATGAGGAACCGAGACCCGAACGCGGATGTGGACCTCAGGAGGTGCCGATACCCAAGAACGAGCGCTTCCCCCTCCAGAGCCAGGATGTTGGCCCTCCCCTCGATGTACACGGCGGCGACGGAGCCCCAGGCGGGCCCACGGATGAAGTGGGACGGGACCTCGTCGAAGTCCACCACGGGCCTCATGTCCATGATCGACTTGGCGGTGCCCCCAGGAGCCCTCGGCAGCTGCAGCTCGACCGGGCCCTCAGAGGCCTCTCCCAAGACGCCCTCGAACGGCAGGCCCTCGGTGATGCCATCCCCGACGAGCTGAGTACTCACCCCGAAGTCGCCCTCGAGGCTCCCGAACTGCTCGGACGAGTTATCACCGTTGATCTCGATCGTCCTACGCCTCGCCTGCGCACCTCCCTCGACCTTGTACCTCCACTTTTCAGCAACTCTTCCAATGGTGCCCACGCGGTCCTTTGGGGCGCGACGAGCGACGACGCCCAGCCCAAATGGCGAGGCGTCCGTGCAAGCAACTCGCCCGTGCCACGGGGCACCAAGGTCAACAGTGCAGAGCGGCAGCAGGTCGTGGACTAGCTGGAGCTCATGACGGACAGCGGGCCAAAGCGGCGACGCGACTGGCCCAGCGGCCTCGACGTAGGCGTAGGTGGCCCCGAGGATGCACAGCAACTCTCTTCGCAGCAGCAGCGCCCAGGTGAATGTGGCCGGTCAGAACGCGCAGCAAGAAGCCGCTGATGACCTGCCTCCGGAGCGTGGCGCGAATGGCCGCGCGCAACCGCCAGATGTTGCGCGTCCTGAGGCTAAGCCAGCGCCCCTCGCGCAGCGATAGCCCCAGAAAGTCGCGATCCTGGGAGGGCGGCTCGAGCTCGTGCACGGTGAGCCCGTGGCGCGTCAGGTCGTCGGTGATGGCCTGCAGCCGCTCGCTCACAGTCTTTGGGGAGCCGCCGAGGACGAAGTAGCTGTCCACGTAGCCGGCGCCCGCGACCGAGTCCAGGTCGCTCGTGAGCTGGCAGCCGCAGCGGCCGTCAAGGATGAGGTCGCTCTGAGGGAAACCAGCGCGGCCCAACGATGCCTCCAGCACCGTCTGGCAGAGGTGCAAGGCCCAGCTGAAGCCCATCGGCAGCACCACCACCTGGGGCAGCAAGAGCGACTCGCCCTCCACCCCGTCCACAGCGACCCCGTACGGAGCGAGGTGCTTGGCGGGGATGGGCGGCAGCACGAAGAACTCCTCCATCCCGTCCGGGGCCACGTCCAGGTCCGCCGAAGCGATGGAGACCCGCGCGTCGCCCGTCTCGAGCCGCCCCCAGGCGGACGCAGACGGCAGCTGGGTGCGAGGCGCATCGACGAACGCGCAGTTGGCGAGCCGCGTGTCGAAGATAACCCTCAGACGACCACTTTTCTCTGGCACGAAGAAAATCCCCATGTTAACCCGGCGCCCTCGCGCAGGGGCAAACGTCAGCATGCTGCGCTCCACCATGGCGCTGAGGAAGGCAGCGTAGTCGGGCAGCGAGCGCAGCAGCGCAGGGTCCGTGTACGGGCCGCGCGGGCACGCCTCCGCCCGCAACTGCCGCGCCTCCTCGGGCTCGCGGAGCATTTGGCACCTCCACTCCCGCAGCGCGGCAGAGTCACGCTCGCCCAGCAGCCCAAGGAGCGGCGCGGGCGGCTGCGACACATCAGGCCAGGAGACAAGGTCTGGCACGTAAGGAGTGGTGGGCCCGCCGCCGTCAGGGCACAGCGCGGACCCAGCAAGGAGCTCCCGCAGGGCCCCGTTGATGTCGGAGACGTCGTCACGATACTCAGGTGGCTCAGGGCCCAGAGCAGCGACCGAGTCCCAAATGTGGGCGGCGGCACAGCGCTGCCCGGCAGACGGCGTCGGCGCGGGCGAGGACTGGTCGCCGTAGAGGTCATTCAAAGCATGCACGGCAGCATTGGCACGGTCCAGCGCGTGCGCGAAGGCATGGCCGGCCCGAACGCGCCGCCGAGTCCCGGACGCGCGGGGCGCCACGTCAGCAGCAGCCAACAGCGGTAGCGGAAAAATGTCCCGCTGCCGGTCGTCGTCCTGCAGCCGGCGCCCTGCGCCGCCAGGGGAGAAGCCCGCGCTGTTGGCGGGCTCCGCGGGGCCAAGGGGGACGGGGGCGGCGGCTGGCCAGGCCATCCGCCCCGGGGCGAGTCTGCCATCGCCCCCTGCGGCGTTGGGCCCGCCGCCACGGCCGCCGCGGCCGCCGCCGCGCCTCCCCCTTCCGCGCCCTGCACCAGGCTGGCCGGGCACGCCCCCGGCGAGGGCGCGCTCCTCTCGCGCCTTGCGCCTCTCCTTCGCCACCGCCATCTCCCGCTGCAGCTCCTGCGCGAGGTGGTCGCGCAAAGCCGGGCAAACGCGCGCCGACCCGTCGAGCTCCTGCGACCCCATCATGACCGCGCGGTCCGCCGCGCCGGCATCACACGGGGTGACCAACTGGCGGTAGCGCTCCTCCTGCACCTGCACCGAACGGACCACGAGTTCGAGGTGGGCCAGGTTCGCGGCGTGCTCCTGATCGTAAGTCACTGCCGATTCCAACACCATGCGCCCCATCTGGTGGATGTCCACTCCCGGTGACTCGGGGTCGAGCCCCGTCTCCGCTAGCCACCGCTGGTGGTGGGCCGTCGGAGCCCCCGACCTCTGAGCCATGTACTGCAGCACCCACAGCAGCGTGCGCGGTCCGCGCACTGGCCAGTCAGGCCAAGGGAGCTCGACCATCTGGGCGACCATGACCCGGAAGTCGGCACGCCGCACTCCTCGCGCGTCCCTCACGACGGCGAAGATGCGCGCGTCGCCGCCAGGGCTGGCCTGGGCGCCGCCAGCCGGCACGCCCGCGGGCGCAGGCACTGCGGCAGGCGGCGCGACGCCGGGGGCGGCGACCACGGCAGGCCCGGCTGGCCCAGGGGCCAGCACGCCGAGCCCAGCGGGCGGCGCGGGAGCCCCCCCTGCGACAGGAGCCGCCGGTGCGACCGCAGCAGCGGCTGGAGCTGGCGCCGGGGCGAGTGCGCCACCGGCAGCGCCGCCTGCTCGGCCTCCGAGCGCAGCCACGAGCGCGGCCACTCCGCCGCCCTCCGGGCCTGGCGCACCGCCAGCCGGCAGCGCTAGGGCGCCTGCGGGCGCCGCCGCAGGGGCTGCCGCAGCGGGGGCACGTCCCGCGACGTTGGGCACCACGGGGCCAGCAGGCGCCGCGAGGCCCAGGCGGGCGCAGGCGCGGCCGGCGGCAGCGGTGAGCGCCGCGACAGTGGGGATCGCCCGGAAGCGGTAGTACCGCGCCGCCGGCGCCCACGGGAAGACCCCGCCAGGCGCCCCCCCAGGCAGCAGGTCCCAGTGGAGCACGTCCGCGTTGCCGACCACCTGGTCGTCGTACTCTTCGCCGTCGACCGTGACGATCGCTGCAGTGCCAGGGGTGCCGGGGTTCAGGGCGACCACGACGCGCTCGTGCACGAGCGCCCTCCCACCAACATTATATTGGATGCCGAGGAAGTCCCCGACGGTGACGCCCGCGGCGGCGAGCGAGCCGTGGGCCGGAGGACCAGGCGCCGCCATCAATGGGCAGCGAGAGCACGCTGGCGCAGCACCTTCACCTGTGCGCGGGCCTCTTCACCCAGATCGTCGATCTCGAGGTCACGCCCCGGGCGCAGCCGCGCACCGGCGTAGCCCGCGAGCCGCCGCAGCGCCTGCAGGACCACCGCCGCCGCCACCGCCAGCAGCGCGCCGGCGAGCAGGCCAAGGGCGAACCCGGCCCCGAAGCCCGGCACTCTGCCGAGGCGGGCGAGGGGCAGGGCCCAGCTGCCTCCGGCTCGGCCGCCGCGTGCGGGGCCACCGGGCACGCCAGGCACGACAGCTCCGGCGAGGCGCCGCAGGTCAGCGCCGTGCAGCCCGGGCAGGCCGGGCAGGCCGGGCAGGCTGGGCAGGCCGCGCAGCGCGGCTCGCAGCGGGCGTCGACCGCCTGGCACGCCGGGCAAGATGGGCACGCCGGCGGCCGCGCCAGCCAGACCGCGCCGATCTGCCCCAGCCACGGCGCGGCGAGGCGGACAGCGCCGAGCATCCGCGGCGGAGGAAGGGGCGAAGAGGCGCGCCCCCCAAAAACTTCGAGCCAGATATGAGTACGTCCGACCTGTTGCCTCTGCTCAGCCCTCAGTTGTGAAAACTACCATATACCCTCAAACGGGGCACGGTCGAAGGCGAAAGCGGCGGGCATCGAGGGTTCGGGAAAGACGCGTTGAATGACACTCGAGCAAATAAGAGCGAACAGTCTTCAAATTATTATTGTTGTTTGTTTGTTTGCTTGATTGTTTGCTTGCTTGTTTGTTTGTCTGTATGTGTGTGTTGTTGTTGAACTCTCACTTCTGAAGGATCATTATTTATTGATCCCCCCCGTCCAGTGCACATTGTTTGTTCTCGATTGAAGTGCCCGCCCCCGGACTCGCACCCTGTTTTTTTTATCAGGGAAAATCTTGAGCGTCAAACTGTGTCGCTGGCCCCCCGCACAATTCAACCAGGATCCCCGATCCCGCCCGAGACTTCCTTGCATTTGATTTAGGAATCGCGCTTTCGCTTTGGACTTCCTTACAATGTATGCAGGAATCGCTCTCCCGCCGCTCTGGAGTCGCGCTCTCGCTGGAGACTCGCTTGCAATCTACTGAGTAATGGCGCCCTTGCGGTGCAAATTCTTGTAATTTATTCAAGCGCCGCGCTCCCGACACCCAGGCACCCATGAGTCGCGTTCACGTTTACGAGGCCCTCACAGGTTACCTAAGAATCGGGATCTCGCTGCCCTTCGTGGCCCCGTTCCAGCCCTTCGTGGTCCCGTCGCGTTGTTTCGTGGCCCCGTCGCAGCCCTTCGTGGCCCCCTCGCTGCCCTTGGTGGCCCCGTTGCAACCCCTCGTGGCCTGCTCGCTGCCCTTCGTGGCCCCGTTGCAGCCCTTCGCGGCCCCCTCGCATTGTTTCGCGGCCCCGTTGTAGCCCTTCGTGGCCCCTTCGCTGCCTTTCGTGGCCCCGTCGCAGCCTTTCGTGGCCACGTTGCAGCCCTTCGCGGCCCCCTCGCTGCCCTTCGTGGCCCCATCGCTGCCTTTCGTGGCCCCATATATGTATGCCCTTCGTGGCCCCCGCTCGTTCGCGCCCGTGGTGGCCCCATGTGCATGCCCTTCGTGGCCCCTTTGTCGCCCTTCGTGGCCCCCTCGATACCCTTCGTGGCCCCATTGCTGCCGATTCAGTGGCCCCGTCATTGCCCTCCGCGGCCCAACATACGTATGCCCTTCGTGGCCCCCGCTCGTTCGCGCCCCTTGTGGTCCCGTGTGCATGCCCTTCGTGGCCCCGCTGTCACCGTTTGTGGCCCCCTCACTGTCCTTCGTGGCCCAGCTGCTACCTTCAATGGCCCCGTCGTTGCCTTTGTGGCCCCGCGTGATCTGCCCTTCGTGGCCCCCGATCGTTCGCGCCCGTCGTGGTCCCATGCGCATGCCCTTCGTGGCCCCGTTGTCGCCCTTCGTGGCCCCCTTCCTGCCCTTCGTGGCCCCGCTGTCGCCCTTCGTGGCCCCGTTGCTGCCCTTCGTGGCTCCGTTGGTGCCGTCAGTGGCCCCGTCTTTGCCTTCCGCTCCGCGGCCCAACATAAGTATGCCTTTCGTGGCCCCCGCTCGTTCGAGCTCTTCGTGGCCCCATACGCATTCCCTTCGTGTCCCCGCTGTCGCCGTTCGTGGCCTGCTTCGTGTCCTTGTGGCCCTGTTGTCGTTCTCTTGCTCTCGCTTTCGCTCGTCGTCGTCGTCGCCGTCGCCGTCGCCGTCGCCGTCGTCGCCGTCGTCGTCGTCGTCGTCGTCGTCGTCGTCGTCGTCGTCGTCGTCATCGTCGTCGTCGTCGTAAACGTCGTCGTAAACGTCGTCGTCGTCGTCGTCGTCGTCGTGGTCGGTCCCCTGTCCGTCCCACTTGGGGTCGGGTCGGCGATCCGCGGCCGCCCCGCCGATCAGCGCTGCCGCTGGCCTGGCCGACGGTCCGCGGCCGCCCCGCCGCTTGCCGGGGCCCGGCCTGCAGGGAAGAAAAGCATACCTCCCAAAAGGGGTTCGATCGAAGACGAAAGAGGGCGGGTACCGAGGGTTTGGGATATACGCGTTATTGAACACTCGAGCAAATAAAGCGAACAGTCTTAAAATGAGTGTTGCTGTTGCTGTTGGTGGAATCTCTCTCTCTCTCTCTCTCTCTCTCTCTCTCTCTTATGAAAAACAAATTATTGTTGACCCCCCCTGTCCGGTGCACACTGCTTTTTCTATTGAAGTGCCCTTCCCGGGGCTCGCATCCTGTTTGTTTTTCCTGGGAAAATATTGAAGGTCAAACTGCGTTGTTGGCCCCCGGCTTACAACAACAATGGCTCCCGCCGGAAACTTCTCGCTTGGGACTTCCTTGCAGTTTCCACCGGATCGCGGCTCCCCCTTGATACTTCCTCACAATGTATTGAAGACTCGCGCCCTCGCTTGGAACTTCTTCGCAACTTACCGCCGAATCGTTGTTCCCGCCTAATACGTCCTCACAATTTATTTAGATGCCGGTCCTCGACACTCAGGAATCGCGCCCCCGCTACATATCGCCTGGCGGCTCAAGCAGAATTTGCGCTTCAACGATCCGCTCGCTCGACCCGCCCGTCTGGGCCTGCCCGCCCGACCAGCCCACTATCTCTCGCTGCTCTTCGTGGCCCCGTTGCTGCCCTCAGTGGCCCCGTCGCTGCCCACTGTGGCCCCGCATTATATGTTTTTCGTGGCCCCCGCTCGTTCGCGCCCTTTGTGGCCCCATACGCATGCCCTTCGTAGCACCGCTGTCGTCCTTCGTGGCCCTCTCGCTGCCCTTCGTGGCCCCTTTGCTGCCCTCAGTGGCCCCCGCTGTCGCCTTTTGTGGCCCCATATACGAATGCCATTCGTGGCCCCCGATCGTTCGCGCCCGTCGTGGCCCCATATGCATGCCCTTCGTGGCCCCGCTGTCGCCCTTCGTGGCCCCCTCGCTGCCCTTCGTGGCCCCGGTGCTGCCCTCAGCGTCCCCGTCGCTGCCCTCTGTGGCCTCGGATTTGATGCCCTTCGTGGCCCACGCTGGCTTTTCTCACGATCTACTTGGGAATCGCACTATCGCTCGACACTTCTTCGCGATCCATGCAGGACCCACGCTTCACCAACCCGCCTGCTCGACCTCGTCGTTCGGGCCCGACTTCCCCATCTGCCCGCTATGGGTCTGCCCACCCGATCTGCCCGTTTGGTTATACCACTTGTTTTCTGTTCTTTGCCCCCCCTGCTAATAAGTCTCGTGCTCCATTCTTCTCACTCCTCCTTTCACCTGTCCTCTCTTCCCCTGTTAAAAGGGCTGTATTAAATACACGTGGCTGGTAAGGAAGATATACCCCCAAGGGGTACGATCGAAGACAGGGCGGGTACCGAGGATTTGGGATATACGTATTGGTTGGCACGCGAGCAGATAGGAGCGAACAGTCTCCAAATGATTGTTGTTGTTTGTGTTGTTGTTGTTGTTGTTGCGGTTTGTTGTTTGTGTTGTTGTTGTGTTTGTTGTGGTTGCGTTTGTTGTTGTGTTTGTTTTTATTTGAACTCTCACGTCAAAACATTGATTATTGTTGATGCACCCCACCTGTGCATACTTAATCAAAGTGTGCCCCTCGACGCTCGCACCCTGTGTTTTGACAAGGAAAATCTGGATGCTCAAACTGCGCCCCTGGCTCCTGGGTTACAACAACAACGGTTCCCGCCTGAGACTTCCTCACACTTTAGCCAAGACCCCCGCTCCCGCCCGAGACTTCCTCGCATTTTATGTTGGAATCGCGCTTTCGCTTGGGACGCCCGCGCAATTTATTCAAGAATCGCGTTCCCGGGTCCCGGCGTTCCGGAGTCGCGCCCTCGCTGAAGACTTGCTTGCAATTTACTGACGAATAGCGCCCTTGCGTTGGAATCTCCTCAAATTTATTCAAGCGCCGCGCTCCCGACACCCAGGCGCCCAGGAGTCGCGCTCACGCTCAGGACTCCCTCACATATTACCTAAGGGTCGGGATATCGCTGCCTTTGGTGGCCCCTTCGTGGCCCTGTCCTTTGTGGCCCCGTTGCTGCCCTTCGTGGCCCCCTCGCTGCCGTTCGTGGCCCCGTTGGAGCCCTTCTTGGCCCCCTCGCTGCCCTTCGTGGCCCCGTTGCAGCCCTTCGTGGCCCCCTCGCTCCCCTTCGTGGCCACGTTGCAGCCCTTCGTGGCCCCCTCGCTGCCCTTCGTGGCCCCGTTGCAGCCCATTGTGGCCCCGTTGCGCCTCCTCGCTCCCCTTCGTGGCCCCGTTGCAGCCCTTCGTGGCCCCCTCGCTGCCCTGCGTGGCCCCAAAGACGAATGCCATTCGTGGCCCCCGCTCGTTCGCGCCCGTGGTGGCCCCATGTGCATGCCCTCCGTGGCCCCGCTGTCGCCCTTCGTGGCCCCCTCGCTGCCCGTCATGGCCGCGTTGCTGCCGTTTCAGTGGCCCCGTCATTGCCCTCCGCGGCCCAACATACGTATGCCCTTCGTGGCCCCCGCTCGTTCGCGCCCCTTGTGGCCCCATGTGCATGCCTTTCGTGGCCCGCTGTCGCCGTCTGTGGCCCCCTCACTGTCCTACGTGGCCCAATTGCTACCCTCAGTGGCCCCATCGTTGCCTTCTGTGGCCCCGCATCATCTACCCTTCGTGGCCCCCGCTCGTTCGCGTCCTTCGTGGCCCCATACGCATTCCCTTCGTGTCCCCGCTGTCGCCCGTCGTGGCCTACTTCGTTTTCTTCATGGTCTTGCTGCCGTTCTCACTCGCTCTCGCTTTCGCTCGTCGTCGTCGTCGTCGTCGCTGTCGTCGTCACCGTCGTCGTCGTCGTCGTCGTCGTTGTCGTCGTGGTCGGTCGCCTGCCCGTCCCTCGTGGGGTCGGGTCGACGGTCCGCGGCCGCCCCGCCGATCAGAGCTGCCGCTGGCCAGGCCGACGGTCCGCGGCCGCCCCGCCGCTTGTTGGGGCCCGGCCTGCAGGGAAGCAAGGTCTACCCCCCAAAAGGAGCTTGATCGAAGACGAAAAGGGCGGGAATCGAGGGTTTGGCAAATACGCGTTATTGGACACTCGAGCAGATAAGAGCGAACAGTCTTGAAATGATTGTTGTTGTTGTTGTTGCTGCTGCTGTTGTTGTTGTTATTGTTATTGTTATTGTTGTTGTTGTTTTTGTTGTTGTTGTTGAACATTATTACTTCTAAAGAATAATTATTGTTGGGACCCCTGGTGCACGACCCCCCCGCCGCGCCTAGGCCGCAGCCTCATTTTCATCACTTTCGTGAGGAAGTCTCAGGCAAAACGGGTTGGTCCGGATCCGGTTGTGTTGTTACGATCGGTTTTCCCTTGCAAAAAATAAGCTAAAGTGGACATTTCTTGTTCTAACATAACCAAACTTCAAGAATCCCTTGCAAAAAATAAGGTAAAGTGGACATTCGCGCGCGCAAGACGAAATCCTTCCAAAACCTTAGTTTTCGTAGCGATTTTAACATAAAAACATCAAAAAACCAATGGTTTTTCAAAAAAAAAAAAAAAAATGTCAAAAATTCATCCCGCGCGCTCTTGCGGATTCGTAGGAAACCCAACACTTTTTAAACATTTCTGTCAAACGGGCTTTTGCGAGCAACTTGTTCGAACTTCTGCAACAACGGTTGCGCACCTGCCAGGGCCATCATCCCTGTCAAATAATACCATGCGGGACACATTCGTTTTTTCTTCGCGCGCGCACGCCGTCGTCGTCGGCCGCGGGGCCCTGAATAGTAGCCACGGTCGTCCGCATGCCACGAAGTGAAGTGTCCGAACGTCATAGGGCGGGAAGCTGGGTGTGGGTGGTGGCGAAGAGTCGTTTGGAAATTTGGTAGAGCTTGAACCGGCCCCCCCACAAAGTGGGGGTATTGCCCGCCTCCTATGAAAACCCTGGCACTGGTGAGAACGGTGTGTCCCCACGTGCTAGTAATTGTTGTTGTTGTTGTTGTTGTTGTTGTGGTTGTTTTTGTTTTTGTTTTTGTTTTTGTTGTTGTTGTTGTTGTTGTTGTTGTTGTTGTTGTTGTTGTTGTTGTTTGGCGTCGCCTCACCCGCGACCTGGCCCGCGACCCACTGGCGAACCACCCCGCGACCCATTGGCGACCAACTCCGCGACCCACCCGCGACCACCCGGCGACCCACCCCGCGACCCAGCCCGCGACCCACCCCGACCCGGCCCGCGACCCGCCCGCGACCCATCCCGCGACCCATCCGCGACCCACCCCGCGACCCACCCGCGACCCACCCGCGACCCAACCCGCGACCCACCCGCAACCACTCCGCGACACACCCGCGACCCACCCACGACCCACCCGCGACCCGGCCCGCGACCCACCCGCGACCCACCCGCGACCCACCCGCGACCAACCCGCGACCCAACCCGCAACCCAACCACATTGCTTGAACAACAAATCGGCGCCTGCGGTGGGCTCATTGTATAGATTGAAAAATGATTCGCCTGCGGCGGGCTTCTTCAGAGCCTCGCACACTGCCGGCGTCCCCGACGCCCCCTTACTCTAATCCGCAATTGCGCGGTGCTACGTGTGTATTTTCAATAACCCCCGACACCCCCACTGGAAATGGAGGGCAAGTCAGGGCCTTCGGGTTGGGTTGGGGTTGTCTGGTGAGCGGTGACCCCCCCACCCCTCAGGTGAAAAGTGAAGGGGGGACCAACCCGGGGGGGAAACATCGATTTTGAGTCGGCGATATCGCCGATAGATCGGCGATCGGACGCCATAGCGAATTCGCACGCTTGTCCTCTGGGGGATGAATGGGCGATTGGTTGCCGATGCCTCCCCCCCCCGGAGCCCATCACTCGAGCCTCCAGTCCAACATTCGAGTCTCCAGGTCAGGTACCCCTGGAAAGCTCCCGGCACGGCGCAGCTGCTTTACCAGCCTGGAACATATCCCTATCCCTATGCTGGGCATCTCCTAATCACGATGCCAATCTTTGGGATTCCCTTATTTTTTGAGGGCGCATCCCTAAGATTGTCATCGCCTTTTGGCGTGTCAATCTTAGGGATCGGGATACATTCGAAGCTGGTAAGCTGATGGACCGCCGGGAACCCGCGAGAACGCCGGCAAACCTCGAACCTCCCCCCCTGAGCCTGCCCTCCCCGAGCTCTGCCCCGGACGGCTTCCGCCCTCCCTCTCTAGAGACCAGAAGACACCACCCCCATAATAAGCACGTCAATTGCAGCCGGCCCGCATCATAAGGATGCGCGGTAAGGATGCAAGGGCCCTGGACGCCCATTTCGAAGCTTTTCCAGCGGGGCGCGGCCACCGCAAGTGGTCAAGGACGGACCGAGGAGGCAAGGATGCAAAGGGGTACCCTTGGGAAGCTTGCACATCCTAAATCTGCGGGTTGACTGTAGCAGGGCCGCTTGGCAAACGCACCAAAGGACGGGATCGCACAGCGTTTTCTCATTCGGCGTTTCGACGTTGGGACGAAGCGGGGGGGAGGAGGGGTCTTGGCTCCAGACCTCTGCTTAGTGCGACTGTTTGCAGCAGTGCGTCCTTGGGGGGGGGGGGCTCCACTTGCCCGAAACAGGCGCCCAAAGCAGCCGAGATCTCCTCCATGGGGAGGGGAGGGGGGGGGGCGAGGGCCCGCAGCGATCGGCAAAACAATGTATCGGAGAGCGATCACAGATGCACCCAGCGAAGGGATCGAACAGCGCAGGGTTCTTTACTGAACGCCCTGAGGGCCGCGTTGTCTCCTCCCTTGCCCCCTTCCGGCTCCCATGCTCCGAGCGGGCTCCTCCCTCTCTCCCTCCCTCCCCCGCGCGCCCCGTCCTCTCCGCCCCTGTGCCCCCAATCCGCTCCCGGTGCTTCCCACCGCTTGCTGACGGGCGCCTGGCTGTCCTGGACCACCGGGCGCCCGCGGACTTGTATAACAAGCGTTCTCTGACTCGGCGTTCCGACATTGGGCGGAACGGGGGGGGAGGGGTCTGGCTCTTGACCTCTGCTTCGTGCGGCTGCTTGCAGCAATGCGTCCTTTGGGGGGAGGCCCCACCTGCCCGAAACGGGCGCCCCAAACAGCCAGGATCCAGCCCATGGGGGGGGCAGGGCGAGGGCCCGCGCCGATGGGCATAGCAATGCACAAGAAAACGACGACCTTACACAAATCGTTCTTGTCCCGACCCGCCGATAGGCAGAGCAATACACAAGAAAACGACGACCTTACAACGTTGGTTCTTGTCCCTGGCTCTCTCGGGGGCCGATGACCGCCTCGCCGCCGCCAACCCCCCGCGCGGCGAAGCGCGGCCTGGCGTCCGCAGCGAGGCCTCGCCGGGGCTCGCGTCGCCGACGTCGGCGGCGGCTGCGACGGCCGCGGCGGGTGGCCGCAGTTGTGATGTCTGTTCCAGGGGAGTCTGCGTGGCCCCTGGCGATGTCCGATTTCGGCCCGACGTGGACTGGACCTGGAACAACCTTGGACCGGCTTCGGACCAGATTCGCCCACAAGCTGATTTCAATGTCGCCGCCAAGGGCTCCCATAAACAGACATCGACGGCAGTGGGGAGACCAGCAAATAACAAGATCACAGCTACTCAGTTGATGCATCCTGGTTCCATGGATATGGCGGGTGGGCGCCAGATCCACGGCTCGGGGAAGGCACCACGCCAAACGCAGGATCAATGCCGTCTGATCTGCCGACGGAGCGCGCCGGCTCTGTACGGGGAAGGCAGTGGGAAAACCAAGAGATACAGTCATCGTGCTGACGACCATGAGGAAAGCTACGCAGTGAACTTCAATGACCACGATGGAACCCACTGCCTCCGCAAGTTCACATTACAAAAATCCAGGACGGGCGGGAGTCCGCATTTGTGGGGCAGCATTCCCCACTTGGGCTCATGGCCCATTGGGCAATGATCGCAGCTCGGGCAATTACGTGCGCCAGGACTGCAAAACTTACCCCGGCAAAGCACCCTCATAGCAGCAAATGGTGACATAAGAGACCTGTGGAACCTGCAGGACGTGGGACCATCGAGGCCTGCTAGACCAGTTGGAGCTGTGAAACCTGTGGGACCTGTGGGACAGGCGGGACCTGCGGGACCTGTGGGACCTGCGGGACCTGCGGGACTTACGAGACCCGCGAACCCTCTGGGACAAACCAGCCCTCTTGGAGCAGTGGGACCTGTGGGACCTCGACTTGTGGGACCTGCGGGACCAAAGAGACCTGCGAGACCTGTGGGATGTGTGGGATCTGTAGGAAATACGGAACCTGTGGGGTCTGTGGGACATGAAAAACATGTGAAACCTGTGGGGCCTGTGAGACCTGTGGGACCTGTGCGTCCTGCAAGACTTGCGAGACTCGTGGGACTTGTGGGACTGGTGGGACTGGGGGGACCCGTGGGACCTGTGTGGCCCGTGAGACCTGTGGGACCTGTCAGACCTGTGGGACCAGTGGGACCCGCTGGGCCTGTGGGAAATGTAAGACATGGGGGGCGTGTAGGACATTTGTGTTCTGTGGTATCCGTGGGGCTGGTGGGACTTGCGGGGGCCTGCGAGACTTCTTGGAACTGTGGGACGCGTGGGTCCTGTGAGACCTTAGGGGCCTGATAGATCAACGAGACCTGCGAGACATGCCGGGCCTGTGAGACCTGTGGGCGTTGTGGGAGCGGTGGGACATGTGGAACCTGTGGGACCTTCAGGATTCATGGGACATGTGATAATGGGATTTGTTGGACCAGTGAGACGCGTGGGGCCTGCGAGACCTGCCAGACTTGCGAGGCCTACGGCGCCTGCAAAATTTGTTGGACCTGCGGGACCTGTGGGATATGTGGGATACGCGGGGCGTGCGGGACTTGCGAAACTTGCGACAGGTGAAGGACTTGGGGGACTTGTGGGACCCGTGGGATCCATGGGACCTGTGGGAACTCTGGGACCAGTGGGACCTGCGAGACCTGAGCGACGTGCGAGATCTGTGGGACCTGTGGGAGCTGTGGGATTTCCGGGGACTGTTACACTTGCGCGACCTGCGAGGATTGCGAGACCTGTGGGCTTGGTGGGAACTGTGGGACCTGTGAGATGTTTGAATCCTGTGGGACTTGCGACCGCCGAGGACAAAAATAAGGCCCTGAATTGCGTGACCGCCGGGCACCCAAATCCGCCGACCCTGTCGGCGTGTGTGAGGGGCTTTTCCGTTCGAGCCGTCATCTCCGTCATTCTTTGTACTCGTCGTCTCTGTCCTTCCCTTTCCCTGGGAGACCTCTTCCCCTGGGCTCCAGCCAAGCCGACCTTGAGCAACCTCGTAATTGAGTCGAAGGGAAGCCCCTTCCCTTTGATCCCTCCCCCGCCGGGAGGGGGGGGGGGGTAGCGACCCCCCCCCCGGGTCAGATACGACGCCCCCCCCTGGGACTCCTCTTCCCCTGGGCTCCAGCCAAGCCGACCTTGAGCAACCTCGTAATTGAGTCGAAGGGAAGCCCCTTCCCTTTGATCCCTCCCCCGCCGGGAGGGGGGGGGGGTAGCGACCCCCCCCCCGGGTCAGATACGACGCCCCCCCCTGGGACTCCTCTTCCCCTGGGCTCCAGCCAAGCCGACCTTGAGCAACCTCGTAATTGAGTCGAAGGGAAGCCCCTTCCCTTTGATCCCTCCCCCGCCGGGAGGGGGGGGGGGTAGCGACCCCCCCCCCGGGTCAGATACGACGCCCCCCCCTGGGACTCCTCTTCCCCTGGGCTCCAGCCAAGCCGACCTTGAGCAACCTCGTAATTGAGTCGAAGGGAAGCCCCTTCCCTTTGATCCCTCCCCCGCCGGGAGGGGGGGGGGGGTAGCGACCCCCCCCCCGGGTCAGATACGACGCCCCCCCCTGGGACTCCTCTTCCCCTGGGCTCCAGCCAAGCCGACCTTGAGCAACCTCGTAATTGAGTCGAAGGGAAGCCCCTTCCCTTTGATCCCTCCCCCGCCGGGAGGGGGGGGGGTGTCGACCCCCCCCCCGGGTCAGATACGACGCCCCCCCCTGGGACTCCTCTTCCCCTGGGCTCCAGCCAAGACCTTGAGCAACCCTTGAGGGAAACCTAGCGACCCCCCCCCCCCGTACGCCCCCCCCCCGGACTCCTCTTAGCTCCAGCCAAGCCGACGAGTCGAAGGGAAGCCCCTTCCCTTTGATCCCTCCCCCGCCGGGAGGGGGGGGGGGGTAGCGACCCCCCCCCCGGGTCAGATACGACGCCCCCCCCTGGGACTCCTCTTCCCCTGGGCTCCAGCCAAGCCGACCTTGAGCAACCTCGTAATTGAGTCGAAGGGAAGCCCCTTCCCTTTCATTCCTCCCCCGCCGGGAGGGGGGGGGGGGTAGCGGGGGGGGGTAGCGACCCCCCCCCGAGTCAGATACGACGCCCCCCCCCCGTACCGACCTTGAGCAACGTCGTCATTGAGTCGAAGGGAAGCCCCTTCCCTTTCCCTTCCCCGACGGGGGGGGGAGAGGAGGTCCCGGGGGGGGTCCCGGGGGAGTCCCGGGGAAGTCCCGGGTCAGATACGACACCTCCCTCCCCCACCTTCTCGTCCTTCTCCCCGTTTCCCCAAACCATCCCACAGCCCGTGCCTCTTGCTGCGCATTGCGAACAGGGTCGGCGGCACCGGCCGTCAGGCCTTCGCAATAAGGACCTTCCTTGGGACCCGGAAGCTCCTTATTAAAATTCGTGGGTCGACAGATGTCTCGTGCTATGGGACCATCGAGGCCAACGGGGAAGGATTGATTAAGAAACCCAGAGGTTCTCCACGTCCACCATGAAAACTTGGAGCGGGGGGGCCCAAAACTCAAACGTCCCAGCGTGGCCGTCGGAGGCCCTCAACTAGCCACCCCACTTGGAAACGCGACGCAACTGCTCTGACGAAACCTGAAAGCGACTCTGATGCAGCCGCACCCGCATTGCATCCGCCAATCCGCAAGGGAACCCAAGAAACCGCCATGGAGGCGTGCACGACCACAAACGGCACCAGCAGACCCCCCGGGGAGCTCACGACGGCCCACAATGGCCGCGTAATGTCCCACAGAGCCCCGGAACGGCCCAAGAGCGCCCCAAGAGGCCCCCAAGACAACCCGACAGGACCCCGTGAGAAGCCCAATGGGGCCTGAGAGTAACCCGTGGGAGACCCAAGAAAGGCAAAAACAACGGACGCAGAATGAGGCAGAAAAACTTGGGGACACACGACGGGGGAACGGAGGATGGGGGGGCTCGACAACGAAAACGAAAGAGTACGCCCCGAAACGACGCGGATCAACGTGTCACATGTTGCGGCCAGTGCAAGGGCAGGGGCGACGATTTGTCGCGTAATATTTTTTTGGCGGTGCTCTAAAACTCACGGCGCCGAAACATGCTCAATCGCAGTGCGCGGGATCCTGCCGCGAACAAATCGACATGACACAAGCGCCCGGTACTTGAACCCTCCCCGTCGGCTGTCGGCTGTAATGCCCTGGAAGGAAGGGGGGAAAGGGAATAAGCGAAGGGGGGAAGGAGTACAGCGCGTAAGAGTGAAGGGGGTAGAGGGCGTAAGGGGGTAAGAGAGTGCAAGACAGTAAGGGGGGTAAGGGGGGTAAAAGGGGTAAGGAAGTAAAGTAAGTAAAGGGGTAGGGGGTAAGAGAGGTAAAGGGGCAAGGGGGTAAGGGGGTAAAGGAGTAAGGTAGTCAGGGAGTAAGGGGATAAGGGCAGGCCAGGGAGGAAGGGTGCAAGGGGTAAAGGAGTAAAGGGGTAAGAATGTAATGTGTGTAAGGGGGAAAAGGAGTGAAAAGGAATAAGGACGTCGAGACATAATGGGGTAAAACGGAGAAACGGACTAATGAGGCAAACGAAGACATGGGGTAACGAGGCACTGGAGCGCAAGTAGGTTAGAGGGGCAAGTAGGGAGTGAGGAGTAGGATCTTGGAAGGGCAAGCGAAGTCGGCGGATGATACGCAACGCAGCTGAATGGTACCAATTGGCATTACGGCACTACGCACAACATGAGAGTATGACGAAGCATGGTAAAGCGTGCCTACTGGGATGGGACTGCTGGAATCTGGGAACGCACATCACGCCACGCGCACTGCGCGGTGGATCTGTTTCTGAATCGAAGCCCCCGCCCGATCGAGGGGCGCCGCGAGACGGCCAGTGTCTCGCCCAGAGACGAATGGATGCCGCGGCGGATCAGGACGAGAGGAGGAGGTGGGAGAGGAGGAGGAAGAAGAGGAGGAAGTGGCCCGGGGAGGAGGAGGAGGAGGAGGAGGAGGAGGAGGAGGAGGGAGGAGGGGGGAGGGGGACGGCGAGGAGGAGGAGGAGGAGGAGAAGATCAACAGTAGGAGGAGACAAACAGATAACGAGAAGAGTCCCTGACGAGAAGAATCCCAATTCTGTTTTCCGTTGCATCATCTGCGGGCCACCTGGCACAGACATCATCAATTGCATCGTGTGTCCTGCGACGAGGCGCGGCACCCCCTGAACCCCATGTTGACCGAGACCCCATGTCGGCCGCATGGCCCCGCCGATCTACGACGCTGCTCGGGCCGCGGTGCGTTGTCCTCACCCGTCGGCCACGGAAAGATGCCCTCCTCCTCGTCCTCCTCCGCGCTCCGCCCTCCTCCACCTCCTTCCCCCATTCTTCCTCCCCCTCCTCCTCCTCCTCCTTCTGCTGCTCCTGCTGCTCCTGCTGCTCCTGCTGCTCCTGCTGCTCCTGCTGCTCCTGCTGCTCCTGCTGCTCCTGCTGCTCCTCCTCCCTCTGCCTCTCTCCTCCTCCTCTCCTCCTCCTCCCTCCTCCTCCTCCTCCTCCTCCTTCCTCCTCCTCCTCCTCCTCCTCCTCCTCCTCCTCTCCTCCTCCTCCTCCTCCTCCCTCTCTCCTCCTCCTCCTCCTGCCCTCCCCCACCCCCCCCACCCACCCACCCCGCACGCACGCGCGCGCACATCCTCCTCATTCCCCATAACCCCATCCACCTGTTCCGCTGCCCCCCGAGGACCCCATGAAGCCCAGAGCAGTCGAGCGGCCAAAAATCGACCCATCCCGACTCAGACCTACTTAAATTTCTTCTTCTCCTGCTCTAAATACATCTGCAGATTCTCAGGCGGCAAGGCCCCGCCAGCGCGGGCCTTGCTCAAGTGCACCTCGATAGCCTCCTTGCGAGCCAGCTTGGGCGTCGCGGGCAGGGTCTTCACAATGAACTCGCAGGCGGCGGCGGCGGCGGCGATGAACGCCTTCACCGACACGACGGTTTCGGTGACCTCCTTCGCCGCGTCCTTCGTGTGGGCACCGTTGTTCCACTTGTCCTCGCCGATCGAGGCAGACAGCAAATCCGACGCCCCGCTCAGATCCAACCAGCGACCGGCCAGGGGCTTCCAGTCCTTATCCACGATCTCTGCCTGGACCCTCTCACGATCCCACTCCTCGACCACGAAAGGCTTGTAGTCGGGCGCGTCCTTCTTGAGGAGCTCGGCGTTCTTGCGGGCGACGGCGGCCCACGCCGAGGCTGCCTGCAGGCTGCGCAGCGCGGGGCTCGCACGAGGCGCATCGGTCCTGGCCCGCGCCGATGGCGACAGGACGGGTGGCAGCGGTTTAAACTAACCTGGGTCCCACTTCGAACCCAGGGTTCCATGCCGACCCTGGATGCCACCCCGAACTGCCCCCGCATCCTGGATCCCACCCCGAACTGCCAGCCCCCCAACCAAAACGGAACAACAACAAACACATCGGCGCGAGCCCAAGACCGAAGTCGCCAACATCAGACACGCGCGGCCAGCCGCTTTCGCCATCTCGGCCTGGCCCTCCTGTCGCGCGTGGACCAGCACGGCGTGGAGATTCCCTGGGGAAGCGGACAACTCCTTGATGATATCCGGCACGGGCAGCGCGTCAATGCTGTTACGGGCCGCACGCCAAACACCGACCATATTCGGAGTGTCAAGCATGGACTTCAGGTCGCTCAGGTGGGCCTGCAGGGCGCGGTGCACGTTCGGCCCTGCCGGTGGAATGCGCGCCCAGCCGTCGGCGGGCGGCGGGGGCGCAAGCTTCGCCCGCAGGGCGGCTGCGCCCCAGCGGGCCTGTGCCACTGACCACGATGCCCTGAGCACTGCCGAGAGGGGTACGATGTCCAACGCCACGCTGATGTTGTCGATGTGATTGAGCTCCGTCTTCACGGCAGCCATGTTGGCCATCTGCTCGAACTTCGCCGCCAAGACGATCGTGTCCTTGTCGTCGAAGAATTCAATGCCGTAGGATGTCTCCCTGTTGCCCCAGTGCCTGGCCTTGTCGTCTCCGAAGATCACGGGGCACACCAGGTCGAGCTTCGGCGTCAAGAAGTCGGCGACCCCCTGCGCGAGCATCTCGCTGCCGCGCTTAGCCCAACCATCGAACGCGTCGCCGTCGATCCCCGCGAGGCCGACCGCGTCGCCGTCGTTCTTGACCTGCGAGAAGAGACGGATAAGGGTCGCAAGAGCATCGAAGACAAAGACGTCCTTCACCGCAAGCACCTTGGAGTCGTCGCATAGCAGCTGGACTGGCGCATGGGGGATCTGCTCCAGGAGGCCCAGGACGTCGAACACTGTCTTCACTTTATCATGTGCGATGGCTTTGGGCAGGGCCTTCAGTCTTCGCGTTGACGGGACCAACTGCAAATCGGCGGCAACCTTGTCTACAATCTTCAAGCTGAAAATCTCAGCGCCCTCGGCAACGAAATGATCGGCCTCGCCGGAAGATGACGTCGAAGAAGTCGTCGCCGATGGCCCGTAGGATGTCCACGATGCGCTGGAAGCACACAACTTGCAAGCCCGAGTCCAGCGCGTCGTCGGACTTGGACAATTCGTCGTCGAGCCCAGCGATGATGGTATAGCACTCCTTCAGATTCGATGTGTCGGACTTCACAGTGACCGTTCCCAGGAGCTCTAACAACTGCGACTTGCGGTTATTTTCCTGCAAATTCACATGCAGAAACTGGAGCGCCGTCTTCGAGGCCTTAAGCAGATTGGCGCCGTGTGGCATCGATACGAAGGAATAGATCAGCTGCTTCTGGGCTGGAGGGTCCCGCGTGAACGATGTGATCTTGTCGTGCAAAGCTTGAGTGGCATTCTCGTCGTACCTGAGAGCCTCGAGGTCGAGGTCGACATACGCCCTGAGCTCAATGAGTTGCTCCGCCAAGTCGCCCGCCAGCTCGAACTGCATCTGGCCAATGCGAGCTAGGTCGCGTGGGAACGGCGACAACAGCGTTTTCACATGTTTCGCCATCTGCGCTGGGTCTGTAGTGCCGCCGCCGCGGCTGGTCAAGATGTCGATGATCGTCTGCTCGATGGACTTGGAGTGGAGCTCAAGCAGCTCATCCGACGTGCAGAACTCCTGGGCGACCACTTTCGACATCGCCTGGAAGCGGCGCATCATGGACTCCTCATCGTCATCGGACAAGGCCTTACCCATGCCAGTGCTGAATTTGATGCTGAGCTCATTCCTGGAGATGCACGGGGGCACCCCCTCCTTCAAGTCAGTGACTGGATCGGCCCGCAAGAACTCGTCAAGATCGGCCTTCTCCTTCACATACAAGTGGTCGTCGCCCTTCTTGACCCACGCCTTGTATGATTTCGCCGTGGAGACCATGGCATTCAGCAGCTTGGTGTGGATTGTGATGTCACGCTGCTGCGAAGACGTGGCGGAAGGTGCTTTCGCTGACATTGCCTTGCACATGTTACTGATGTTTTTGTACCACACCTTATCATTTTCTTGGACAATCGTAGCTTTCTGCATGGTGGAGAACGAGGGCAACTCCTCCATGGCCTTCTCAAGTGACTTCGCGATATCCGCCTCCAGTCTGCTGCCCGTTGACGCAGAAGCAGCAATGGCAGACGCGCCCGCGGCCGCGCCAGCCGCTTTCCTGCCCCGTCCTGCAGGCGTTCCCTTGAGGGGGGCTGGCATGTTGCTTGCGGCGGCCGCCGGGGCGTCGCGCCCACGTCGCCTGCTGCTGGTCGGTGCCCTGGCGTCGGGGGCAGCAGCCGAACTGGCCCCATCGCCCCCGCTGCTCGGCTTCACCTTAGTCTCCTTCGTCATGGCGCCACTGCACAGCGCCTCCATCAAGTTGAAAGGCCCCTCCTCTTCCGCCTCCTCGGACGACGACTCGACCTGCGCGTCCTCGAGCTCCTCGGGCTTACTCTTGTCCGCTGAAGATGGCGCCTCGCCAGCGGGGCCCACTGCGGCGCCGGGCGCGGGGGGGGCCGCAGGAGGCGGAAGGGCAAGTCTTTCCCCTGAAAACTTGCTGAGGGATCCCGACTTGAGCTCGGCAAAGAGGTTATTCTGCTGGTTCGGGTCCATGGTAACCTCGCCGTCGTCCAACTTCGTGGAATGTTGCAAACCAGATTCCATCTCCCATGCGCACTCCATCTCGTCGGCCTTCGTAGTGGGAATGAGGACGACGTCTTGGATGCTCCCGTCCTTCCACTCCGTGCGAGTCCTTTGATGTCCGAATCCATTTTTGTCTGGGTCACCGTGCTCTGCGATGCATGCGGCAAGCAACTTCGCGCGGCCCTTGTCTGGTTTTTTGACTTGATGCTGCTTACCTTCGTGACCTCCTCCTTCGGCCTGCTGTCCCAGCTGGCGAGAGAGTGAGTGCACTTGGCCCTGGCCATGTACTGCCCACAGAGCCAAGCTCGAAAGTCCATGAACTCTTTACGGTCTTTCTCGTCGGTCTGGACATCCCGCAACACCTCTGCTGACGACTTGCGGGGCCGAAGGCGATTCTTCGTCGCGCCGCACAGCGCGCAAACTTTCCCTGCATAGTCTGGCTTCGCCCAACTTAAAGTGCACCCCTCGTTCAGCTCGTCGGGGTCGGTCACCTTGCGGCCGCAAAACTTGCAAGCCTTCTTGCGGATCGCAGCACTAAGCGTCATCAGCTGAGCGAGCAGGACGCCCATGAAACCAATCCCGCGCTTGTCACCAGGCTCGGGAGCATCGCCCATGTCGGCATCGGCATCACGGTCGCCGATGCGCCTCCGCTTAGCGCCCAGGATGGACATCCCTTCAGAAGCGCCATCTGCGGCTGACGCGGGGGCGCGCAGCTGGCCGAGGAGATCGTCGCCCTGCATCGCGGTCGGGCCGCTGGCCCTGGGACGCCGCCCCACGGGCGGACGAGCACTGCAGGCTGGGGAAGCTGAATCAGTCGCTCAACGAGTCGGGCCCAAATGGCTACGGAGGTGGCGGGCCCGAGTCCCGAGGCCCGAGAACAATGGACACTGGATGGGGAAGGCCTGAGGCGCGGTCCCGATTCATCGACCGGGACGCCGTACAATGAACAACCTCATCTCTGCCCCATCGCTGGTTGTCACGAGCATTTACTCCCTGCCCCTGCCCCAAATAGTTTAAGGCTGTATCCCCGGGCGAAGCCCTACGCAAATCCAGCAGGCGGCCCCGCGAAATCCCGACGAGAACGCCGCGACGCCCGACGAGACATGGGCCAGTTTGGCGAGGGCCCAACGGGGGCCCATTTAAGTTAAAGGCAAATCAGAGCACTGCGAAACGTGACGAGAGGCCTTGATGCGGCCATGGCCTTGTCGGGGCCAAGTCGAGGGGACGGGGGGGCTGGGGGTCCTCGAAGCCGCGCTGACGGCACGAAGTATTGGAAGGCCGCTCTTAGAAGCTAGTCAGGACGCCAGTGCCACATGGGGGGTGAGCGAAAGAGTCCGAGAGGGCCTCGCAGAGCGACGCGCACCGAGACCAACAGACCCATTGTATAGCGTTTGCTCCAAGTCGCGCCAGGACCCAATCTGCAGACATCGCATTCCCGCAACTTTCGCTCGCAATCTTGGAACCTGACCCCGCCGGCAAAGACACCCCCTATTTCGGCGAAACCGCTTGCGCCCTGCAAGCGCCCATCGCTCAGCCTGCAAATCAAAGGCCGATTGCCCTAGACGCGGGGCGCATGCCAAAAACCGATGGACAACTCTGAGACCATCAAGACAGCTCACGGGCCTGCCTAGAATGTCCAGAGATTCGGGATCGAGCTAAGAGGGCAGAGCCGCCGAGAAAGAAGGAAGGGCTTGCGCTGGCGCCCCTGCTCTAAGCGGAGCCCCTGCTAGACCACTGCGGCTCTGGTCTTCGACGACGGTCGCGTCGGGGCCCAGGGTGGCGCCATCTGAGTACGAGCCCAACACGCCACACATGATCGCCAACACATTGTAGGCGTTGAACGCGTTGCCAGCTAAATCATGAAGATGGCACGGCCGGCAGCAAGCAGAGTCACGCAGCGCCTCGAAGTCGGTGAAGGGCACCCCTTGAAGGTACATCGCCTCGTTCGCCTCGAGGAGCCTCTTCCACTTCCGAAGCCATATCATATTCCCAGGGGTGATGCACGGCGCCGCCCCGACGCAACGGGGAACACGGTTGATCCCTTGCCCGACATCGATGAGATCCTCGTCGTCGTTCTCAAGGAGTGGGCCGTGTATCTTGTCAAAGTAAGCAACGACCTCCTTGCACCTCAACGGCATCGTCGCCATGTTGTCCAAGGTGGCGGCGTCGTACATGGACTCCAAGACGGGGGGGTAGACCAAGCCGCGCATGCGAAACGTCTCCCTGTGCAACTCTGGCCACTTCCCCTTCGCCTGCTCGATGGCGTTGACCTTGTGGTGCAACTTCCGATTGGCCTGCGCGTCTTTGCGCTGTCGAGAGTTCTGGCATCAAGAACTTGTCGAGCGGCATGGTCTTCGCCCTGCAGCCCATGATGATGTCGTGGCAACGCTGCAACATCGGGGCGAAGCGAGACCTCACGACGCTGTCAACTGCACCGCTGGTCACGCAGATGGCGATGATCCACTGCCGGCCTCTCCGATGTGGCACGCCGTAATCTCGCGGGCACATGGTCAGTGGAAGCACGACGTAACCCACGCTCTCCAACATCCTGATGGCTTCGTCAAGGTTGGTTTTCGCAGTGGTTGCATCTGGGGGCTCGTCAATTGATTTGACGTTTTCCAAAATCACGAAAGTTGGACGGTGGCGTTTGATGTACATGAAAGTGCATCTGAAAGTACCGCCCGTAGTCTTCGTGCCCTGCCTGATCGTGTCCCTGGACTCCCCAACGTTCACATTCATGCGGCTGACGTCCGTGCAGGAGAAGCCCGCCAGCAGCCACTGGACTGGCGGCACATGTACGAGGCCGCCCTTGATGACGCAGTGAGCCTTGTCGTTCATCATCGACGCGACGCCAGTGAATAAAGCCTCGGGCCCTGGCTTGTGCATGCGCTGGATGAACGCCTGGGCCACCCGCTTTCTGTCGCAAGCGAAGAGGCCCCTCGGGGCGACGGGCGGGCAGACGTCCTTGCCGAACACATTAGTCGCAGCTGCTGCCACCGCCTGGAGAGCCCACGCGCACAAGTCAGTACCACTGCACACAGTGCCAAACGATAAATGCTTCCAACACGTCAGCCTGGCCGTCAAGAGGCGCGAAGCTTCCGAGTCAAACTTGCGGATCATGATCTCAGCAGCCTTCGTCAAGTCGTGAGACGCGAAGGTCAACTTGCCCTTGGCGACACTAGGCGCGGGGGCCCAGCTGCGCGAAGTCGGCGCAGTCGCGCCTGGGACGACCTGGGCGACGCCCCGACGCCATTGACAAATTGCCCCTCAGGGTCCCAAGGCGGCTCCAAGAGAGCCCAAGAGCGGCTCAAGAGCGGCCGCAGAGAGCCTCAGGAGGGCTCCAGGAGAGGCCCAAGAACATCGCACGGCCGTGCGATACTCTTGGGACGCTTTCGGAGCCTTCTTGGAGCCCCTTCTGGGGCCGTCTCGAAGACTCCTCCGGGGCCCCAGGGCGGCCAACAGCGGCCCAAGAGCGGCCCGAGAGCGGCCGAAGAGAGCCTCAGGAGGCCTACAGGAGAGGCCCAAGAGCATCGCACGGTCGCGCGATACTCTTGGGCCGCGTTCGGAGCCCTCTTGGAGCCCCTCTGGGGCCGTCTCGAATACATGTTACCTAACAGCGAAGACTGATAGGTTTCTAGTAGTGTCAAAAGAGCTCACAGATCACTCCACAGGGGGGTCCGGGCAGGTGTTGGGGCGTTTCCGGGCGGCATGAGCCGGGCTCGTTTTTCACCAACAGTCACACACTTCGTGCTCTTCGCCTTCCCAGAACTCCATTCCCAGGCCACATTCTGGGGGGCCGGATGCAACAGTCACACACAAAGTGCTCTTCGACATCCCAGAACGCCATTCCCGGGCCACATTCTGGGGGGCCGGGGCCGGATGCAACAGTCACACACTTCGTGCTCTTCGAGTTCCCAGAACTCCATTCCCGGGCCACATTTTGGATGCCCGGAGCCAACTGTAGGCCACTTCGTGCTCTTCTATTTCCCAGAACTCCATTCCCGGGCCACATTTTGAATGCCCGGAGCCAACTGTAGGCCACTTCGTGCTCTTCGAGTTCCCAGAACTCCATTCCCGGGCCACATTTTGAATGCCCGTAGCCAACTGTAGGCAACTTCGTGCTCTTCGACTTCCCAGAACTCCCATTCCCTGGGCCACATTTTCAGCAGGGGCAAGAGCACGACGAGGGGAGGCACGACGAGACCAGGAGGACGAGGACGAGCAGGAGCAGGACGAGGAGCAGGAGGAGCGGAGAAGAGGACGAGCAGAGGGGGAGAGGACGAGCAGGAGGAGGAGGACGACCAGGAGGAGGAGGACGACCCAGGAAGAGGAGGAGGAGGAGGAGGAGGGGAGGGGGGGGAGTACCAGGAGGAGGAGGAGGAGGAGGAGAGGAGGAGGAGGAGGAGGAGAGGAGGAGGAGGACGATTACTAGGAGGAGGAGGGGGGGGGAGAGTACCAGGAGGAGGAGAACGAGGACCACCAGGAGGAGGAGGAGGAGGAGGAGGAGGAGGAGGAGGAGGAGAGAACACCAGGAGGAGGAGGACGAGCAAGACGAGGAGGACGAGAACGAGGACGACCAGGAAGGAGGAGGAGGAGGAGGAGGAGGAGGAGGGGAGGGGGAGGACTACCAGGAGGAGGAGGAGGAGGAGGAGGAAGAGGAGGAGGAGGACGAGGAGGAGGAGGAGGAGGAGGACGAGGAGGAGGAGGGGGGGGGAGAGCACCAGGAGGAGGAGAACGAGGACCACCAGGAGGAGGAGGAGGAGGAGGAGGAGGAGGAGGAGGAGGAGGAGAGAGCACCAGGAGGAGGAGGACGAGCAAGACGAGGAGGACGAGAACGAGGACGAGCAGGAGGAAGAGGAGGAGGAGGAGGAGGAGGAGGAGGAGGAGCAGGAGAAAGAGGAGGAGAGGAGGAGGCAGGCTGAGGCTGAGGCTGTGACTGCGACTGCCGTTGCCGCTGCGACTGTCATCGCGAATGCGACTACGACTGCGAGAACAGCAGAATTCGACAACTGGATCATCTTCATCTGAATCTTAAGGGGAATGCTTTCAGATATGCTTCTACACATCGCTGTTAGGTTGCTTTGCCGGGATAATTTGTTAACGGGCTTTCTTAGTGTGCGTGTAGATAGGGCCGTGAACAGCCCAAAATCGAGCGTCAAAATTTCCAAAAATATTGACGCCTGTTTTTGGCCTAGAATCCCCCCCCCATCGGGCCTCGGTGGGCCGCTTTCGGAGCCCTCTTGGAGCCCCTCTGGGGCCGTCTCGAATACATGATTGTTAACGGGCTTTCTTAGTTTGCGTGTAGATAGGGCCGTGAACAACCCAAAATCGAGCGTCAAAAGTTTTAAAAATATTGACGCCTGTTTTTGGCCTAGAATCCCCCCCCTCGGGCCTCGGTGGGCCGCTTTCGGGGCCTTCTTGGAGATAAAAAAAGAAAAAAAAAAAAAAAAGAAAAACAAAAAAAAAAGAAAAGGCAAAAAAAAGAAAAAAAAAAGAAGAAAAACAAAAAAAGAGAAAGAAAAGCCCCTCTGTGGCCGTCTCGATACATGTTTGTTACGGGCTTTCTTAGTGGGGCGTGTAGATAGGGCCGTGACTGCCCAAACCGAGAGCGTCAGTAAAAAAAAAAAAAAAAAAAAAATGACGCTTGTTTTTGGCCAGAATCCCCCCCCCCACTCCCCCCCCCCCCCTCGGGCCTCGGTGGGACGGAGGGGGGTGGGACAGCGAGGAGCGTGCTCAGAGCTGCGAGAGACAGTCCATAATCTTTTGGGCTCTAGCTTTCCAACCCGCCCTCCCTGCTAGAGGGGGTGGTGGTTTCCCTGGAGCTGGACCTCTGGCGGCCTGCCCTTTTCGGCGCCCTGGAAACCCGGGGTCCCGTCCGAGGCCCAAGAGAGCCTCAGGGGGACCCCAGGAGAGGCCCACGGGCATGGCGCGGCCGTGCCATACTCCTGGGCCGCTTTCGGAGCCTTCTTGGAGCCCTCTCGGGCCCGCTTGGGGCCCTTTCGAAGCCTTATCTGGGGGCCCAGAAGGAGGCCCAACAACGGCCCAAGAGCGACCCCTGCCCGCCCCCCCCCCCCCCTCGCCCCCCTCCCCCCCTTCTTTTCTCTTGCTTGGCCCCCCGCCCCCCCTGGCCCCGCCTGGGCGCCCCCTCCCCCCCCCCCCCCCCCCCCTCGCCTGCCGCCGCCCCCCTCCCCCCCCCCCCCCCCCCGCCCCCCCCCCCCCCGCGCTTTCCTTCTTTCTCCTACTTTTTCTTCTTTCTCCCATACTACTACTCTCACTTCCACTACTACCGGATGCGGGAAACGAGGGTGTACAATGCTTTTTTCCTTTCCTCCCCCCCCCCCCCCCCCCCCCTCCTCCCTCCCTGCCCCTCACCTCCCCCCCCCCCCCCCCCCCCCCGCTCGTCCCCCTCCAGATCGCCGATTACCCCTCAGATCGACCGGCCGAAATTGTAGTATATCGCGGGAATGTGTTGCCCCTCAGATCGCCGGAAGATAGTAGTAGATCGCCGGAATTAACAAGAGGTGAGGGGGGGGGGGGGGGGGGGGGGGGGGGGGAAAGGAGGAAGGTGGTGGCAAATGGAGGGGAAGAAGGGGCAAGGGGAAGGGGGGGAGGGGCAGGGAAGGGGCGAGGGTGATACGGATCGAGAGAGGGAAGGGGGACTACGGGTAGAGGGGGGGGGGGAGAGCGGGGGGAGGGAAGGGGGGCCGGCGGCGAGAGGAGGATAAGCTGTTGACATCTTGCCCATGCCCTAGTCCCACCAGCACCCATCAGAGGCGTCTAGATACTTTAAACTAGCGCGCCTGATCCGAACAGCTCTGTAGCTCATACGCAGCTCGAGTTAAGTCAAGAAAAGCATCAACATCTCCAAAACATAGCAGAGTACGAATAGCTGTTCAGCCCCAGCGCTGAAAGCAGACCGATTTCAGGCGTCTAGATACTTTAAACTCTCGCGCCTGATGGTCGGTTTCCGACCGCTGTGCCGAACAGCTCTGTAGCTCATCTCCAGCTCGAGTACAAACAGGGGGAGAGAAGGGAAGGACATGACCAGGGCCAAAAAAAAAACAAGACTGGGAGGGCGGACGCGAAAGCTTGAGTCCCCACGCGAACCTCGACCGCGGCGCCAGAGGCCTGGTGCGCCTGGGAGAGGATGTCCTGCAAGCCGAGAGCGGCGTGCATGCTGGCCTCGGCGAACTGGTCGAACTGCGGCGCCGCCGAGCTCGCGGCCGGCGCCGCCGGGCTAGCGGCCAGCTCGGGCGACGGCGACGGCAGCGGTGATGGCGCCGACGCCCTGCGGGCCCGAACGGCAGCTGCCGCGCGGCACTTGGGAACCCACCCGCTCGGCGGACTCGGCCCTGGGCCCCGCGAGCCCCACGCCGGCGAACGCCGCGCCTTGGTGGCGGGCGGCGTCTGCTGCGCCTGAGGCGTCGCAGGCGGCCGACGCGCTGGCTTCTTCCTCTTCAGCTTCGCGCCCCCCTGTGACTCCTGCAGCTGCATGTCCGAATCGGGGTTCGCAGCAGCAGGCCGGCGCAACACCTTGGAAGCTGGACCAGGCTCATCCGCACGTTGGCGCACCCGCTTCTTCTTCTTCTTCTTCTTATTCTTCTTCTTCTTCTTATTCTTCTTCTCGGCGACACGCAGCTCGTTTACCTCGGAGGAGGCGCCGAACAAGTCGCCGCCCGTGCCGCTCGCCGCGTCAGAAGGGGTGGCGGCATCGAGAAGCAGTTGATGGACTGTCTTCCTCGCAGGACGTCCGCCAGGGGGCGACCCAGCAGGGGAGCGGACAACGGCCGTGACTTCCTGCTGCTGCGGAGCGGCGCCATGGCCGCGGCCGCGGCCGCGGCCCTTGCCAACGCCATGGCGGACAGAGCGAACGCGCATCGCGCGGAAGTCCCGATCTGCGCGAGGCGCTGCTCAAAATGCTCGAGTCCGAATTGCTGCACCATTGATGTTCTTGCGATCGGCTGCTGACAACTGCTGATGTTGTCAGTGATGATTGTTTCGGGGAGAGCAAGACCCTCGGGCGGCCGCTCGCGGGATTTCCCCACAGGACGCGCAGGTGCGATGAGGATGAACTGAAGCAAGCAAGGATTCAAGGAAACCTTCAGGCGTTAACTCTCCGCATCGACGTCGGCAGCACCATGCCCGAGACGGAGGCGACTTTGAGATGGCCGAGGACCTGGGCCCCGAGGATCCCGAATCCCGAATCAGCAGGCCCGTCGAGGCCCGAAGCTCTGCCCTCCGCCTCGGGAAAGACAACCCCAATGGTAACGTCGGGCTTCTGGGTGACCTCTGGCGCCAACAGATCCCTACACGAATATCACCCCAACGCAAGGTTTTGCGACATCGTCCACGAAACTGACATACATTCTTCGTCATTCAAAATCATGTGACATTCTGGGTGAGATCTAAAGTCCACAAAAGGATGTCCTAGCTCTTCTGCTCTCACCCTACTCTCCTCCGCCCCAACCCCTCCCCCCTGCTACTGTCCACAGAGAACGTCGTGACACTGGGGAGGTGTGTTGGTTGCCCGTCGTCGCCCTCCTCCTCAGCGACCTCCTCCTCCTCCTCCTCCTCCGCCCTCCGTGCCTCGTCCTCCGCCTCAGGAAAGACAATCTGGACGTCCGACGCTTTCGACCTGCTGCTGTTCCAGGGCGGGATGGCGGAATTTGCGAAGCAAGGACAATTCGACGCCTGCCCCGATCCATGCGCTCTTCGCAGCCCTGCGCTCTGAAGCCTGAACCCGAACACGGGCCTGCGCGAGGCCGCGCCGTGGGCCCCAGGCGTGGCCACGTCTGATTTTGAACGAGGAGGGCAACCGAATCCACCCGCGAGAAGTCAGACTGGAAAGACAAGCCGGCGAGAAGCAGGCAGACGCGAGGCGGGTGCAGGAAAGAATGGTGGGAATGCGCGTAGGGCGTGGATGGGTGGAGCAAAACTGACAACCTGAATGCTCCATGGCAGAAAATCTCAAGAAGACCACGCTCCTCCCTGCTCGACCGACGCGAATCGCCCAGCGTCAATCGACGCAAATCAACGACCTACCCCTCAGGCGCTGCTAATATGATACGTGGTGTGGCTCCTCTGGCTCATCGGGATCCAACGGCCTCTCGTAATCGAGGATATATGGTATGTTGGCCTTGGCCCAGTCCCTGCTCGACACGCGTTCACCCCGAGCTAAGCGAAGGTCGTCGCGGCACGCAGCGCGAGCAAACTGCTGGTGGCCGTCCTTAACCTCCAAGAAATCCATGCTGCTAAACAACCATGTGAGGAGGAGCCCAACGGGCCTCCCAGTATATTTGGCAGCTGACCCGCCCCCGCACATCCTGGTTACCCTACACAGGCCGTGCTCGCAAACCTCGGCGGTGCAGTGAGCTGATAGCCTGCCGCGTTTTGTCGCCAAGTAAAGATACCCATGGCCAGGAACATCCCACCTCTTGTAGACCTCATCCCCCTTCTTCTTTTTTTTTTTTTGGTTTTGTTTTTGTTTTCCCCCTTCTTCCCGTGCCACCCCCCGTGGATCACGGGCATCTTGTCGCCCACTGCTGCGCCTCCCCTCCCAATTGCCCTAGCTAGGCGAAGGCCGCAAACGCCGCCGACCTGGGGCAACGTCGCCCCCCCGTCGAAGGCAATGCGAGAGCGCGCGCATCAATCGAAACCACGCCCGCTGCACGAAAGCCCACAAGGGCTCTCTGGGCCCCCTCCTGGGGCCCCCCTGACCGGCTCCAAGGCAGCTCCGAAAGATGGGAATTGCGATTTCCATCTTCCCCTACGCGTCGGAAGGTCCCCAGGAGGCCCCATGAAACTTCCAAGAGACCCCGCGGTGCCCCAAGAGCGCCTTCTGGGCGTCACTGTTGGCGCCCATTTCAGGAGCCCCCATCGAAACCCTACGGGGCTCTCTCGGGGCCCCATGGCGACCCCAAGAGCGCCGCTTCTGCGCGCCAGGGACAATGACATCAAGATGCGCGTGCGCCAGACGACATCAAGGGGGAGCAATGCTTGCGCACCCACAAACCGACAGCCTCCCAAGACGAAATCGAAGCATCCTCCAAAACTCGAACCGACGATGCCTCCACCTCCACGTCGCCCACCTCCTCATCCCCTTCCCCCCCTTCCCCGGCCCCCCAGCCCCTCGCCCACCACCCTCGTCATCATCCATCCGTCCTCGCATGTCTCCCCTCCCCCATCCTCCCTTGTCCTCGCCCCCCCCCCCCCCTCCTCCATCGCCCCGCCCCTCCTGCTTTCCGCTTCTTGGCCCTGGCCGCCATGGCCTTCGCCTTCGCGGGCGTTGGCTCCTCCTCGAGCTTATCGCACTTCTCCAAATCCGAATCGCACTTCGCATCGCCGCTCAGGTAGCCGTCCGTGTCCACCGCGTCGCCGTCATCGGCCCCGCCAGGGCCCTTAGGGCCCTTCGGCCCCGAGGCAGGCCCGCCCTTCGGCTTCGCCTTGGCGCCGAGCAGGATGTCCAACAGGTCGCGGCCGTCACCGCTGCCAGCCGCCCCGCCAGCGGCGGGGGCCCCTGCGGCTGCGACCGCGCCCTCGGCGCTGAACACCTCGGACCCCTTGGACACGGCCTCCCCCCGAAGGACGCCGACGCAGCTGTCAGCAGACACGGCGCGGAGCCTCTCCGCCACGACGCGCTGAAGGCCAGGGATGAGCAAGAGGAAGCGAGCCACCCCGTAGCAAGAGCTGAACACGAGCGCGCGCCTGCTCTCGCCCACCTTCAACTTGATCATCGAGTCGTCGGTGGACTTGCACTGAGCGAATACCGCAACTGCAGGCTGTGATTTTCGAACGACGCACATGCGCAGATAAGTTGACCGTGGCGGGGCCCCTGCGATAGTAGCGCGGAGCCGCGTGATCTCGCCAGCCTCGACGTACGCGACGAAGGATCTCAGAGATGCAGCCATGGCCAACGCGTCGTTGTAGATGTCCTTGTCACGGGAACAACACAAACCCAAGTGCTTGCGGCAGCAGGGTTGCCGCGAAACTACTGGCTCCTGAGGCGCGGGGGCGCCGTCTGTCTCGGCGACAAGGATCATGGATCGAAGTTCTTGTCGGATTCTGTCTGAGGTCAATGTAATTCCAGGAGTGCAATTGCTGTCCGCGTCGCCGCGAGTCCGTTTGATATGATCGATGAACTTCTCAGCGCTGATCGGCCACGCGCTGTCGCACGCATCTGCAAAGCGCGCCCCTCGGCTGCGCTGGAGAGCGGCGGCCCTGGCAGCGGGCGACGCGGCCGGAGGAGGGGGGTATATCCCGCCCGCCAAGACACCAAGCAAGTCCACGTCCGCAGCGGGCTCGCCGTTGCCGAAATGATCGCCCGAGCCCGCCAATATGTCAAGCAAATCCGCGCGCCCAGGCGCCCAGCCCGACGCGACGGCGCCGCCGTCGTCGAAGGCGTCGCCCGCGTCGGCACGAGGGGGGGCCCGAGGCGCGCCGTGGGCCCTGAGGTAGTCATTCACCTCGTCATCGGACGCATTCAAAAACTCGCATCGCCACTGCGCGCGAGCGCGAGTCTCATCCTGAGCGCTCCAGCTGGCGCCGCCTCTGGAGGCTTTGGCGACCCTCGACTTCGCCCTGACGAAAGCAACTGACAAGTTCTGGGCCCGCGCCCGCCTGCCCTGCCCAACAGCGTTTCGCTCGGCGTCCTGGCGAGTGGTCAGGCCCAGGCGCCGAGCGTAGATGACATCGTTCTTAGCTAAAGTGAAATCGATGCCGCCCTCCTCCACATATGCCCTCATGAGCCGCCTCAGATAACCAAGCCAGACAACGCCCTCGGCGGTCGGGCGTCTACCGCTGCGGTCGATCAAGTGCTTGAAAACAGAATGTAGGCGTTCAACGTGACCAACAGACTTTCTCGCGGTGTTGGCCCACTCCTGCAGCACTTCCTTCGCCGTTGTGGACAGCAACGCGCGCAGCGGACTGCCGTGCTGCGCCGCGGCGTCACCCCGCGCCCAACTGCGGAGACGCTCTGAGAAGCGCGGGCCCAGGCAGCACGCATTGGAATCCAAAAGATGCTGCATCACGCGGGTCGCTCGGTCGTCCTGCTCGACGCCGGGGGCAGTAGACTCCAAGAGCATGTACGGGTATTGAGACGCCAGATCCAGCCTGTAATAGACCGCACCAGACAGGGCAAGCGTGACACCTCGCATGCAAGTATACAGCTTATCCTCGGCATCACCTCGAAGACTGAAGCGTCGGGCCAGAATCCCCCCCGCGTCGGCCATGGCGAGCTCGTTGACGAGACCTCGCTGGACCTTCCTGACGGGGGACATCGTCGGCGTGACCATGTCCAGCAGCAGGCGCCCTTCAAAGGGCGACGGGGGGCGCGGGAGGTCGATGGCCAGGGCGGGGCGAGGATGGCGCGGCGGATAATCGGGTGAGCTTGAGGGGGGGCCCAGCGGCGGATAAGAGCGAGGGGCGCCGCTCCAACGCCGCCAGAGCAACAAGTGCGACCTGCAACGTTTGAGAATCTACCCCAGCGGGTGGCATCGATAAACCTCTGTGCAAGTGGGAAGAAAACCTGGATGGGGGATGGCCGCAGAAGGGCCGCACGTCTCAGCGCGGAAACGATCGCACTTGCAGACCGTTCGTTTGGACGGCGAGTACCGCCACGGGGGGTGCTGAGAGGGCAACCCTACTGGGACTTGGAAATATGGCCGAGGGTTAAACCGAAGGCGGAGGGGCTGCATCTCCTCCTCCTCCACCTCCTCCTCCTCGCCGTGATCATCCTTGCCTTCTTCCATTGTCCTCGGGGCCGGGTCAAGCGGGGGTCCTCTCGTCAAGGTCCAAGAAACTCAAAACGAACTCGTCCATGGGCGCTGTCAGAACAGCCACGGTAACGGCCCGCTGCACTGCGCATCATCCTTGAACATTTTCATGGCCTTCCCAATGCGAATGCCCAGGATGACAGAAAAATCAGCCTGTCCAGCGTCGTCGACGCTGACGCTGCCCTCTGCGTTCCCAGCACGGCCAGAAGCCCGCTGCCGCGATCGCTGCAGGAGGCCGTGGACCACGACGGCGAGCGCCAACCGCGCGCAGCACGGGCCGAGCGCAGTCCACCTGCGACGCGAAACGCAGGCACGGCAACGGTGAGAGAACGGAGCAGCGATCAACAACACCCGAGAAGGAACGTTTAAGGGTGTCGGAGAGACGTGGGCATCCTAGTTTGAGGGTGTGGCGTCTGTGCGCGCGCAGCGTTCACAGGTTGCCTGATCTTACTATCGATCTCACTGAATATTCAATTGCAGATCTCGCGAGCAATCTCACAGCATATCTGACAACAGGGCTCACTGTCGATCTCACATCGCATCTCATTATCGATCTCACTCGGCCTCACTCTCGATCTCACGAGGCCACCATCGGGGCGGCATGGCGAGAGGGACAACGAAAGAGGAAACGATGGAAGGCGAAGGGAATGGAGGGCGGAGGGGAAGCAAGGGGGCACATCATAAGATACTGAAGACTCATCCACCCCCGTCGCCCCGCCTTCAGAAGCTCGGACTGGCTGGAAGGCTGTAGACGACCAGCCACGAAAGTAAATCCACCAAAGAATCCGCAGCCCTTTGTCTGGAACCTCCGCAACTTCACAAATTGCCCCTGCAGTGGTGGGTCACCCGCTTGATGGACCAATCCCCGTTGAGTAACTCCAAGATGGCGCTGCCGCGCTCCTGAACTACAGCTTCACCGGGCCCTGCGAACGCTTTTTCCGGATCGTCCCTGAACCGCCGTCCCCACAATAACTTCATTGCAAACCACCGTGATATCTCGGTGCGGCCCTCTGGAGGCTCGAAACCGGGTAGGTAGCCTCCATCCTCCAGGTCCTGCTCAACCATTCAACGCCCTCAGCAACTGCTCTTTGCGAGATTGAATGTGCACGACTTTTACAGCGCAAAACATGTTTTGCATCATCCCGAGATCTTGAAGGACCCCCACCACGCTTCGAAAAATCTGATGTATCATGCATTTTGTCGCAATGTATAGAACATTCGCTGGCAAATTCATCCCTGCGCATGTCAACGCTTTGACGTTGCTGCTTGCCGCGTCGGCAGTGTCCGATAAAATAGCGAGTTCCTTCAGCGACGCCAGAGACCTTACCGCATCCATGCAGAAGCTCCCAGTCAACGGGCCGTCCAGCGCCTGCCGACGCTGAGAGGCGGCAGGCGGCGGAGCGAAAAAGGGATGGGGGGGGCAGTAAGATCATGAAAAGAGCAGGGAATGGACAGCGGCAGCGACACATAAAGAACGGGAGCGTGCCTTAAAAATGAATCGAGCGTTCTTGCCCTTCAGGATTCGGGTAGGCAACAACAGTGCAAGTCTCCCCACCGGCCCCGCGCACACGACTGTCTCCTGGAACAGATCAATGACGCCGTGCTTCCCGCATCGCACGCCGTACTTCGACAGTTGCCCTCGGGTCGCAGTCGCACGGTCAGGAACGCAGACCTCTCAAACGGAAGGGGATCCAGTAGCGGGCCGACGGCGCCAATGACTCCTCAAAACATCCGAAACTCAGGTGGGCAGGGGTCTCGTCGAAGCACCTCTGGATGAACAACCACTTCCCACTGTTCGTAATGGAATCCAAGTCTGAACGTTGAATCTGAATGTGCGCATGCGTCGCAGTTGCTCTCGCATCGATGTACCTGTTCGCGCCCATCAAGCTCGGTTGAACCAGAGGGAACGCGGTCTTCAAGGTCCCGTGGATGCTGAGTTTGTTCAAGTGTCCACCCTTCTTCGGCGTGCTCGAAGATGTAGCCGCATGGTCGGCCATGCGCAAGTGCGTGGAATCCAATGCCTCGGCCAAGGGCGCAGCCCGTCGATCGGCGGCCTGTCGCCTGCGCAATTCTTGCTTCGCCCTCTTTGCGAAGCGAGCAGCGCGCGTGCTCTCGCGGCGCGCAGCAACGGGAATGAAACGGCGCCCGTCCACTTGCCTGGCCCGCGGCCCACAGGGCGGCCGTCGCCGGGGGCGAGGGGGCGCAGCTGCGCCCACGCATCCGCGCTGGCGCGCCAGCAGGGCGAAGGGCGAAAGAGAAGGGGAGTTGGGAGAGAAGGGCAGAAACGAAGGCGTGAGCGGAATGAGGGCAGGGGCGGGGGTGGGGCGGGCAAGGGTGGAGGGATTTGGGCGAAGGCAACCCAGATTACGTCAACAACCAATAAGATATGAAACGAAGTTGCCAGAGCAAATCGGGGAATGGAGACACTTGAGATAAGGGGGAATCGGCGACCCGCCCGCGGCCGCGGCGATGCCAGAGCCAAACGCAACGGCGAGGGCAGTCGGAAGACGGCAGGCATGGACCAACCAAAGGAAAAAACCCTCATGTGTCCAGTCGCACGCGCAGAATCGACGGCCTGCGGTCTATCACAACAAGAGATGTCGAAATGCGCACCCGGGGCCATGAGCCAACCTCCTTTGTCCACCTCCATTTCCCTTGCCCCCCGCCCCATACCCCTTTCCCCTGCATGTATCCCTTGCAGCTTTCCCTTCTCGTCCACTTCCCCTTCTGCCATTCGCCCACGCACCCCTGCCCGCTACCCCCCTAACCCCATTGCGCCCCTTACCCCCCTTACCCCGCTTCCCCTCCGCAGCCCTGACACTTACCCTGTACCCCCATTGGCCCATTACCCCCCCGTGCCCCTTACCCCCTGCCCCTTGCCCCTGTGCCCGCTTACCCCCTTGCCGCCTTGCCCCCTTCTCCTTGCCCCTACCCCGCGCGCCTTACGTCTTACCCGCTATCCCCTACCCTTACCCTCCACCACTTACCCCTTACCCCCCGCCCCTACCCTTGCCCCCTACCACTTACCACCGACCCCCTACCTCTACCCCCTAACACTTACCCCCTAACCCCCTTACCCTCCTTTACCCCCTTTATCCTTTGACCCCCTTTACTCCTTTACCCCTGCCCCCCCCCCCCACCTGGCCCCCCTCACTCCTTTACCCCCTAAGATTCCCCTGAGATCCAGACGGGCCCCCCGCACAGCCAAGCGGGGGGCTTCAACCCGGTACTCCGCACGCAATCGCAACGCGCATGATTTGTCAACGAAGCCGCGCTCTCCACGAACCGACCGGGCTCTCCTCTGTGAGATGCGCGCGATGGGACCCCCCACGAGAACATGCGAAAAAAAGAGGGTAGGTCAAAAAGAAAAGGTCGGGCGAGAGGCGAACCACACATGATCACCGCCCAAACTAACGTGGCAAGCGCCAGCGCTGAACAAAGCAAAAGGAACGACATTCCAATGTGTTTGCGCGCCGCCAAAAAGGGAAAGGGGGCAGAAGGCCCGCGACAGAAGGAACAACCTCGGCAGCACGCTAGACGCCACAGGAGGCCTCGCCACGCGGAGCCGCTCTCCCCGCATCGTCGCCCAAAATCGGCGCAATCACGCCGCGCGAAGCATCGCTGCGCGGGGGCAGTCCGCCCAACGCGCCGCTATCGAGCGAAACTGGCGTTGCGCGCCGCCTCGCCATAGCGCCGCAATGCCGCATCGACCACGTTTTTACTACTACGACCTCCCCTGATCAGCTCGCGCGTGGGTTGTGGCAAACAGGCCCCGCCGCGCACGGTCGCCAGTCGGCCTCGCGAAAGCACATCGACGGGAATCTCCGCGGGAAAAGCGCCGCAAGTGGCCCGGCTGCAACCCTTCGAGGAAGCGTTGCGTCAAACCAAAAACACTCGCCAACAACAGCCGCAACGCAGAAACAACCAACACCAAACACAAGTTGAATCACGTCCAAAACTTCCGGTTGCGGTGGTTTCTCGCGCGGTCAGTAGACAAGGTTTCAAGCCTCTGCGTGCATTGGCCACATATAAACTCCCTGACATGATTCTGAGAAAAGAGCCCGTGGAGAACAGCCCGTACAGAGCCCTATAGCCAAACGGATACTTGTGTTACCGCCATGGCTGCACCGACGCCGCTACCCTTTGCACATCTCCCAGAACCAATATCTCGAAACGCATCAAGCCGTGAACAGGGCGCTAAACTGCTTCGACGTGAGCCAGGTCGTTACACTGTTCCGACCTCAGCAGGCCGAGCAACCGCTCAGACCTGAGCGTGTCGTCGACACGCTCCACCTGCGCAGGTCGCGCAGCTGCTCCGACCTGACCAGGTCGTCGACACGCTCCGACCTCAGCAACAACGAGGGACGCACAACGGCAGCGGCGTGCTTTCCCCCCCTGCGGCAGGGGACCGCGGCCCTCGCGAGCCCACGTCGGCCGCAGCCGCCGCCGCCGGCCGCGGCCCCAAATTCGCCGGCCCAGCGGGCCAGAAGCGCGCTGATATCTCCAGCGACTGGTAAACACTATTTCCAGTTCGCGCGCGCGGGGCGGCTCCTGGAGGTCCCCGGGCGAAAAGTAACCCGGGCGGTCCGACCCACAGATGGTGTTTCCTTCTGGGCGCTGCTTCCACACGCCCCAGAACGCTCCTAGAGGGCCCCCAAACTCCCAAGCACGGTCCAAGAGGGCTCCTGGTCGCCGACCGATCGGTCCAAGACGCCCAAGATAGCCTCCAGACGGCCGCAGACGCCCCCAAGATGCCCAAAGAGGCTTCGAAGAAGCGTCTCAAGAGGGCCCCAGGAGGCAAAAACAATCGATTCACCCTGTGATGTCTGAAAGATTTTGGCGTTCTCATATGCTCGGCTTTCCGACGCTCAGAGACGGCTTAAGAGGCCCCAACTATCGCCCCAAGACGGCCCAAGAGGCCTCCAAGAGAGCCCCAAGACGGTCCAAGACGGCCCGACGACGGCCAAAGAGGCCTCCAAGACGGCCCAAGATATCCCCAGGACGGGCCCAAGAGGGGGCCAGACGGGGAACACGAACGGACATTTCGATCCCTCGGCCCCAAGAGGCGCCCAGGCGGCCCCAAGAAGCCCCCAAGAGCTCCCCAAGAGGCTCCAAGAGGCCGCCAAGAGCCCCCAAGAGAACCCCACAAGAGGCCCCCCAAAGGCCACCCCGAGGCCCCAAAGAGGGCCCTGGGAGACAAAAACAACTGTTGTTCTATAGGTGTTTGAAAGTATTTGGCCGTCCCGCCCTTTCGGCTGTCAGACGTTCGAAGAGAGCCCCAGAGGCCTACAAGACCTCCTGAAGACCGCCCACGAGGCCCTCAGAGGGCCCTTCACGCGGGCCCAAAGACCGCCCAAGAGGCGCCCAAGAGAGCCCAAGAACGCCCCACGACGGCCCCAAGCGGGGCACACGAGGGAAACAACGAAGCGGCAACTCGAGCTTTCCACCCCGAGAGGGGTCCAAGGAGGCCCCAAGAGCGCCCCAAGAGGCCCCAACATATCCCCAAGAGACCCCCAAGAAGTCCCCAAGAGGCCATGAACGCGCAGCCTAACGCCTGCGATGGCGCAGTACGGGCCGGCGGAATAAGCGAAGCGATATAATAAAGAGCCTCGAACTCATCCTTATCCCTAAGATCGGCAAGCCCAGAAGCTACGACAATAGTAGGGATGTGCCCTCAGAGTTGGATGAAATCCTTAACATCGGCACCGATGTGAGGCGATGCCAAGAGTAGAGAAGAGATGTTTCAAGCTGGTAACCAGACCACCCGATGCCTTGATCTGGTTTCAATGCAGGGCCCACGGACCGCTGGACCACCTCCCTGTGTTCCGCCCGGGATCGTTCCCTGACGGCTCCTTGACTTTTCCGACACCCTCGGAGCTCTGGCGAGCCGTCGGCGCGGCGGCTGCGGCCGAGACGCGGCCGCCGAGGCGCGATGGCGGCCACGGCGGTCGCCCCAGCGGCTGCTGCGGCGGCCGCAGCGGCCGAGGCCGCCGTGGCGGCGGCCGAAGGCCGAGGCGAAGGCGGCCGCGGCGAGCCCGCGTCGGCCGCCGCGGGGGCGCGGCGGCGGCGGTCGGCGGAGGGCCTCGCCCACGGCCACCAGCGGCTCCGCGCCGGGCAGGCGCCCGGAGCTCAGCGCGCCGCCCGGCTGCAGCAGGCCGCGGGCCTGCCGCCGCTCTGCCTCTTCGTCCCTCCTCTGACTACCTACCAGACCACCCCAACCCAACCCGAAGACCCGAATTTCGGGTTGGGGGGGTAAGGGTTCCAGACGTATTTTTTCGATGTTTCCCGACGACCCCCCCACTGGAAATCGAGGGTAAATCTGAGCCTTCGGGTTGGGTTGGGGTGGTTTGGTGGGTGGTGATCCTCTCCTCTCCCGCTCCTGCTCCTCGGAAGCAGGCGCCACGCGGGCCATGGCTCACGCACGTGGAGGGAGTGGAGGGGGGAAGACGAGGAGGACGGGACACAAGGCGCGGGGGTGACCTGCAGGTCCCTTCGACTGCGCGATTACGGCCAGCGCTTTGTTCAATATACAAACATTGGTAGTCCCTATGAATGAATCATATTGTGTTCGCATTGCTGTCGAATGCATCCCACTGGTAGAGAAGGAAGGGGGAGGGAGATGAGGTCAGACTGCTTTCTTGTTCCAACCTATTGCGCTAATATTAGGAAGGAGACGGAGAGGAGGAGGGAGGGTGGCGGAGGGAGGGGGGGGCGCGGAAGCTTACCAGGAAAAAGAAGAAACCATGGGAAACCGGTTTCCACAAAGAGAAACAAAAGAAGAAGGCGCGAACCCTGTGACTGTCGTTTGTTTTACTGTTTCCTATTTTCCATGTGATAACATATGTTTTTTCCTGTGTGTCCTGTCCTTTGGGTAAGCGTCCACTGCCCCTCCCTCTTCCTCCGCCCTCCCTCCTTCTTCTTCCTTTTCCTCCAATGCAAGGTCAATATGATTGCGATGAGAAACAAGATGGCCACCTCACCCCTTCCCTCTCTTCCAAAAAGAATGCGATAGGAATGTAAACGGGATTCCTATATGCAGAACAAGAAGGGGGAGGGCGTTGAGGAGGTCCTATTCCTTTCTTAATGCAATATTCTTGCGTTTGCATTAGGAAGGAGACGGCAAGAAAAGGAGCGTAGGTGGAGGAGGGAGGGGGGGCGCAGAAAATTACAAAGAAGATCTGAAGACATAAAAAACAGGAGTAACAGGAAACATCTTATATTTTCAGAGAGCCGACGAAGAGAAAGGTGGCCGTCGTTCTTCCCAAGTTTCCCTGCCAGGACACAAACTTCCCCTGCCGTTTTACTTGCATTCCTGATGATAATCCGCTGCCCATCTCCCCTCCGCTGCCCTCCCTCCTCATCCTCCTTTCCTCCCCCAATGCAACTGCAAGAGGATCGCAATAAGAAACAGGATGGCCACCTCACTCCATCCCCCTACTCTTCCAATAGGAAGACAATAATAATGCAATCGGGAATCCTACCAGCAGAGACGTAAGGATGGAGGACGTTGAGGAGGTCCTATTGGCTTCTTAGTGCAATCCTACCGCGTTTGCAACATACATGGAATTGAAAGCGGGGGGAAAGTGGAGGAGGGAAGGGGGACGCGGAAACTTACCAGGAAAACCAACACATAAAAATGAAAAAAAACAACAACGAAGACACCTTACGTTCTCGTATAATGGAAAAAACACGGACCCTGTGACTGTCGGTATGTCTTCAATTCTCCATAGTGTTCCATTCGATGACACAAGTTTGTTCCTGTGTGTTCCTGTTGTCCTGGTGAACTTCTGCTGCTTCCTTCGTCCTCCACGGCATTACAATAGGATTGCAGGACTAATTGAATGACAATCATTATCCACCCCCTCTTTCTCCAGTAGGAATGCGATCGGAATGCAGTCGGGGATCCTATTGGTAGAGAAGGAAGGGGAAGGGCGGTGGGGAGGTCCTATTGCTTCATGTTGCAATCCTATTGCGTTTGCAGCCGGAAGAAAAGGGAAAGAGGAAGGAGGGTGGAGGAGGGAGGGGGCGCGCGGAAGCTTACCCAGAACATCGGACAACACATGCTTGTCCTGTGGTGCCTTTTTTTGTTTGGTGTCCTGGTGAGCTTCCGCTGTCCCTCACCCCTTCCTCCGCCCTCCCTACTCATCCTTCCTTCTACCTCTAATGCAATCTCAATAGGATCTCAATAACAAGCAAGATGACCAACTCACTCCATCACCCTCCTTTTCCAATACGAATGCGATAGGATTGCGCTCGGGATTCCTCAGCCCCTCCCTTCCTCCTTCTCATACAGGAAGTCAGCAGGAATGCGCCGGCAAGACAATCAATATGGATATTTCCTTTTCCCTTCTTCCTCC
>CAUYUJ010000537.1:0-40000 GCA_963575745.1 Prorocentrum cordatum
CCCGCCCCTGCACAAGACGACAACCGAATGTTGACTATAAGCTGACCGTTGATTTGCAATCCCACTCACTGGCAGAGACCCTCATGCATACCGAACGATGCGCGCCATACCGTGCAAGTGCCTCCTGCATTCTTCGACAGATGGACGGGAAGGTCAAGCTCGGTCAGCACTGGCATCGTATCCGATGGTCCTCTTCCGTTGCTGCTGCTCCTGCTGCGTCTCCTGCTAAGGCCTCTCCAGCTGATCCTCCTTCTCCAATGTCCCACCCATCTCCCATCCCCCTCTCCCCCGGCCTCTACGCGATCCAGATGAAGACTAGAGTGGTTAGTTTGCCATGGCCAGCATGAATATGTTCGCATAGAGCATCTGGTTCACGAACGTTGATTCTCACGTTTCCGCTGTGGTGACCATTACCAATGCATGGTAAACCATTTACAGATAGGCGTGCGTTCGCAGACTTCAGCGTGGTCATGTGTGGTGCGTTGGCACCACTACAGCGCTGATAGCGCAACATGACAAGCTTCAGTTGTAAACCTCATCACATTCTGGGGTGACCAATTGGATGCTGTCGTTGGGCTACCGGGTGTAGAGTGCTAAAAGTCGCTGTCCATGTCGCCACAACGCCATGCTTTACTTGAGACAGGCCGCAAGCACAAGGAGCACATCGTTAAATCCAACAACAATGCGTGGTGTTGAATCGGAGTTGGAAACTGTCACATTCAAAGTGGTTCATGACCACCAGGTTTCCTCGACATGATGATTGCAAGTGAGATGGAGGAAGAGAAGATGGCGGAGGCGGAAGCAGAGGAGCAGAGAGAATAGGGGCAAGAACAATGGGCATGACCAGGAGGATTCAGAAAGGAAAAAAGTCGTACCCTGACCCAAAATGCCACAAGCACGTTCCCTCAAACGACCACCCTCACTCTGCAAGGGGACGGTTGGCATGAGGAGATGGAGCAGATGAGAAGGATGAGAAAAAGGAAGGGATGGGGAAGAGGCGGATAAGAAGGGATAGGAAATTTATGAAACAGCGAAGGACGAGGTGGAGAGGGAGCGTGAGACGCAAGTTCCTCAGTCTCGTAGCTCTTCATCATCTTGAAGAACTTGGCCATATCCTCCCGCAGCGCCCCCAAATCGTGGCACGACAACCCAAAATCCAACCACTCTGTATCTCAACCTTCGCATCCCCCCCCCTTCTTCTGCCACTTCTGCATCGCCCAATAACCAAAAAGGAGCACCGCCCCTGCATGTTAGTGCCTCCGCGCGGGCTGGAATTGCACGTGCGGTGCCACTCTCCAAAACTCGTGCGGTTGGGGAGGTGGCCGCTGCGTCCGGCCACCCCCAGACGCTGCCCCCCTGGGTGCGGTGCCCCTTCTGCGAAGTCCGGACCTTCCCCCGTGCTCCCTGTGCTGCCCGACTCCGCATCCAGTTCCGCCTCGCCTTCTGGCTCCACCGCCTCTTCTTCGTTCTCCTCACACCCACCCCTCACTCCTACCTTTAGGTCGGGCATGTCCTCCTAAAGGCGGATTTTGCAGGAACAATGACGAATAGCCTACGAATATTCATACAATGTTTTCTATGAAACGAAAAGCTAGCCTGGCGAAGGACCCAACCAAATGCAATTGTGAGTACCGCAGTTGTGGGTATCGTCTCCGGTGGAGCTCCCTATGGGGACACGAAGAGCTGTGCTGGGCGGGGGTGACGCACTGGGGCGTTCGCTGTGGTGCCACGAAGCGCTGCACTGGGCGGGGGAGACGCATGTGAACTGTTCCAATGGGGCCTCCTGTGGAGATCCCGAGGGGGCCTCGAAGCGCTGTACTGGGCGGGGGAGATGCATGTGAACTGTTCCACTGGGGCCTTCGGTGGACCTCTCTATTCGGCCACGGAACGCCGTGCTGGATAGGTGAGACGCATGTCCACACCGCCAATGGAGCCTTCGGTGGAGCTCCCTATGGGGCAACGAAGCGTTCTACTGGATGGGGAGACGCATGTGGACACCGCCGCTGGGGCCTTCGGTGGAGCTCTACATGGGGCCACGAAGCACTGCACTGGGTGGGGGAGACGTATATGGACACCGCCATTGGGGCCTTCTGTGGAGCTCCATATGGTACCACGGAACGCTGTGCTGGGTTGGGGAAATGAATGTGGACACACTGGGGCAATCGGTGGAGTTCCCAATGAGGCCAAGGAGCGCCGTGATGGGTGGGGGAGACGCACGTGGACACCGCCACTGGTGCCTCCGGTGGGGGGCCACGAAACGCTGTCGGTGGAGCACCCTGTGGGGCCCCGAAAACCAGTGCTTCGTGGGGGAGACGCATGTGGACACCGCCACTGAAGCCATCGGCGGAAGTCTCTGATGGGGCCACGAAGCGCTGCACTGGGTGGGTGAGACGCATGTGGACACCGCCACTGGGGGTTTCGGTGGGGCTCCCTATGGGGCCACGAAACGATGTGCTGGGTAGGGGAGACGCATGTGGACACCGCCACTGACGCATTCGGTGGAGTTCCCCATGGGGCCACGAAGCGCTGTGCTGGGTGGGGGGGACGCATGTGGACACCGCCACTGGGGCCTTCTGTGGAGCTGCCTATGGGGCCACGAAACGTTTTGCGGGGTGGGGGAGACGCACGTGGACACCGCCACTGGTGCATTCGGTGGAGCTCCCTATGGGGCCACGGAACGCTGTGCTGGGTGAGGGAGACGCATGTGGACACCGCCACTGGGGCCTTCGGTGGAGCTCCCTGTAGGGTTACGGAACGAAGTGTTGGGTGGGGGAGACGCATGTGGACACCGCCAGTGGGGCACTCCGTAGACCTGTGCTGGGCGGGGGAGACGCACGTGGACACCGCCACTGGGGCTTTCGGTGGAGCTCCCTTTGGGGCCACGAAACTGTGTGATGGGTGGGGGAAACGCAGCACCGTACTGGGTGGAGGAGACGCATGTGGACACCGCGACAGGGGCATCTGGTGGAGTTCCCTATGGAGCCACGCAACGCTGTGCTTGGTGGGGGAGACGCATGTGGACACGGCCACACGTGCATTCGGTGGCGCTCCCTATGGGGCCACGACACGTTGTGCTGGGTGGGGGAGACGCATGTGAACACCGCCACTGGGGCATTCGGTCGAGCTCCCTCTAGGGGCCACGAAACGATATGCTGGATTGGGGAAGCGCATGTGGACACCGCCGCTGGGGCCTTCGGTGGAGCTCCCTATGGGGCATTTGAACGCTGTGCTGGGTGGGGGGGGCGCATGTGGACACCGCCACTGGGGCTTTCGGTGGAGCTCCCTATGGGGCCACGAAACGCTATGTTGGGTGGGGGAAACGCATGTGGACACCGCATTTAATGGAGCCTTCGGTGGAGCTCCCTATAGGGGCCACGATACGTTTTGCTGGGTGGGGAAGACGAGTGGGGCTTTCGGTGGAACCCCTCATGGGGCCACGGGGCGCTGTGCTGGGTGGGGCAGACGCACGTGGACACCGCCACTGGGGCATTCGGTGAAGCCCCTTATGTGGCCACGGAATGCTGTGCTGGGTGAGGGAGGTGCACCGCAAACTGGGGCCTTCGGTGAACACTGTGCTGGGTGGGGGAGACGAATGTGGACACCGCCGCTGGGGCCTTCGGCCGGGTTCCCTTATGGGGCCACGAATCGCTGTGCTGTGTAGGGGGGGCGCATGTGGACACGGCCACTGGGGCATTCGGTGGAGCTGCGTATGGGCCCACGAAACGTTTTGCGGGGCTGGGGGGGCGCATGTGGACGCCGCCACTGGGGCATCCGGTTGAGCCCCATTGTGGGCCACGACACGCTGTGCTGGGTGGGGCAGACGCATGTGGACACCACCACTGGGGCATTCGGTGGAGCTCCCTATGGGGCAACTGAACGCTGTGCTGCATGGGGGAAACGCATGTGGACACCGCCATTGCGGCCTGGGGTGTAGTTCCCTATGGGGCCACTGAGCGTTGTGCTGGGTGCGGAGGGCCGCATGTGGACACCGCCATCGGTGCCTTCGGTGGAGCTTCCTATGGGGCCACGGAACGCTGTATTGGGTGGGGGAGACGCATGTGGACACCGCCACTGGGGCCTTCGGTGGAGGTCCCTGTAGGGGCCACGGAACGCTGTGCTGAGTGAGGGAAACGCATATGGGCACCGCGATTGCCTTCGGTGGAGCTGCCTATGGGGCCACGGAGCGCTGTGCTGGGTGGGGCAGACGCATGTGGACACCGCCACTGGGGCATTCGGTGGAGCTCTCAGTGGGGCCACGAAACGCTGTGCTGGGTGGGGGAGATGCATGTGGACACCGCCACTGGGTCCACGACACGCTGTGCTGGGTGGGGGAGACTCATGTGGACACCGCCACTGGGGCCTTCGGTGGAGATCCGTTGTGGGCCACGACACGCTGTGCTGGGTAGGGGAAACGCATGTGGAAACGTTGTGCTGGGTGGGGGGGGGCGCATGTGGACACCGCCACTGGGACCTTCGGTGGAGTTCCCTTTGGGGGCAACGAAACGTTGTGCTGGGTGGGGGAGACGCATGTGGACACCGCCACTGGTGCATTCGGGCGAGCTCCCTAGGGGGCCACGACACGCTGTGCTGGGTGGGGGGGGGACGCATATGGACACCGCCACTGGGGCGGCATTCATTCGGTGGAGTTCCCTTTGGGGCCACGAAGCGCTGTACTGGGCGGGGGAAACGCACGTGAACACCGCCACTGGGGCATCCGGTGGAGCTCCCCATGGTGATGATGACGACAACGAAGACATGCAGAGGGCAGAGGCAGGGATGGGAGGACGGAGGAGGTGGAGCAGGGAGCATAGGAACGAATGAGGGAAAAAGGGAGGGAAGTAGGGAACGCGGGGACCGTCCCCACAAAACGAGGACCAACACCACAGGTTGGTTGGGAAAAACCTCCCCCGACTATTTTTGACTATATTTGAATCTTCCTCCTGTAGAGGGACACGCCCGACTTAACTCGACCTGCATTATTCCCCCATTTCCTCCACCGCTCGACCAACAACCAACAGGCGACACCGCCGCGCCGGCGTCCCTCCACGCTGGCGCTGCGGCCCACCGGGCGCCGCAGCGCAGTGCCGCGCAGAAGCCCGCGCTGGATGCCCTGGCAGAAGATGGGCCCCCTGGGGCCGCAGGCGGAGTGGCGCCGTTTGCTTTAAGTCGGGCATGTCCCTCTCCAGGCGGAATATGCAAAACAGAACAATATAACATTGGTCGGGGACAATGTTTCGAGCATTTGTTTGGCATGTTTGGAGTATGGTTTGACTAGTTGGTCTTTCGTCCAAAATCCCCCCGTAGGGGGACAGGCCCGACCTACCGTTCGTTCTCTGGTCCAGCCGCGGCATCCCCGCCCTCTGTTTCACGTTCGTGGCCAACTGCTCCTCTACCCGTGCGCCCCCCCTCCCCCAGTCCGCCCCTGCCCCCGCTCCGCCCGCCCCTCGAGACCCGAGGAGCGAGGCTGAAACGGCCTGCGACCGAGCTGCCGCGCGCCGCACGGGTCGGGGCAAGACACGCGCCGAGAGCCCGACAGCGGCGCCGCAGTCGGGCTGCAGCAGGCATTCCCGGCCGTCCTGTGGTGTTGGGTCCTCGCTTTGAAAAGACAGCGCCCCGCGTTCCTCCACTCGTCCGCCTGCTCCTCCTTCCTCCCTCCTCCCTCCTCCCTCCTCCGCAGTTCGCATGCGGTTCCTGCGCCCAGAACAACGCTTCGTGGCCCCAGAGGGAGCTCCACGGATGACGATACCCACCACTGCGGCACTCAGAACTGCAGAAGGTTGGCTTCTTCGCCAAGCTAATCCCACCAGCCCTCTGGGCGTGGGTGGTTTAAGGCGGTTCCTCTTCCAACCCCCATTTCTTCCCCCTCGGGGAGGGGGGTTATCACTGTTCCCTATTAGTAATCACCCCTTCCCCCAAGCGACTGCTAGCCAACCCGGAACCATGAGGGCACCCCCCCATCCCTTCTACAAAAACCATACAAAACTCATTCTGCCTCCAAATTCGGAGCATGCGCAGCCAACCCGATGCGGCCTCCCCCCACCACCACTGACAAAAATTAACCGGACGAAGGACCCAACCATACGTAATTGCGAACACCGCAATTGTGGATATATTCCTCGGTGGCGCTCCCAATGGGGCCACGAACCGCATGCAGGGCGTGCCGACATGTGTGGCGGGGGTACACAACGCGAAGGAAAATTATAGTTCTGGATGCAAGAAACTGAACGCGGATGAGTCTGAGCGCGAGTGCGTCTGTTTGTGAATGGGATTGCGTGCGAGCGAATCTATGTTCATGAATGGGAGCATGACTAAGCCCAGTGTAATTGCATATGAATGTGAACGGTTTGAGTATAACTGGTTCTGACTCTTTGTGAAATTGACTGTGGCCGCCGCAAGGAGCCCCCCCCCCACAGAAATGCCAATGGCAGCGCCCGCACGCCGCGACGCCCATGTGGCGTTCCCTATGGGGCCACGAACCGCATGCAGGGCGTGCCGAAATGTGTGGCGGGGGTACACAACGCAAAGGAATATGATAGGTCTGACTACGAAAGAATGAGCGCGGGCGAGTCAGAGCGCGAGCGAATATGAGTGTGGATGGGTCCGCGCGCGAGTAAATTTGCACGAATGCGATCATGGCTACGCCAAGTGTAAATGTATATGAATGTGAATGGCTCGAGCACGCCAGTCCAAACACACGTGACACTGGGCGTGGCCGCCGCAGGCAGCTTCCGCGGGAAACCCGACGGCAGCGCCCGCACACCGCGACGCCCATGTCGGCACGCCCCTTGCGAGGATCGCGCCCGCTTTCGCCCATTATTTTCCTCCCTCTTTGCCCGCGCATTCCAAAAATCCAAGGCTGCGAACGCAGCGCTGCGCGGAGTCCCCGCGACGCGCGCCGGTCGCCCCAGGCGGGGTCCCAGCGACGCGCGCTGGCTGATAGCGGGCAAGTCTCTGACCGCTGGGTAGAGCGACGACGGGCGCACGAGGCGCCGGGCGGCCCGCAGCACGGAGTTCCCGCGACGCGCGCTGGTCGCCCCGAGAGGGTCCCAGCGACGCGCGCGGGTCGTCCGCGGCGCGAGGCCAAACAATTAGTCGGGCAGTCGAGAGGAGGCACTGGGGCCTTCGGCGGAGCTCCCTATGGGGCCACGAAGCGTGTGAGGGTGTGCCGAAATGGGTGTGGGGGACGCATGCGGGCGGCGGCACTGGGGCCTTCGGTGGAGCTCCCTAAGGGGCCACGAAAGCGTGTGAGGGGTGTGCCGAAGTGGTTGTGGGGGACGCATGCGGCGGCGCTTCTGGGGCCTTCGGTGGAGCTCCCTAAGGGGCCACGAACCCTGGGAGGGGTGTGCCGAAGTGGGTGGGGGGGAGGCATGCGGGCGGCGGCACTGGGGCCTTCGGTTGAGCTCCCTATGATGCCACGAACCTCGCGAGGGTGGGCCAAGTGGGTGTGGGGGACGCATTCGGGCGGCGGCACTGGGGCCTTCGGTGGAGCTCCCTAAGGGGCCACGAAAGCGTGTGAGGGGTGTGCCGAAGTGGGTGTGGGGGACGCATGCGGCGGCGCTTCTGGGGCCTTCGGTGGAGCTCCCTGTGGGGCCACGAAGCGTGTGAGGGGGTTACCGAAGTGGGTTTGGGGGACGCATGCGGGCGGCGGCACTGGGGCCTTCGGTGGAGCTCCCTGTGGGCCACGAAACGTGTGATGGGGGTTGCCGAAGTGGGTTTGGGGACGCATGCGGGCGGCGGCACTGGGGCCTTCGGTGGAGCCCCCTGTGGGGCCACGAAAGCGTGTGAGGGGTGTGCCGAAGTGGGTGTGGGGGACGCATGCGGGCGGCGGCACTGGGGCCTTCGGTGGAGCTCCTTATGGGGCCACGAAGCGTGTAAGGGGGTTGCCGAACTGGGTGTGGGGGACGCATACGGGCGGCGGCACTGGGGCCTTCGGTGGAGCTCCCGTGGGGCCACGAAACGTGTGAGGGGGTTGCCGAAGTGGGTGTGGGGGACGCATGCGGGCGGCGGCACTGGGGCCTTCGGTGGAGCTCCCCGTGGGGCCACGAAGCGTGTGAGGGGTGTGCCGAAGTGGGTGTGGGGGACGCATGCGGGCGGCGGCACTGGGGCCTTCGGTGGAGCTCCCTATGAGGCCACGAACCTCGTGAGGGGTGGGCCAAGTGGGTGTGGGGGACGCATGCGGGCGGCGGCACTGGGGCCTTCGGTGGAGCTCCCTAAGGGGCCACGAAACGTGTGAGGGGTGTGCCGAAATGGGTGTGGGGGACGCATGCGGGCGGCAACACTGGGGCCTTCGGTGGGCTCCCTGTGGGGCCACGAAACGTGTGAGGGGTGTGCCGGCATGGGTGTAGGGGACGCATGCTGATGATGATGATGATGATGATGATGATGATGATGATGATGGTGATGGTGATGGTGATGGTGATGGTGATGGTGATGGTGATGGTGATGATGAGGAGGATGATGATGATGATGATCATGATGGTGGCGACAACGGCGATGATGATGGCGATGATGGTGGCGATGACGATGATGACGATGATGACGACGACGATGATGACGATGATGACGATGATGGCGACGACGATGATGACGACGACGATGATGACGACGATGATGACGATGATGACGACGACGATGATGATGACGGGAGGAGGGAGGAGGGGGGGGGAGGAGAGGAGAGGAGGACGCGGGGCACCGTCTCTTCAAAACGAGGACCCAACACCACAGGATGGTTGGGAAAAACAATACAGGACCCAACACCACAGGATGGTTGGGAAAAACAGTACAAAGTACAGTTGGCGGCGGCGGCGGCGGCTGCGGCGGCTGCGGCGGCTGCGGCGGCGGCGGCGGCGGCGGTGGCGGTGGCGGCGGGGGCGGCGGCGGCGGCGGCGGCCCGGCGGCGGAGGCAGAGGCGGAGGCGGCGGCGGCGGCGGATTGGCCCCCAGTAGCTGCCCATCCAAAGACGACTGCTGAATACCTCCCTGTCTGCTGAGGCTCGGGCCAGACTCGGGTGCTACGTATGTGTTGGGAGGGCGGGTGGGAGTGAGCAAGACGGCTTGCGGGCTGCGGGGGAGTCTTGACCCCTCCCCCGACCCGCTCCCCTGGACCTGGACGGGGCGCCCCGCGAGCGGTCAGGGCGTCCAAAACGGCCTCGGCGAGGAAGCCAAAATACTTGGTTGTACCAAGGTTTTGGCCACCGTACGTCTTCCTGGAGGGGGGGTGGGGGGGGGCGCTAACTGAGGACCCCCCCTTCGTTGATCGATCTCCGCCGACATGGCCGCAAGAGCGCTCCCAAGGCTCTCAAGAGCCCCAAGAGGGCCTCAAGGGGTGGCCAGGAGGCCCCAAGAGGCCCCTAAAAGGCCCCCAGGATGCCCCCAAGAGGCTCCCAAGAGACCCCCAAAAGGCCCCAAGAGGCCCCCCAGAGGCACCCAAGAGGCTCCAAGAGGGCTCGGCGAGAATGCCAGAATCATTGATTTGACTTAGGTTTTGGCCACATGTTGGACTCCCCGGGTGGGTGGGGGGCACTGATTAAAGATGACTCCAAGAGCACCTGGGAGAGCCCAATACCCCAAGATGCCTCAAGATGGCTCCCACGATGCTCCAAGAAGCCCTAAGACCGCTCCAAGACGGCTCTAAGTGGCCAAAGAGCTCCCCCAGGAGGCCCCGAAGAGACCCAAATCCTTCCAAAACCTTGCGAACATGACTGTTTTGGCTTTCTCGCGTTTTCGCTCCCGATGGCCATCCGAGGCCTCAAGATGACCCAAGAGGTCTCCAAGAGCGTTCCCAAGGCTCCCAAGAGCGCTTCAAGAGGGCCCCGAGAGGCGCCCAGGAGGCCCCAACAGGCGCCAAAGATGCGTCCAAGAGGCCCCAAACAGACCCCCAAGATGCCCCAAGAAGCTCTGCGATGCACCCAAGACGCTCTGAGAGGAGCCCGGGACCGCCAAAAGGTCCCAAAGACGCTCCAAGAGGCCTCCACTGGGGGACCCTTCCTCTGCGTGCTGCCCACTTCCCTGATCGAGGCAATTCCTCCGGGCATCGTTTCTGGATGGGATGGTGAGGTTACTTTTTTTGGTCGCGGCAGCCAGCGAAGAGCGCAGGCGGCGAACAGGGTGTCCGGGCCGACGGGCAAGCCTAATTAGCTACTGGGCGCAGCACAAGCCGGCCGGGCCAGCTCACAAGGCTGCAGCTGGGGCAGCAGGGCGGGGGCTGGCTGGCTGAACTGGAACGCCCAGGGAAGCTCGAGCATCTTGCAGCCCTGAGCAAAATGCCAGGGAATTCTGTGTTACGCACTGAGGCGTCAGACCAAACAGATGGAGGTGCAAGTTGGGACAGGTGGGTGACCTGCACGTGGGGATGGTGGGGTTACGCGAAGCGTCTAGAATGTGTTGTTTCCCTCGGCGCGCGCCGAAGGAACAAACAGCGGGTCTTAGGTAACCTTTCGCCGTCGCCTTGGCAACTAAAGCAGGACGAGAGGTACGGCTGCGGCGGTACCACTGGACTGCCCTACAAGCCCGCCCCCCCCATAACGTGGCAAACCCCTAACTTAACCTGACCCAGTCCCTGTCGACACTGCGCCAAAGCTAGCCTGACCCATTAAAGCTAACGTCACCAATAGCTCGGTGTCACCGAGGTCCGGGCTACGCCACGTTAGGGAGGGATTGTACAGGGTCAACGCCGAAACCATGGATCGGGGCCACAACGGGCCGTAGCAGCCGGGCTACAGCCATCGTGCTACTGGAGGGCCTCGCCACGAATCGGCGCCCCGTCGACATCCTCGCCCGCGGCGACGGACCGTCGGGGGCGGCCAATAGTAGGGCGTCGAAGAGGGGGGGTGCAAATCATGGCCGGCGGCATGTGCGCGGCGCAATGGGGGGCCAAGGACATAATGAAATAAGAAGAGGTGCCATGAAATCTGAGGAAATATCATGGCCGACGCCATGATATCCACCCCCCCTTGTCATCACCCCCCCTCTTTGCTGCCCCCGAGACCGTCACCGTTGTTTTTTTTGTTATGGTTTGTTTGTTCGGCAACGGCGTGTTACTGTTCAAAACCTAGCAGAAGCGGCCACACCTGACGCAATCGTGAGCATCCAACGGTGTGGACCTCTGGAGAGTGCCAGGGACACTGACAAACAGACCTCGCGCACTCGAAGGACCGATAAACTTCGGCACGCGCTATGGAAATCCAGCGGAGAGAAGAGTCGTGGCCGGCACTACTCTGCAAACAGATGCATCAGGCAATTGCGCCCGTGAGTCACCAATGAATGGATCCTGGAATCAATCCGAACCAGATGCAAAATTTGAACTACATCGGATCAAAATAATGTAAATGGATTGCTACAATAATGCCCTCTCGTGAACGCTTCACCGGCAAAAGTTCTCTCACCTTACGCTTGAGGCCCTTCCTCGGAGGAGGACCCCACACGCTGTCAAGCGAGCGTTGCGATTCCAACAGATTCCATAAGACGGCTACGGCCGTGCAAGTCCACAGACCTATAGAGCTCCGTACGCTTCACACATGCATCTGGAGGAGTGATCACATCTTGGTGGTCGTCAACCCCCAAAAGACCTCCGACTGCAAAACCTGCTTGTCCTAGATGCTTCACGTAGACATTCAAATACAGGAGACCACTGTTCGTATGCCCATGGACAACTTTCAGGTGAACCGCACCGAACGCAACCCATTGTGGAATCTCGGTTGCACTTTGCAACACGCTGTAGTGATACCCTCCAACTCGTTTGCCCTCTGCCCAAGAACCGGTAACGTTCACAGCTTGGAAATACAGATCCGCGCAGTTGTCGCCCAACCTGCGTACATCGGCTTGCACACGAAGCAATGCGCCTTCGGCGTTCGTTCCACGAGGGATGTGTATCAGAACATGACTGCCTGGCTTCATCAGATCGAAACGCTCGCCATTCACGTTCTGGAGGTGAGGGTCGCCAATGGCGGCCGCGCCTCCGGCGGCTCCGTCCATGGGCGTCGGGTCGGGCGTTGGGTAGGTCGTCGGGAAGGCCGTCGGGTAGGGCGTCGGGTAGGGCGTGGGATCGGGCGTCGGTATGGGCGTCGGTGTAAACATTGTCTTGTAGCAAAACCAATTGTTACCAACTGCGTAGTCGATGCTCTCTCCAGTCATGAAGCCGCCCCCCACTAAGCACGCAGATGTGAACGTGGTGGCACTGACTAAGGCCAGGTCACTCTTGAGGCCGAGCACACGGCAGCCCGTTCCGTCCTTCTTGACCATGTATCCGAAAGAGTGTGGGTAGGCTGCGTCAGCCAATGCCATGCAATCATTGTCCGATGATACGGAGGAACACCCGTACCCTTGAACTTCTGACCCGCCGCTGGTACGGCAAGCTCCATTCAATTGGTCGTACGTAGCCTTCGTCATCACGCGACCTGCTGACTGTAGCTGGAGTGGCGTGTTACCCAACATCTCAGCAGGCTTGCCATGGAAGTCCAAACCACGGCACACTGTAAAGGCCGCCACGAGAAGGCACAGTACTCCATGAAAGGCCATGTGTTGTTCAGTATAAGTGGGATTGCAGCGTGGCTCAGAGATGTCTCTTGCTGGCCAACCTTGAGCCGAAATGGCTACGGACCCGAGACGACCGTCACCGTCTTGAGTATCCCTTAACCGGTCCCCATCTCCCCACCAGCGTGGGCTGGACCCCACTGGCCGATTGACCCCCCTAGACAGGGGATATAGGCCGTTCCCTTCGGGCTTCGAGGAGCGTATCCCCAACTAGGGTGGTAATTTGGTGGGGGTCTCGAAGGGGATGAGCATGGGGATAGGGGTCGGGTAAACGACACTGATCGTCGACCTCCTCGCCCGCGGCGACGGACCGTCCGTGACCAGCGAAGCCACGACGAACCAGCGCGCCCGGGCAGCGCGTGCTCGGGCCAGACGCTCGCCGCCACGAGCGGCGCCGTGCTGAGAGTGCCCGCCGCTCGGGCGACTCTCACCCGGCGAGCGAGAGACCGTGCCGCTCTCGACGAGCGAGAGGCCGTGACGCTCGGCGCTTCAGCCAGAGCCAAGAAGCTGTCATGGCTGGGAGGAGTACAGCCATCGTGCTACCAAAGGGCCACGCCGCGCATCTCGGGGGCGCGCAAACATGGATTGGCGATCCATGAATTTGGCGCGCGGTCGCCAAATCCATGGATCGGGGGAGGTACCCTCCCCAGAGTGCGGCCGGTGCCGCCTCGCTCGGCGGCGAACATCGGCGATTTCCCATGGAAGCGGGACACGTCGCTAATCCCAGAGTGCGGCCGGTGCCGCCTCGCTCGGCGGCGAACATCGGCGATTTCCCATGGAAGCGGGACACGTCGCTAATCTGCGCCCCCTTGATCCATGTTCGCGCTCGCCTGAGCATCGTCAGGCGGAGCCAAGAGGCGGTCGTGGCCTGGGAGGAGCACCAGTCTAGGGAGCCCACGAAAAGGACGTACGCGCCCAGCTATGTGCATGAGCACGGCCCCTTTGACTCGCGAGACCGGCCGCGCTGTACGAACAGCTGTGCAGTGCGCGCCCTCGAAACCAGCGTGGATTCATGCACATGTGCGTCCTTCTTTCGCTCCTGACAGTCGTGGGGAGGTCGGAGGGAACGCCGGGGTGGGGAGCGACGGGGGCTCCTCTGGCCGCGGAGGGCCTCGGCCACGAGCGGGCTCCCCGACCGAGATCGGGGGAGCGGCCCGACGAACAGGGCCTCTCCTCTGAGCCCTCCTCGAGCGAGGCCGTGCCACTGGACGAATCTGAGGGCCCAGGCGTCGGCCAGAGCCGCGAGGCAGTCGTGGCTGGGAGGAGTACCACAGTGGGGGCGCGACCACGTGAAACCCTGATTCTGATTATGATTCTGAACCGCTGGAGGCACTAAAAAGGTACGTCGGTCAGTCATCTCAAAACCGGGGCCCTAAGGCAACCCCACAAGAGGGGCCATAAGGAAACCCTCCACAAGAAGCCCAACTGCTGTGGGAGCGTCACGCTCTCCATAGCAAAGCCATCGAACCCCAAGAACACACAGGGCACACTGGAGGCAAGCAGGATGTTTCTCGGCATGGACCCCCACTGTACGGTCATCGTGGTACCAGAAGGGGCGCTCAGTAAGAGAAGAAGAGGCTTCTCTGGGCACGGACAGCCTCGTTCCCCGACCGGGTCGGGGGAACGGCCCGAAAACCAAAGCCCTTTCTGGACCCAAGGAGATCCGTGCTTCAACGTCTGAACTGTAGCAAGAGACCTCCCCAGAAAATCCCACTGACTTCAAACTTCGGCTGGAACCAAACCCAGACTGTCCAAAACAGTGCTGCCACAAAACAAATCTGTCAGTCGCCTGCTCCGTAATCTGTTCACTACACGAGGCTCTTGCTGACATGAAGACTCCATCAAAGGCAGAGATGACGCACCAGAGCCTCCAGGCTCATCTCGAGCAGGGAGTCCTTCAGAACCTGCAAGATCGAGACTGCGATCCTGAGCAGGCCGACTCCTTTTCCTCTCATTCCGACTCCTGTTCCTGCGCCTCCTCCACCTCCTCCTTCTCTTATCCTCTTAGGCGGGGCATGGGGAGGAGGATGCCGAGCAAGAGTCCGGTTGATGGCAGAAAGAGAAACCCCAGAGAGATGTCCCTCACGCGTCAGAATATTGCACAACCTGTTAGGGAAATTCCAGCCATAACAGCACAACGGAAATGCGGCGTAGAGATAGATGTAAGCTGCGCCCAATTCAACTGATGGCACTCGCAAGCCGAGTACATACATGTGGATTCCTTCCCCTTCTCTATATAAACACAATTTGGCATTGAAATGGAATCAAGCATACCTTGGAAACAAATGAATACAACCCATGCACGGTTTCACTGCGATCCTGAGAATCACGGGTAGACCCTCGGTGACGATGACATCCCATATAATCATGACCTGACCATACGCGCAAGCTGCTCCCTACATGCTTTCCATGATACATCACGTATGTTCCCGTCCTTTCTAGTCTGAATGTGCAACGTATGCAGTGATAACATTGTACGACCTGTGCCGAGTGATGGTGGACAACAATCCAATGTGCGACATGTCAGGATGGCCATGATCCGTCGCCCCACCATGGATACACTCCAGACGAAATCGCGAAGCACGCAAGTCTGCTAAACATCGTGGGTAAGGTGCGGGCGCACATGAATTACCCCCTCACTAACGATAAGCTCCCAGCCAACGTTTGCTCAACTGTGACGCATGCCCCTGGCGGAATGGCGGCAGTCGGGTTATCACGGAGTGCGCAAGCAGACCATGGAGAGCGGGAAGGAGTTGATGAAGACGGACAAGAACCACTGGTGAAGATACCTCGCGGCACGAGCCGCACCGCTCGAAATGCACCCCCAGCACCCCCTCCCCGAGATCAGAGGCGCTGCTGCGCGCCCGATGCCCCACACTTTCGACCCTTGCTCCCGCCCCTCCCCATTCAAGGATCGACTACAGAGTTGATGTAACTCCAGAATGTTGTTGTTCCCCGGATCTACGACCAATACGCAAAGTTTTCGCAATTCTTTACGGAAGTTCGCTGCATCTTGGTAGATTCGAAAAAACAAGCAGCTTCTGGGGTAAATCAACTGTGTAGTAGATCTCCTACTCGGGTGGTCCCCCTTTCAGACGGCGGCACCAGATGAACAGAAGGCGATCACAATCGTTCGCGCGGTGCTCTCCCAGAGTGAGCCCAAGAAGCGTCGAAGCCGTGGAGCGAAGCAGAGCACGTGAGGCAGGCTCCGAATCACAACGCCCAGGAGGGGGAAGGGTAGGGTGGGAGGCGGGAAAGAGGGGGGTGTCCAGGAGGGGGGGGTGCAAATCATGACGGGCGGCATGTGCGCGGCCCAGCGGGGGGGCCTGGGACGTAATAAAACAAGAAGAGGCGCCATGAGATCTGAGGAAAAATCATGGCCCGCGCCATGATATCCACCCCCCCCTAGTCATCACCCCCCTCTTTTCCGCTCCCGGGTAGGGTGGGAGGCGGGAAAGGGAGGGCGCTCTGCTTCGGAACGCCAGGCTGCAGCACCTGCCTTGCGGCCGAGCGCTGCCAGCTGCGCGTCCCTTCCACGGGGAGAGGAAGCCCTGCGAGAGCGCACCTCCGGTGGAAAGCGACTTCGGCCTCGACCTCCACCGATCCCATGCTTTCAATCTGCGGTCCCAGAGGTCCTGACCCCTTCCGCAGGCCCAATGTTTCGCTCCGGACTAACTGGTCATTGTCCCGGGGGCCGATAGCGAGGATCGTCGGAGATCTCGGCACCACCACCGCGCGGGCGCTGCACGACTGGTCCTTGTTTCAGCGTCTCGACTGCACAGAAACAGGGCCCCTTTTTCTCTATCTAACCTCGATGTTCCATCGAAAACCTAAAGAAAACCTAAGGCGAACTGTAAAACAACTAAGGAACACTGAGCCCCTCCCAACGAAACGGGTTCCTTCTTCAGTGCCACGACTGCAGTTCGATGCGGGAAACTATCCATATCCAACTTCTGGGGGGAGCGATCTTCGGGGACCTCGGCAAGTGGCGGATGTGGATACATTCTGGCCCCTGGGGCCTGGGACAAACAAACATCTGCTGGCCCCCTCCTGGGGCCACCAGGCTGTAGGACGAAGTTGCTGCTCCCTGCGCCAGTTGCAGTTTCAAGTCTCCAGTGTTGCAGTCCTGCTCTCTGCTTCCTGCTGTAAACTGTTGAAGTCCGCGCGAGGAGGGGGAGCCCCGAACCGCTTAATCTACCACACCCGAATTGCGTGCTCTGAATTCCTGGGGGGGGCGTGGGACACGTAAAATACCTAAGAGTCGCGCCCTCGAGACCAGAATCCCTCGTATATTACCCAATGCTCGCGTCCCAGAGGCCGCACACCCTCGTAAATTGTATAATTCTTGGGTCGCAATAGTCGCGTCCACGAAGCCATAATCCTTTCTGCAAGTTGCACAGTATTTGCATTGCCGAGACCAAGAGTGCTCCAAGGCGCCCGGAGATGGTTCCGAGACGGCCCAAGGGGGCCCAAAGAGGCCCCACGAGCGTTCCAAGAGGCCTCCGAAGAGAGCCCCAGAGGCCCAAATCGTAGAGTTTACGAAGGTGTTTGAAGGATGTTGGCCTTCTCGCATTTTCGGCTTTCCGACGTTCCAAGACGGCTCAAGAAGCTCTCAATACCGCCCCAAGGCAGCCCAAGACGCCTCCAAAAAGGCCCCAAAACGGCCCCAGAGGTTTCAAAGATGGCCCAAGGAACGCTCAAGACATCCCCAAGAGGGCCCCAAAACGGCCCAAGAGGGTTCCAGGAGGGCCCCAAGACGGCCCCAACGTGGTCCCAAGCAGGGGACCACGCACCGAATGTTCAATGATATCTGTGCCCCGAGAAGCCCCCAGGACGTCCCAAGAGGCCGCCAATAGGCCCCAGGAGGCCCCAAGAGACGTCCAAGTCGCGCCCAAGAAGCATCCAAGAGGCCCAAAAGATATCCCACGAGGCTCTAAGAGGTCCCCGAGAGGCTCCCAAACCGCCTCCAAGAGGCCCCCGAGAGGCTCCCTACGACACCCCAACACATGTACAAGAGGCCTCAGACCCACAACCCTGGCACAGTGGCGGGATGGGCCGAAGGCCACTAGGATCCTCCGCCTGCCCGTTGGCTTGCCACAGGGGTGCCTGGCGTGCCAAATCCTATCGCTCTTTTTGGTGACTCTTTTTCAAAAACGACTCTCCCCTGGGGAGTCGGCCCGTCCCGTCGGGGTGCCCCTCTCGTCGGCTTTTTCGCTGAAGATGGTTCAAGATGGCCTCCAAGATGGCCAAGATGATCAAATATGGTCTCTCATCTGCCTCCAAGGCGGCCAAGATGGCCTCAAGATGGTCCAAGGTGGCCTCCTAGGCGGCCAACGGGGGTCCAAGATGCCTCCAAGTCGGCCCAAGAAGCCTCCAAGACGGCCCAAGAGGCCCCCCAAAGGCCTCCAAGACGGCCCAAGAGGCCTCCAAGAGGACCTCCAAGAAGGCCCGAAGAGGCTGCTGAAGTAGCTGATGTTCCTTAGGTAGCTGAAGGATTTCTGGCATTCGCTTATTTTCGGCCTTCCGACGGCTCGACATGGCACAAGAGTCCCCAACGATCGCCACAAGATCGCCCAAGATGCCTCCAAGATGGCCTCAGAACGGCCCAAGATGCCCCCAAGACCGCACCAGAGGGGCCCCAAGACGCCCAAGATGGCCTTCAAGACGGCCCTAGAGTACCCCAAGAGGGCCCCCAGTCGGCCCAGAGAGGCTCCCAAGACAGCTTCCGACCGCGTCAGACAGGCCAGGAGCCCACCAAGACGGGCCAAGATGGCTCTAAGACGGCCCAAAACGGCCCAAGAGGCCCACAGGAGGTCTCCAAGACGGCCCAAGAGGCATCCATGAGGGCATCCAGGAGGCCCGAAGAGGCTAAAATCATTGATTCACTTTAGATGTCTGAAGGATTGTTGCAGTTGCTTCTTTACGGCCTTCCGACGGCCCGAGACGACCCGAGAGCACAGAAAGATCGCCCAAGAGGCCTCCAGGTTGGCCCCAAAACGGCCCGAAAGGCCCCCAAGACGGCCCCAAGAGGGCCCCAGAACGGCAAAAGAGGCCTCCAAGACGCCCAAGATGGCCTCCAAGACGGCCCTGGAGCACCCCAAGAAGGCCCCCAGCCGGCCCAGAGACGGCCCCAAGAGTCAGACGGACCACGAAATGCCCTGAGACGGCCCAAGAGGCCCCCGAGAAGCCCCCAAAGGCCCCCAAGTGGCCCAAGGAGGCCTCAAGATGCCCCCAAGAGGCTCCCAGGAAGCTCCCAGGAGGCCCCAAGAGTGCCCCAAGAGGCGCCCAAGATGCCCCCTCCTCTTCCTCGTCCTCCTCCTCCTCCTCCTCCTCCTCCTGATCTTCCCCGCCATCCTCCCCCAAACGTTCCTCCTTATGGTCCGATAGCTTGGCAGAGTTCTTGCCACAACGCTCGGCCACATGGGCGATTTCAAAAGACAGCGGCCGGCGGTCATTCGCCGTAGGCGTCTTCAAGAACGGCAACGTCTCAAGATGCGCTGATGAATCCTATCCGCCCCCGCATGATGTTCCCAGATGCGCCAAGGCAGCGCCGAGACGCACCGACGCGACTCTCTTATATCTCATTATGATAGAGCGGGGGCCAGCGGCAGGGAGCGAAGCCCTTACGGATATATACATACCCGCAGCCCGCTGGGATCCAGCGCAGTTCCAAGAAATAGGTGCGAACCCTCGATCGCGCATGTTTTTGCAATTCCCCAGTCAGTGCTTGCACTGAAGGGGTCCTGGCGGAAATTGAAAGATTTGGCGAAAATGTCCCGCCGATTTTGGTGGCTGGCTGGGACCCTGGGTTCCCAAATCCGGGTTCCCGGTTCCTGGTTATGGGCTCCGGGCCGATTTCGGTGGGTTCCGGGCTCCCGGGTTCCCGGTCCATCTCCTTATCGATCAAACCGTCCACTGCTTGGGGTTTATCTCTGGTGTAATCTTTGTTGTTCTTCTTCGATTGAGGCAAAGCCGCGCCACGCATCGGCGCCTCGTCGACCTCCTCGTCCTCGGCGCCGGACCGGCCGAGACCAGCGACGACACGAGACACCTGCATGCTGGGCGTCGTGTGCTCGGGGCGCGCGCTCTCCGCTGCGAGCCGCCGTGCGGAGCGCCCGCCGATCGGACGGCTCTCCCCCGTCGAGCGAGACCGTGCCGCTCGACGAGTCCGAGGGCCCAGGCGTCAGCCAGAACCCAGAGCGGCGCGGGGGGGAGTACAGTGGGACGCACCGAGGCATACTGATACTGCACGTCCTCCTTGGAGGCGCGCGCCCGGCCCGGACGTATGGTATACCCATCGTGCAGCACATCGTACCCCGAGCGGTGCTGCCAGAATGCGCCCGCCACGACACGCATACTGCAAGAGTTCTCGGCGTGCGCGTCGCCCCTGGGGGAGCGACGCACATACAGTGGAAGTATGTCGGGGTGACGCCGACACCGTCGTCGTGATCTCGGAAGGAACGCCGAGGGGAAGGAGCGAAGGGGCTCCTCTGGCCGAGGAGAGCCTCGGCCACGCACGGGCTCCCCGACCTAGATCGGGGGAACGGCCCGAAAAGAACAGAGCCCCTCCTGAGCCCCAAAAGCCTCTTGTCTCAACGTCTTGACTGCGCCTCTTATCTCGACGTCTCGACTGAGCCCCAGAAAGCCCGGAAAGACTGAGCCTCTTATCTCGACGTCTCGGCTGTGGCAGGAGGCGAAGAGGCTGGCAGAAGAGGGCAACGACGAGAGAGGCGCAGGGAAACGCATACATCGCTGGCCAAACGGCGCCGGACATCTGTGCAGGCCGGGCCGGCCGGGGGCACATCGCTGGCCGCAGGCCCTCTTTCATGAAGTGCTCCCGCAACTGTGGCACCTGGTCGACACGGGGCTGGGCGGGTGCTCATTGTCGCATCCGCCTCATCTCCTTTGTCTGGCTAGCGGTCGCTGCGCGCCATGCTTTCCTCCGAATGCGGGCCATTGCACGTGTCTTGATCCTCCTCCTGCTCCTCCTCGCCCTCCTCCTGCATGTCGTTTTCAGGCTTGTTGGCTGAAACAACATGCGGTCCCCTTGCAGCCCCGAAGTAGAGGAACTAAGAATAAGCACTGCGGACATGAGCTGGACGATATCGGCGAAGCGAGATTTCATAGTTACCTTCTGTGCCGAGAGCAGTATCTCCCCCTCCTCATCATAACCATGATCATGATGATCATGCTCATCATCCTCATCATCCTCATCCTCCTCCTCCTCCTCCTCCTCACCATCATCATTACCAGCACCAGCAGCATCGCCATCATCGTCATTATCACCACCACCACCATCAGCAGCACCCTCGCCACAGTTCATCAAAATGAATCATCAGCAGCAGCAGCGACAGCATCATGATCATGAGCATCATCATCCTCCTCGGCATCAACAGCAGCATCATCATCAGCATCAGCATCAGCAGCATCATCTACATCATCAGCATCACCATCATTGTCATCATCGTCATCATCTTCATCATCATCAGCAGCAGCAGCCTCATCATCAGCATCATCATCCAGATCACCATCACCAGCATCATCACCCTCATCATAATCATCCGTAGCATCATCATGTTTCGTCGTTGTCGTTACCGTCATCTCCATCGTCATCATCAGCATCGTCGACATCATCATCATCATCATCATCATCATCATCATCATCATCATCATCAGCATCGTCATCATCATCATCAACATCAGCAGCAGCAGCAGCACGATCAGCATCATCATCACCGTCACCATCACCACCACCATCACCTTCACCACTATATCATCATAACCATCATCAGCAACAGCATCAGCATCATCATAATCATCACCATCATCATGATCATCGTCATCGTCATCGCAACCCTCATCGTCGTCATCGTCATCATCGTCGTCATCATCACCATCATCACCATCAGCACCATCACGATCACCATCATCATCATCAACATCATCATCATCGTTCGATATCTTCGTCATTACCGTCATCGCAATCACCATCGCCATCATCATCGTCGCCGTCATCAACTTCATCATCAGCATCACAGCATTTACGGACACCAGCAGCAGCATCACCATCATCATCACCATCATCATCTCCATCGCCATCGCCAACGCCATCGCAATCGTGATCGCCATCGCCATCATCGTCGTCAGCATCATCACCATCACCATCATCGTCATCTTCATCATCATCAGCAGCAGCATCACCATCCTCTTCATCCTCATCCGTATCTTTATCATCATCATCATCATCATCATCATCAGCATCAGCATCAGCATCAGCATCAGCATCGGCATCATCAGCATCAGCATCAGCATCATCCCATCTGTGGGAAGAAGTCCTCATCATCCCCCCTGCGGGAGGGGGGGGAGGGCAGACCCCCACGTCGTGAGTTGTTCCGACTTGGCCCCTGGAGGTCTCGACCCCTTCCCAAGGACCGGTTTCCCGTCCCAAGTCACTGTTGACAGCCCTGGGGCCCAGCAAGGGCCTCCCAAAATCCGAAGACAGCCAAAAACACTCCCGCCATGATTTCTGTGACGACGTGAGGGTGTCTGGGTACGTCGCGCAAGCATCGTCCCACAGACACGTTCTAGGGTCTAGGGCGCGGTCTGGTCAGGCTAGGCGCACAAGACCGTGGCGCGAGAACGCCCGCGGAGGCCTCCAAAAATATAAGGAAAACGTCCACAAACCCCTACCCTCGATCTGGACCACCTCGGACCTCCTCTTCCTCTTCCTCAGGACGGTGCCTGGAGCCCCAGTGCAGCGCGGGGGGGGGTGGGGAAATTGCGGTCACGACATGGTGCGTCGACAGACTGTGCGGCGACCTCGGCTCCCCAAAGACCTCACTGCACGGTCCGTCACCACACCGTTCTGGCACCTCGGAGGCCCCAGTCGCCCGAGACGCCCTCGGAGAGCGACACGAGTCCCAAAATCGTCCAGCCCTTCCGAATCGAAATCACACTGGCCCACCACACGGTAAGGTTAGGTCGGGCATGTCCCCCTGCAGAGGGGATGTTGCACGATCTTTGTATCTGTGAAATTAAAACCCAACAACAAAAATCTCAGACAATGCTGAACAACAATTAGCCCCCAGTCAATGTTTGAACCATTTTTGAACATTCCTCCTGTAGAGGGACAGGCCCGGCTTAACGGTAAGGTCACCGCACCGCCCGGGAACCCCCGAAGGGGGCGGGCGGCGGGGCGGGCAGGCCGTCTCGAGCACGAGCTTGTCGCATGCCCGCAGGTACCGCTTCAGGAGCGGCAGCCTGGCGGCCCGACGGAGAGGCTTGTTCCCTCCCTCCTCCTCCTCCTCCTGCTCCTACTCCTCCTCCTCGCCCTGCTCCACTCCTCCAACCCGTCCTCGTCGTTGTCCTCCTCCTCCTCCTCCTCCTTCTCCTCCTCCTTCTCCTCCTCCTCCTCCTCCTCCTCCTCCTCCTCCTCCACCTCAGCACGTGCCGCTCAAGGAGCGGGAGGTCTGGCCGGCCTCCTCCTCACCGCCCCCTCCTCCGCACTCATCGGAGGAAGGGGGAGACGAGAAGGAGGGGGAGGAGGACGACGAGGCTGGCAAGGAGGAGGCGTTGGACTGGGGGGGGGGGGCCTGGGGAAAGACGGACGAGCACGACGTCGGTCCAATCATTACAAGGCGGCCCCGAGAAGAGGCCCCAAGAAGAGAAACCCGCAGGGGACCCACGAGCCCTCCCCCCGAAGTGGCCGAGACAGCCGGCACGCCCGCAGACGGCTCCCAAGAGGCCCACAGAAGCGACCAAGACGCCCCCAGGAGGCACGAGCAGGCCTCCGCGAAACCCTCCAGAAGCCAGGGCGTGTAAAAGGCCCCCGGTCCACGAGCCAGGCACGGCGGCGGAACGGGCCGAAAGCCACGCGCTTGAACTGAATCCGCCACCCCCTGTTGGCTTGCCACAGGGGTGCCTGGCGTGCTGAATCCTTGATGGTTTTAATTCTTTTAGAATTTCCCCCTGGGGCTTTCGGCCCAGCGCGCCGGCCACCTGGAAGGCGCGCAGACGACCTCAACGTTCGGGAAAGTGGATTCCAAGAGGGTCCAGATGGCCCAAGATTGCTTCCAAGTTCGCCCAAGATGGTCCAAGATTGCCTCCAAGACGGCCCAAGAGGGTTCAAGATGGCCCAAGACGGCCCCAGAGGCCTCCAAGAGGCTTCCAAGAGGCTTCCAAGACGGCCCACGACCAGGAAGGCCCACAGAAGCCAAAATCATTGACTGTCCATAAGTTTTTGAAGGATTTTGGCTTTTTCTCTGCTTTCGTGTTCCGATCGCCCAGGACGGCCCAAGGGGTCCCCAAAAGCGTCCCAGAGGCCTCCAAGATGGCTCCAGATGGGCCGAAAAGGCCCCCAAACCAGCCCCAAGAGGACCCCAAGACGGCCTTCCAAGACGCCCAAGACAGCCACCTAGATGCCTCCAAGACGGCCAGGAAGACCTCCCATGACGGCCCAAGAGGCCCCAAGACGGCTCCATGAGGGCCCCAAGACAGCCCAAGAGGCCTCCAAGACGCCCCAGATGGTCTCCAAGACGGCCCTGAAGCGCCCCAAGACGGCTCAGAGAGGACCCCAAGACGGCGTCCGACGGCGTCAGACGGGCCAGGAACGCCCTAAAACGGCCAGAGAGGCCTTCAAGAAGCCTCTAAAGGCGCCAAAGAGGCCCAAAGAGACCCACAAAAGGCATTCCAAGAGGCCACCACGGAAACTCCCAGGAGGCCCCAACAATGCCCCAAGAGGCTTCCGAGAGGCCTCCTCCTCCTCCTCCTCCTCCTCCTCCTCGTCTTCCGTGTGTCTCCCCTTCCTCCACGTCCCTCAAGCAATTTGGGCTCGAGCGGGTGAGGGCCCCCAGGAGGCCCACTTGCCCTCTTGAGTTCGTCCCTGGGCTTCCCAGCAGCGCTTGAGGGACTGTGTCTTTTCTGCGTGCCAGCCAAGAAGAGGCACCGACCAACACAGGGACAGACGCAATGGCGGGCGTCCACCAGCTGTGGACCAGATGCATGCAATGTCAGACGTGCGAGTGGAACGGAGTATTGGCCCGCCGCCACAACATCTGCAGCGGTTGCGGCAACGAGGTCAAGCCATTCGAGAGGAAGAGGAAACCGAGGCGAGTTCAGTTCGTGGACGAGTACGGCGACAGCGACGCCGACGGCTTCTACGACGCCACCAGCGGCAGCGAGAGCGAGCGCCCGCAACCACGGCGCCCAGGCATCTTGAAGGGCCCTGTGGGGAGCGGGCTCGGAGGCGGCAAGGGCGGCAAGGGGGGCAAGTCAGTGAAGAGCCTCCTGGAGCAGGCCCTGGCAGCCGCCACCGACTCCACGCTCAAGGTGGACCTCCAGGCGCAGCTGGACAAGCTCGCCAAGGAGGAGAGCGGGCGGGAGGCCGCCAGGATCACGCCCGCGGAGGCCCTGCGCAGGGCCGATGGGGCGTGGAGGAACGCGGAGCACCTCCACAGCCAGGCGGTTAGCAATGTCATTCGCCTCCGCAGCAATCTGGCAGCTGCGGAGGCGAAAGAGAGGGCGGCAGCCATCCACTTGGCCGAGACCACCGAGGCCAAGCGAGCAGCAGCCACGGCCTTGGCTAAGGCCGAAGGGGTCACCGAGGCCAAGCCTAGCCCCGACGGCGAGAAGAAGATCATCACGCTGGAGTGGGACGACAGCTTCTTCACGAACCTGGCGGCGCTGGACGCCACGGACGCGGAGAAGAAGGCCCTAGAGGAGCTCCGAGGCCAGTTGCAGGGCGCCAAGGAGACCCTCACGGGCAAGGAGGCCGAGATCCAGAAGTGGTTGGAGGCCATGCAGCAGCATCGGCACACCATCGAGGAGCGGGCGAAGAAGAAGAGACGCGCGCCTACTGACGGCGCACCTGAGGAGGCGGCCACAGCGGCGGCTGGCGGCGGGGGCCAGGGGGCCCCTCCTGCGGCGGCGGCATCGGCGGCGGGGACCACCCCAGGCGGCGGCGGCGGCGCGGCGGCGGCAGCTGACCCCTCAGACGCCGTTAAGGCGGAGGCGGAGAGGCTGTCCGCGGCCAAGTTCCTGGCGCAGCAGGCGGCGACGAAGGCGAAGGGCAAGGGCACCGCCAGTGGTGAGGCCGCTGGGGCGCCTGCAGATCCCTCAGCTTGACGGTATCGGACGGGGGCCCCTCGGACCCACAAGACCGAGGGGGCAGGCAGTGACGAAGGGGAATGCACTAGGCTATTCTATTCGAACGTCACCTGCCTAACGGACAAGGTGTGGAAGTACGTACAGGAGCACGTGGGAGCCTACGACCACTGGATCATGACTGAGACTCACATTCACCGCGAGTCGGTCGTCAAGAAGTGGACCAAGGCAAGCCGGGCTCTCAACCTTCGCATGATCATGAATTCGGCTCGCCGCACCTCGAAGGTAGTGTCTAAGGCCAAGGAGGCGCACTCGAACGAGGGAGGTGAGATGTTTTTCTCCCGCAAGCACTTGCAGAGCCAACAGCTGCCCGAGGCGAGGGCTGCTGCCAAGTACCTCAAGGCGCCGAAGCAGTCGGCGTACGACGGATTCTGCCCAGTGATACTGCAGCAGCACAGCTACGCGATCGCGGTGGTCGCCCTGCACGCGCTGCCGTCCATCAAGATGACGGGCAGGAACATCGAGAGATTCAACCGACTCGGTGGACTACTCCGTTCACTCCGAGTCCCGTGGCTGGTCATCGGCGACTTCAACATGACGCCAGACGAGCTCAAGCGCACGGCCTTCCACAGAGTGACGGGGGGCCATGTACGCGTCCCAGCTGGAGTTGAGGGCACATGTGCCCAGAAAAAAGGACCAGACACAATGATCGACTTTGTTTATATGAGCGCTGCCGCGTCCTCATTCATCCAGAGTCTAGAAGTAGTCAGAAGCGTCCCGTGGAAGCCTCATCTCGGTCTAGCCTTGAGCCTACGAGCTTCGGGCCAGACCCTTAGGACGCGTGAGATTTCCCTGCCCCCGAAGTTGCCCCAACTCCCGAGGCCTCGGTGTGAGCCCACTCCTGGATCCAAGTCCAGCCAGGCCAGGTCCGTTGCGGCTGTTAAGCGCCAGGAGGCTCACGCCAAGAGGGTCGCGGGTTTTCAGGAGGCCTTCGGGGATGTTTTGGAGCCCCCCGTGCAACTTGGGACATCGCGTTCCCAGGTGGCTGAGGAGGCCGATCAGGACCCTGATCTGGACCACGATTTTTTGGCCTTCCCTGAGGAGGAGGAGGGCCCCTGGGCCCACGAGTTTAATTTTTGTACTGACTCACGCCTTGGTAGCGAGCTGTCGTCTGATGGATCGGGTGCGGTCGGCGCATCGGCCGTCGGAGACAAAAAGCTCGATGCAGTCAATGTGAGTGTCAATTCGTCGGCATGCGAGGCCCAACCCCTTCCCCCCTCGGCGGTTTCAAGTAACCCCTTAGTTAGCAGCAACGTAGGTAGTAGCAGTGTTCAGTTGCATCGCCCCGACCCCTCCCAGCAGGATGCCCCCTCGTGCCCCGTGGTCGAAGATGTGCCCGACCCTCCGTTTGAAATTCCTGCGTCCACGTGGGCCGAGGCTCGACAGCAGGTGGGCTTTCGGTCGGGAGCGGATGCCGTGGCGAGTCTCTCCCCTTTCCTTTCCTCCTCCGTAGCCTTTTCGCTTGAACCTGCTCGCGGAAAGCTCCTCACGGGGCAGTGCGCGACTTGGGTGACGGCGGTCGAGCAGGCTTTCCATACACACCATCATGTCAGGCCCCCTGCTGGGCCCACGCGCGCCGTGGGGCCCAGGATCCATGAGAAGCCCATGAGGGTCACTGCCCATGTTCGGGAACTCGCCCTTCATGATCAACGTAGCCAGTGGTGGACGCGCGTCCACACGGTGCTCGCTGGAGTCCTCAGGCACCAGTGCAGGGACAACGGCCAGCGCCAGCAGCAGGAGTACGGCAAGGCTAGTACCCTCCTACGGCAGTCCAGGCCTGAAGGGGTGCACAACCTATTGAATGCGGGTCGCGAGGCCCCGTGGGACCAGTGGCTGGCAGTTCTCGGTGACCCGAGTCGGTTGTCGACCCCAGTGCTGGAGAACTATGTCATTGCAGCGAAGCGTGTGGCCAGCAGGGCTCAGCGCGCGGCAGTTCACGAGTCGATCTCCAACTTTAAGACCTTTGTGATGCAGCCAGAGGCCGTGGGCATCCTCCACAAGTCGCTGAAGGCGAACCCACTACCGCCGAGTGAGCTGGAGGTGGGGGATCGCACCCTCGTTCATCCAGCCGACATCATGGAGCATAAAGCGGTGACCTTCAAGCGGATGTGGGCTCCACGGCCCCCTGACGTCAGCGAGATAACGGAAGTGTTTCGACTCATTCGAGAAGCGGCCCAGGGTGGTGATCTTCCTGAGCTTACCCCAGACCTGGTCTACACCAGCGCCAAGGCCATGAAGGCTAAGGCAGGGCTGGGGGTGGATGTTCTGAGCCCAGTCGGCTTTCAACGCCTCCCTCGTGAGGCCATGGAGGAATTTACAGACATTTTGAAGAATGCAGAAGCCTTGCTCGCTTGGCCAGCTCAGACACAGCTCATCGTGACCTTCTTGACTCCCAAGAAATCCCAGGGCGACAGAGGCATAGGTATGATACCTATGATAGGCCGCCTTTGGTCCCACGTTCGGGAACCTATAGTTAAGCAATGGAGCAAAGATGAAGAACAGGCATGGGATGCCGCAGTTGCTGGGAACAGTTGTTTACGCGAAGCATATCTTCATGCCATTGATGAAGAGGTAGCGCACTGGATGCGAATGGAATTTGGTCAAGGACTGCTTGACATTCAGGAATTTTATGATTCAATACCTTGGCTGCCCCTGGCGAGGGCGGCCTTGAGGCTCCATTTCCCACCAGTCATTTTATATTTGGAGCTCCTCCAGTGCATCACGATGCGGACGTTATCCCAGGAGGGGGCAGTGTGCACCCCCTTCGAGCCCTGCCAGTCAGTCATCCAGGGGCTGCGAGGGGGAACCAGATTCGCCAAGATCCTCACCCACTTCGTGATGCAGGTGGTGGTTACGGCGACACCCAGGATGAACCACCGCGTTTGGATAGACGATATCTGCCAGAAGATCACGGGCTCACGCCAGGCAGTAAGGGCTAACATCATACGCGGAGTTGTGAAGGCGGGCCAAGAGCTTGCCAAGGCAGGCCTCAAGTTGGCCAAGAAGTCAGTCGTCATGTGCACGAACGCCGCTGACGCTCGTGCTGTAGCCCGGGCTGCCAAGCTCAAGGGTTTCCCAGTCAGGGCTCTGGCGCAAGCGCCGTACCTGGGGGTGGACTTCAGCTGCGGCAAGCAGGGCCGTGCTACCAGGACGCAGAGACAGATCAAACACGGAGCGATGAACGAGAAGGTGAAGAGATTCAGCCGAGTTACTCGGCGGTACGGGATCACGACGCGGCTGGAGCGCAACGGCTGCCAACCTGCGGGCTCCTACGGCTTCGAGGTGCACGGGACGTTCGGCCACCAGCTGACCACCCACCGCCGTCGACTCGGTCAGATCTGCGCAGCTGCTACTAGAGGCCGCTGCCTCACTACCCTTCTGGACCTGAGAGCGCCAGGAGGGGACCCTGCAGTGGCGATGCCAGCCAGGACCGTGGACATGTGGCTTAGCGTCTGGCAGCAACAGCCAGGTCTGCGCCAGCGAGTACGACAAGTCTGGCATCATGTCCGAGACCATCTGTCACAGCTGGACCCTCAACATCAGGTGCGTGCAGTTCGTGGCCCTGTGTCTGCAGTAATCCTCACCCTCCTCCGCATCAATTGGAACCCTGAGGATGTGGACACGTGGTCGTACACCACGCCCACGGGGTCGGAGGAATGGCAATTTCCAGACGCCATATACACGGGCAATAAGTTTCTGGACACACACCGTGAATTGTTGAAGGATGTACGTCAGTCGGCAGCCCAGGTGGCGTGGACCACGGCTGCCAAACACTACTGCGGAGGTGGAGTCGAGCATGGAGTTGACAATCGGTCATTTCGGCTGTTGCTCAAACAAGTTGGGCAACTCCCTCACGGTGTGCGCCTCACCGAGTTGCTGATCAATATTGCTACAGGTGGATATTGGGCGCGACAGAGGCGCTATGATGAATTGAAGGGTTATAAGGGCAACAACATGTGTGACCGCTGCCGAGAGGCACCAGAAACGGCCAAGCACAGATTCTGGCAGTGCAGCAAGAACGTGTCGGCCACGCCCTATACTCGCTCAGAGTCTTTGGTTTCAGCCGCGCTGGCCCAGACGGACGCCACCGAGTGTTTCTGGCTACGCGGGTTGCTACCGAGCCAGTGGACCCAGACCCCGCCCCCACCGAAGGACACGGTCCTGGAGTTCACGGGCATCAACGAGCTCTCCGAAGGGATCTTCGGGGCGGGGAGCGCTGAGTCACCAGTCGAGATATTGGGTGACGCCAGTGGAGGACCAGATGCGAGCATCAGTGATTTCATGCGGATCGGAGTTGCCGTAGTATGTGTGGCCAGCCTGCTGCCCGAGATCAACCTACATGGTGCAGTTTTCGGCCAGCTTGGTGGCCCGCGCCAAGTGGTGGCGAGAGGGGAGCTCTACTCCCTGTACCTCGCGCTCTGGTGCACGACCAGGTACCTCACCTACGTGACGGACTGCGAGTACGTTGCGGCGGGCTGGTACTCCCAAGCCTACCTGAACCCAGCAGGCGAGGACGCCGACCTATGGAAGCTCATCGGGGACCTGATGAGCTCACGCCGCCACGCCGAGGTGACGGTACTCTGGACGCCGTCCCACAGCACGGCTCAGGACGTTGCCGCCCAGACGGTGAACAGGTACCTTGTCATCGGCAACCTGCTCGCCGACGAGTTCGCGGGCTGTGCAGCGGCCAGAGCCAGGCTGCCCGCCGAGGTCCGCCAACCCATCCTGCTGGCTGAGCGGAGGGCGTACCTCGTCCGCTTGAGGCTCCTCCGAGCCACGCTTGATAGCATGGCCGCCAGCCAGGAGGCTGAGAGAAAGGAAAAGGATGCCACCCGAGGCCCTGGGGGCCCTTCTGAGGTCCCGCCTCCTCCCGCTCCTCCTCCTCCTCCGCCTCTCTCAGCTGCTGCTGTTGCTGCCCTCATGTCCAGGCACCGTCTGGCCGACTGCGGCCGACGTTGCCTCTCCTGTTTCAGCTCTGCATCCCTCGCTACCGCTCAGGAATTCGTCGAATCTGAATGTCCTAGGCTGTACAATGTCGATGGGGTTGTGTTTTCGCCTTGAAAGGGGTCGCGAGTTCATATCGCGGGGGGTTGGGCCCACACTACGCATACCCTGAATGTTCACCCGACCCTTCAGATTTGGTTTTGCACAGAGTGTGGGGGTATCGCGGATAAGGCTCTGCGATCTCTTAAGGGCCCCTGTAGTAAGAGGAAGTCCGCCACGGGGCAAGAGTACCTTGACAGAATTGCACGGGGGTTACATCCCAAAGTTCTGAGCCGAGCTGAGCAAGCTACTCGGCGTTCGAATGCTCGTCTGTCCAGGCCTTCCTAAGATTCGAACCTGCTGCGCAGCGGAGTCCACTCCACTCCACTCCACCCCTTCCTCCACGTCCTCCTTCTCTCCCCACGTGTTCCCCGAAGGCTTTCCAGACCGATTCGGGGAACACATGGTCCGATCGCTTGGCCAAGCTCCTTCTCAACTTTCGGCCACATAGGCGTTTCCAGAAAGGTAAGGGGCGGCAATGGTTCGCCGTAGACGTCTTCGATAACAACCCAATCATGTTCGTGCGGCAACAAGTCGCTGCTAAGCTTAATCACCGCGGCATCCCGACGCACGACGCTGCGTTCCACACCATGTGTTTCCTTCAGGGCAAATGGGAACGTCAGGAATTCCGACACGCCGCGGTCGTGCTCCACATGTTCCACACAAGGCATCCACGACAGCACGTGCCGCCGAAGACTCTGCCAGCATCTCAGATACGCCAGCCTTGTTACTGAAGAAGATATGGGCCTGCAGGGACCTGCTGACTCCCCTCTGATCCATGGGCCCGTGTGACGCAACGTTCGACTGTACAGACAAGACGTCCGTGCGGCTCTATAGGCACGGCGTAGGATTCCCTGATTCCGATCGCGGCGGCAAGCGCCATCGTGAGCCTAATGGACGTCGACTACGCTCGGACCGCAGTTCACGTGGTGAAAAGGCGAGGCAGGGACTAGGATCGCCTCCAGCGAATATACAGGGGCAGCGCCAGTGGGCTCCCAAGCCCCAGAGCCTTCTATGCCCCCAGACGCCTCCTCTTGCGCCTGGTCATAAGCACCCGGCTGAATGGGCGAATCAACTCACGAAAATTCTATACGACGTGTTGCAGGCCGGCATACACTTCACGAGCGTTGAGCGCTCAAAAACGTGCACTTGGGGCCTTCTGGGTGCAAATCAGCTGCGTCGTCCCCTCATGATGGGCCTGTTTCCCACCACCACCGCCATAAGCTTGAGGGGGAGGGGGTCCTCCTCCCCCTCTTCTTCTTCCTCCTCCTCCTCCTCCTCATCCTTATCCTCCACCTCCTTCCCCGCTCCAACTCAAGCTGGTGGTGGTGGAAACCATGCCCATCACCTCAAGCGCATGTATCTGTGCCTCGAGGGTCCGCGTCGTGCCGTGCACGCTGAACGTCGTGCAGAGCCCCTCTCGGCCGGCGCACGGTATGCCCTGGCGGCCGCGACGCCGGGCGCCTGGGCCCTCCAGTGCGCTATGGATCAAGTGGTTAGGTCGGGCCTTTCCCCCTACAGGGGGATTTCGGGCGGAAACTAAAAGATAGTCAACAAAAATATCCCAGTGCGACCCTACCTAGGAGTTGGAGCCCCCATGGAAGCAGCATTGGTAGTAACACTAAAGTTAAGTTCAAGCTAAACTAAAGCTAAGTTAAAGCTAAGTTAAATCTAAGCTAAAACTTAGCTAACGCTAAACTGAAGCTAAGCTAAAGCTAAGCTAAATATAAGCTAACGCTAAGCTAAAGCTAAGCCAAAGCTACTAAGCTAAAGCGAAGGTAAAGCGAAGCTAAAACAAAGCTACGTCTAAGCTAAAGCTAAGCTGCAGCTAAGATAAAGCTACGCGAAAGCTAAACGATCGTTAAGCTAAAACTAAACTATATATAAGATGTAGCTAAGCTAAAGCTAAGGTAAAGCTAAGCTAAAGCTTCGCTAAATCTAAGCTAAAGCGAAGGTAACGCTAAGCTAAAGCTAAGCTACAGCTAAGATAACGCTAAGCTACAGCTAAGCTAAAGCTAAGCTAAAGCTACACAATACATGCTATGCTAAGCTATGCTAAGCTATGCTATGCAATACTGTGCTATGTTATGTTATGCTGTGCTATGCGTTGCCATGCTATGCTATGCTAGGCTAAGCTAAGCTACATTAGGCTCAGTTAAGCTCAGCTAAGCTAAACTAAGGTAAGCCAAACTAAGCTAAGTTAAGCTAAGCCGAGCTAAGCTAAGCCAAGCTAAGCTAAGACGAGATAAGCTAAGCCAAGCTAAGGGGGCACGTTGCTAAGCTATGCTAAGCTATGCTATGCAATACTGTGCTATGTTATGATATGCTGTGCTATGCTATGCCATGCCATGCTATGCTACGCTAAGCTAAGCTACATTAGGCTAAGCTAAGCTAGGCTAAGCTAAGCTAAGCTAAGGTAAGCCAAGCTAAGCTAAGCTAAGCTAAGCTAAGCCAAGCTAAGCTAAGCTAAGCTAAGCTAAGACGAGATAAGCTAAGCCAAGCTAAGGGGGCGCGACTGGGGGAACCGCGGGGCGGGGACTGGGGGAACCGCCTGGGGCGTGTAGCACTGCCCGGCCCCTTTAAGCTAGAGAGTAAGAACCCTTCTAGGCAGAGCCTAGGTAGGGAAATGCACGAAAAGTATTCAAACATCGTCAACTAATCATCCCCAGACCCTTTGTTGACTATTTCTGGATTTTCCTCCTGTAGAGGGACAGGCCCGACTTAAATCAAATAGCGCGCGCTGCTGGCGCCATTTGGGATGCCACCGCGCGCCCGCACGTCCACGCGTCGAACCACGCTCTGTTTGTTTTTAAACCAGCGCGAGAAGTCGCCCCGTGGCTCAGGAGAGGAGGAGGGCAGCAAGCGGGGGGGGGGGAGGGGAAGAGAGGGCGGCAGCAAAAGCAGCAAGCAAGCAGCGTGGGAGCGGACAGGCCGGCGCCTCCGCGCACACGCACGCGCGCGCGCCCACGCACGAGCACGCGCACGCGCCTGCGTCCACCCAGCCGACCAGCACCTCCCGCCCACCCACGCAGCACACACACACACACACACCGCACAAGAAACCGAGGCGCGGGCACGCTGCGAAAATAACGCCCCGCGCCCCGGCCCCTCCTTGAACCAAACTCCTCCTCCTCCTCCTCCCTCCTCCTCCTCCCTCCTCTCCTCCTCCTCCCCTCCTCCTCCTCCTCCTCCTCCTCCTCCTCTCCGTCCTCCTCCTCCTCCTCCTCCTCCTCCTCCTCCTCCTCCTCCCCCTCCTCCTCCCCCCTCGTCCTGCAGGCTGCTCGAGGGGATCTGGGCCGCCCGCCGCCGACCTGGCGAGGGCGGGGGCCGGGCTGGCAAATCCGTGGCTGCGAAAGCGATCCTCCCGGAAGAGACAAAAAAACTGTCGGAAGAACTCTCGGCGCGCTGAATAGTAAACCGGGCCGCTCCCCGGAAGGGACAAAAAATAGCAATTTCCCGGAGCTCCATTTTAGCAGCCACGGAGTTGCCAGCCTTCGCCCGGCTTCTGACCACTTCTGGGTGAAAGCCCGAAGCACCCCAACATGTATCGAGCGAGTGCGCTCCAGCAACCCATGCAGAGAAACGGAGCGTGCTCCCCCACTATGTGTTGAATTAAGCGCGGGCACTCTTGCAGCCGATGGCGTGCGCTCCAGCAAGGAACTTGCATCGAGCGAAAGCGCTCCAGCAACCCGTGCCGAACACAAGGGTACGTTCCGAACCATTTCCAAACCTCTGCCGCAAGTAACGCAAACTAGCCCTCCAAGTGCACAATCCGTTACCAAAGTTTCCCTAGCTGTAAAAAGGTGTTTCACCCCGAATCGTCTGTTGACGGCCCCGGGGCACGAAAACGGATCAAGATTCTCCCGGTTATGTTGGTCTGGGAGAGATGAATGAGGAAGGAAAGCCGAGGAGGATGTCGAATGACCGCCCCCCCCTGGCAGCAATAGCTCGACGGGGCTGAGGAACCCTTCTTTGTAGAACCCGACCAGCCCGTACTGCGGGTCGTCCATGAGGCTGCAGAGCACTCCGAAGCTCTCCTTTGCAGCGACGAGGGGGCCATGGTCGATCGCTAATCCAAGCTTCCCTTCCTCGTTGTTTCCTCCTCCTTATCGATATCCTCTTCCTCCTCCTCTTCCGTATCCTCATCTTCAATCCTCCACCCTCCTCCATATCCTCCTTCTCCTCCCCCGCCTCCCGGCTCCCTCTCTCTCTCTCTCGTTCTCTCTCTCTTTCTCTCTCTCTCTCTCTCTCTCTCTCTCTCTCCCACCATGAGAGACTTCTTGGCATTACGTATCCTAGGATAACGTTTTCTTACTCGGCATTTCGAGGTTGGGCGGAAGGGAGGGGCGGAGGGGGGTGGTCTGGTTCTGGACCTCTGCTTGACGCGACGATGTGTAACAGTGCGTCCTATGAGTAGAGACTCCACCTGCTTGAAACAGGCGCAAAAACAACAAAAATCTACTTCATGGGGGGTAAAGGGAGGGGCGAGGGCCCGCGCCGATCGGCGAAACGGAACATAAGAAAACGAACACTAGTTTATCTCTTTCCCCGACGCGCTGATTCCCATCTTGGACTTTCGCCGCTTCTGTTTTTGTTCAGGCATCCTGGGACGAAATCGGGCCCACAGTGTGCTCACGGCCCATCTCGTGACACCTCCACTCACCGAGGTGACCAGATCGCCAGCGATATCGAAACTTTATTTTCTCCAAGGGTCTGCACAAGTGACTCTCTGTCTCCCTTTCTCGCTCTCTCTCTCACTCTCTCTCTCCTCCCAATTCCTCAGCCCCCCATCGCTCCGCTGCCCCGCGCCGCACCATGCGAGCCCAAGCTTGCGACACCGCGATTCAAACCAGCAGGTCTATAGAAGAAAAGGCAAACATGGAATAATGACCGCTGGCGTCTGAGAGTGATTCAGCAAGGCGGCGTGCAAGCGACTGCGCAAACGCGCAACACCGACTGAAACAGGGGCTTCCCACGCCGGGCTGTCCGCCAGCGCGGCAGTGCGGAGCGCCGCGGCTCTTCTTCGGGCACCCGGGACGGGAGGACAAAGAAGCGCGGGATGGGCAATAGGCAAACACGGGCAGCGAGGAGCCGACGAGGGAGAACGACAGGAAAACGACAGGAAAAGACAGACCCGTGCAGGAGGGGAGGAGGAGGAGGAGGAGGAGGAGGAGGAGGAGGAGGAGGAGGAGGAGGAGGAGGAGGAGGAGGAGGGGGAGACGGAGGGAGAACGACAGGAAAAGGCAGACCCGTGGATCAGCGGCAGGGCCCCCGCACGGAATCAGCGCGCGCTCCGCATCCCAGACACTGGGCGGCACTGGCCCCATGCCTTCGAGGGAGCGTGCCTGCACCCCGATCCGTGGACGTGGCGCCCACGCGCCAGATCACGGATCCATGATCAGTGTTGGCGCACGCCCGCGTCAAGCACAAAGATCAGGTCTGTCATCGGAACTCCGGGTCTCTCAATGGGCGTGGGGGGGTACCCCCCCAACGGGGGTCAGCCTCGCCTCGTCGTCGCGCCGCGACGGGGGTCGGAGCGCCTTCGGCGCGCGGAGGCTGCCCGCGACCGGGGTCGATGCGGGGCCGTGGGCGAAACCGAGGGCCCCCCAACGCTTCTTAAGCAACTCGGAGTAGCCGTCCGTGTGAGGGCTTGGGCACAAGCCCAGCAGTGCGTCCAAGAGGTGCAGCCGCTCCGATAGTGCTGCTGCTCGCGATGGTCGCAGCAGCCACGTGGCACCCCTCTCAGATGTGGATGCTTGGAGCGCGTCGCCCCGCCGGTGTGACCCCAAGCGCTGCCCGATCGAATCCTGGATCTGCGTTCAGCTTTGAAGCGAGAGTGGCCGCGCTGCATGCACGCAGCAAGCCGCACCGCCAGCGAAATCGGAAATCGGGCTTCTGCTGGCCCGGGTCAATCCAAACCCGGGTCAATCGGGCCCTGCAGGATCCTGCGAGATCCGGCGCTCTGGCCGACCCCTGTTTGAATGGACCCCCACCTCTCGAGCGCCGACGACAGGCATACCGCTTCCTCCGGCTTGCTGTGCATCAACCGCCCAGTGCTTCGGTCCTCTCCGAGAGGTGGGCGCGGGCTGCGCCACGGCCCGCGTGCCGTGCGTGGAGCACATCCCGCTCCAAGACCAAACTCATTGATCCGTTACCTCGTCTTGGCGGCGAGCCCTGGGGGGACATCAGGCGGCGCGGGCCTTCTCGGAAGGCTCGGAGGGCCTCTGGCCTCCTGAAAGGTCTTCGAAGCCTTCCCCGAAGGCGCAGAACCATTCGCAAAGGCCGGAGGGCTTCTGAGAAGCCCCGGCGCCTTCTGGGTAGGCCTCCTCCTTTTCACTTCCCCCCCTCGGTCGTCGACGTTCGTCTTGCGCAGACAGTGCAGATCAGGGCAACCGAATCAGGCAAGCCCGAGGCGATCGCGGCAAAACCGTGATTCAACGGCTGCCACAGCCTCAGCATGCGAGGCGTGGGCCGGTACAGCCAGATCACCCTGAAATCGCTCGACCGTGCATTCCCTGTGCACTGTTTGGTTTGGTGCGTTTACTTTCTCGCAAGGTGATCCAAGAAGCTCCTCGATGGCCGCCGGCGCCGCCAAGAACGTTTGTCTCCCACGACACTGCATGCGACAATACTGGATATCCACCCGACACGCGACAAGCAATGCGATAATTCTCTGATCAGCTATCGTTCAACACTAGATTATAAACGCCCGTCCGCTGCCTGAAAACAAATAATCGAACACGTCTACGCGAAGGCGATGGACCCCAAAGCGCCACCAAGGAGGGGCCAGCGGCAACCCAAAAAATCCGCGCGGCCTGAAGTTTGCTGTGACGCCGAATATCTCTCTCTCTCTTTCTCTCTTTCTCTCTTCTCAATCTCTCTCTCTCCCTCTCCTTGTCTCCGTCTCTGCCTCTGTCTCTGCCTCTCTCTCTGTATAATGATACATGTATCTGTATAAAAGTATCTCTCTCTCCCTCTCTCTCTCTATTCCCGTTCATCCTCTCCTCTCTATCCCGCGGCCGTTCTCCTCCTCGCTGCCAGACACGATCAGCAGGAGGCCCGCGATGTAGTTCATGCCCTACGGAGGGACACGTCGCACTCATCGCGCGCCGCCCATGCGGAACGGACCGCTGCCTGACGGAGGAAGTGAGAATGAAGAGGATGTGGGGAAAGGGGGCGGGGAGTCGATCGGGGGACGCTGGTAACTAGTGGGACCCTGCGCAAGGGCAAAGTGACACGCAGGACGACCGCGACGGCGTCGGCGACGACGGCAATGAGACGCGCTGAGGATGTGCACCGAATCACGGATCCGGGGAAACGGCCAACTCTTGCCATCGCTCGGGCGTCCATTCCCCCAGCATTGCTCGGCCTCGTGCGTGCTTTTTTGGGGAGGGAGCAGATGATCCAGGATGCTCCTCGATGGCCCTCGCCGAGAAAAAGTGCACACATCCGAGCGATGACAAGTACAGTGCGGGCGCGGCCGCAAAAAACCCTCGCAACAAAAACCCAACCCTGCAAACCCGCGCGCAAAGTGCACCTGAGGGAAAACCTGGAGCAACCTGAACGCAGCAGCCTCTTCGACGGGCGCTGGAAGTCACCGCGCAGCGCGCGGAGCGAGGAAACCCGGGGTACAAGACGAAAAGCAAATGGTTTCTGGATGTGCGCCCGCACTGTACTCTGCAAGGGCTGGTGCACACCACCTCGCCAGGGAGGGCGGCTCGGACCCGATGCGGGCGGGCGTGGCCCTGCGCGCTCCTTTCGGAACCCTCGAGTCTGCAGGGGCTGGTGCACACCACCTCGCCGAGGAGGGCGGCTCCGGGCACGCTTCCTGCAGGAAACCCCTTGGTCGGAGCACGAGGCGGGCGTCTGGGCCTGCATGTCCCCAGCCCGCTCCCTGGTGCCCAGCGCTGCCGAGAGCCCGTAAACGGCGAGAATGAAGGGGCCCTGGGACGCAAATAAATACACACAAATAACAGGATTCCCCATATTTCCCCATATTTTCTCGGTTTTGTTTTACCCCCCACTTCCCATATCTTCCCATATTTTCTGGGGAATCGACGATTCCTTGTGTCTGTGTTTTTTCCCTCTTGAGGAAAACCTCAGGGACGGGGGACTGGCTGTTGGAGTGGCCATCATCATTCCTCGACCCGATGCGGGCGTGGCCATGCGCGCTCCTCTCTGGACCCTCGAGTCTGCAGGGGCCGGCGTCGAGCCAAAACTATGACCATCAGCGAATGGTTGGACTCTGCACATCTTCGTCGGCTCAACCGCCGAGGCGTTCGCCCACCTTGACGTCCCCTTTGTTGGTGGTCCTGCAGAGGAGGGCGCTCTCTGACCCTCGGCCCTGCTCAAGTGTCAAGTCGGGCATGTCCCCCTACAGGCAACTTCTCCTCGAAAAAAACCAGGTACGCAAAACAAACTCATTCACAGATTAAGTAGATCGTCCCCTGACTACATCGTCCCCTGACTACGTTTCCCCAATATTTGCCAAAACATCGTCCCCTGACTACTTTTTCCTGTGTTTGAATACTCCTCCCGTCGAGGGACGTGCCCGCCTTCACTCACGTGGGCATGGCCGTGCGCCGGCCTCTCTGCCCCCACGGGCGGGCTCCGAGGGCAGAGCCCGCGAGCGCGACGGCGCACCGCAGAAAGACAGATCCCGGCGCCCAGGCGCGGCACGGGCCCCCGCTCCCCTCGGGCCAGTCTTCGGTCGGGCGTGTCCCCCTGCAGGGGGATCTTGGGCGAACAGAAATGAAAGAAAAAAAACACAGAATGCTGAAACAATCGTCCCCAGACTATCTGTTTATTTTCTTGGACATTCCCACTGTTGAGGGACAGGCCCGACTTCGGGCCACTCCCTGGGGAAAGGCCCAGAAGGGAGGGCTCTGGGCTGGATCTCGCCACCGCTCGGTCGTCCCTTCCCAGTGCGTAGTCTTCGGCTTCCTGCGTGCCTCTTCTCGCAGGAGGGCCCAAAGATGCCCCTCGATGGGCCTGGCCGAGAAGATGCACACGTCCGAGCGATGCCGAGGGAGGAGAAGGACAGCGCAACAGAGACTTGGCGGCTAACGCGCGGGGTGAAATGAGAAGGGGCGGGCCTTCTCGGAAGGCTCGGGAGGCCTTCGGCCTTCTTGATAAGTCTTCGAAGCCCTCCCCAAAGGCATAGAAGTCTCCTCAGAAGGCGAGATGGCCCCAGAGAAGCCCCGCCGTCATCCGAGAAGACCTCCTCCCTCTCACTTACCCCCCTCGCTCGGCGCCGAGACAAGCAG
>CAUYUJ010000537.1:45000-58751 GCA_963575745.1 Prorocentrum cordatum
ACGGACCCCCGGAAGGGACCCAGCAATCCTCAGGGCACCGGGCAGCGCGGCCGCGCAGCGGGGCCCCCCTGCAAGGCAAGGGCCCAAGTCCTGCGGCCTAGGACTGGCGCTGGCGCCGCGGCGGCCGGCCTTGTCTCGATCGCGCTGCGGGGTCCAGCCCGCCGCGGGGCGCCCGTTCAGGGGCGGCGTGGGTTGGCGGACTCCACAATGTCCTGCGAAGCGGGGTCGCCCAGCACATCGTCGATGCGTGCTGAGCCCCCCTGTGGGGGGATGCAAGTCGGGGCTGCTGCGGCGAGCAGATCCAGGCCATCCCGCCATCGACAGCAACCCGTCGAGTCCACAGGACGCCAGCTGGCAGCTCAGGTCGCCGACGACGAAGGCCAGCGCGTCCCCCAGCCCTCCGAGCCACTCCACAGCCTCGAGGATGAGGTCGGCGTTCCGCTCCGCGTCAGGGCGCCCTCCCGCGTAGCAATAACAATTCACGCAACGCATGGCTTCGGAGGCGCCGAAGTGCAGCAAGAAATGCTGCGACTGGCCAGGGTGCCGGCCAGAGGGCCCCAGCGGCGGCTCGGAGCGCGCCGCCGCGCCGCTCCCAACGCGGCGCGCTGCCGCCAGCAGGCGCACACTGTCGCTGGCGGGCCCTGAGTGCAACTGCATGCCACGAGCGAGGGCTGCAGCCGCTGGGGACGGAGCGTCCGCGGCTGGAAACCAAGCCTCTAGCAAGCACCACGCGCCCGCGCCTGCGAGCAGGCCCCGCCAACTCGCGCTCCAGCGCGTCACATTGGCGATCGGCACCGTGACTCGCTGCGGCGCAGGCGGGGGCCGAGGGCGCGAGGCGTCGCCGACCTTGCCGCGGCCATCCGCTCCACAGGGCTGTCTCGTTGCTCCACGGGCACGCGGGGGGGAGGGGATGATGGAGACGGGGACGAAGAGGCCCACTCCACCCCCCACTCCCGCTCGCTCCTTCTTCTCCTGCCCTCACCCATGAAACTAACAACGCTCGGACGCCAGCTGCCGCGCCCCGCTCCAGGCTCCGCGAGCGCCCCCGCCAGCCCGGGCTGGACGGCGGCGTGGAGGAAGCCCGCGGCCGGCAGAGGCACTCCCGGAGCAAATTCTGCCGCCTACCTTCCGCCGCGCGGTGGGCGGCTGCCACCTCGCGCCACGCCCTGTGCGGAGCGGCGTCGCCTGGCGGCGCGCCTCTGGGAGCCGCGGCGGCTCCCGCCGCAGCGTCCAGGCCCGCAGGCGCCGCAGCATCCCCAGCGTCTCCTGGCGGCGCGGCGCCGGGAACTGCAGGGGCCCCACCGTTTGTGGCCACAGCAGCGGCGGCGGCAGCGGCAGGCACAGAGGCGGCGGGACCTGCCACGGCCGCCGCCGCATCGGCGGCAGGGGCCGCCGCACCGGCCCCAGGCGCAGCGGCAACGACCAGCGCGCGGAGCTGTTCGACGAGCGCCGCGGCGTTACCGCCTCCGGCGCGCCTCCGCGATGCTGCAGCGCCGAGGTGGCAGCAGCGAGCGTGTCGAAGGCTGCAGCTACGCCAGCCCCGGAGGGATTCCAAGCAGGTGGCGCCCACGCAGGAGCCGCCGCGCAGGTGCCTGCCTCGGCCTCGAAGTGCGCCACGGTCTGGCGCGCCTCCATCAGGTCCTCCTTGACCGCCATCACGTTGGCCGCTGGCTGCTGCCTTCTGGGAGTCCGTCGCGAGTCGCGGCCTGGATGCTGACTGCCCAGGGCCGCGACCCCTGAGCGGCCAACTCCAAGGTCTCAATCTGCCCGCACTCGGACGCGTCCGCCCACGCTCCATAGCGCTGGGCTGTCGTTTTGCGTTCGCGCCAGTAGCGAAGCTCCCTCTGCGAGGGGCTCAGCTCGTCCGCCAGGGAGGCCCGTTGAACGCCAGTCGCTGCGGAGGGCGGCATCGGCACGTCCCCAGCAAGTTTCGCGGCGCCCAGCGGCAAGGGCAGCAGGCGCTGCACCATGGCCGCGTAGGAGATCGCGCCATGCGCCTGGGCCCCACCTCCTCGCGGCTTGCGGCGCTGACCAGGCGCATCCGACCTGGGCTCCGCTGCGCGCTTCGGCCGCACCTTGGCTGCCACCCGGACGGCATCGGCAATCCACTGCGGCGCAGGCTCGCCGCAGCGCTGGCTGCACAAACGACACGCCAAATTGCCCGCGCGCCCGCACGGGCAGCCCCAACATGGCTCCTGTGGCCCTGGGAGCAACGCCGGGTACGCAGCCTCCGAGCGGCCGCCGCCGCCACCGCCGCAGCGGTCGCCTGGCATCTGACACAGGCCGGATCGCTGCTCCTGCCCAGCTGGCTTGAGCCAAAATGGCTTGAGCCAAAGTGGCTAAAGACGGCGACGCGGCCACACGACAGCGACAGAGCACAAGGCACAGAAGCACGCACAGGCGTGCGCTACCCAAGGCAAGGAGGCAACCGACGCTACCGAAAGCCGCAGCGAAACGGACTGAGAGGGGTGAGTGGCACCAGTGGCGGTGCGTGCTTACAGCGACCCGGTCGCGCGGTGCGCCCGCCGGGGACGATGAGGGTGAAGCCGATCGGCTGGCAACGCAGGCCGACAGTGTGACGGAGCTGCGCAGGTCCGCGCTGAGGACGAGGACGAGGGCGTTGGGGTCGAGACAGAGCCCCCGAAGCATCACGTTCTGAGAGCTGGGCAGTTTGGGGTTTGCTCGAACATATTATGAGAGTTTAGACACAAGCACATACGCACGCACGAAACAAACCCCAGCAAACACCCATATCTAGCATTAGTGCATCGTTGTGTTTGCGCTTCGGCTCCAAGAACAACTCGTTTAACATGTTTGCGCTGGGGCTCCCCAAAAACCAGCCGAATGCCCCCACGGCGGCTCAGGACTGCCTCCCACCGGCTCCCTGGAGCCCCCCCCCCAGGGCGCCAAGACGGAACCCAGGCGCTCCAAGAGTGGGGTGGGCTCGATGTACGGTGGAGGCCAGTCCGTAAGAAACCTTCCACAAGAAACCCAACCCTGAGACCCCAGGACGGCCACTCATTTCTGGCGTGGGAACGTCAGGCTCTCCATAGCGGAACCATCGAAACCGAAGAAACCCAGGGCACCCTGGAGGCAAGCAGGGTGTTTCTTGGCATGGGCCCCCACTGCACACACCATGCCGCTTGGTCGGCGAAGGAACTCCGTGCACAGACGCCCTGGCTTCCCAATCTGTCGCACGCTGGAGCGTCTGCACATCGCATGCACTCGCCGAGCTCACTGGCTCCTCGGCCAGCTGAACGACGTGGTGTGCGCATCAAGTGCCTCCTGAAGGCGGGCCCACATAGGACTCCGAGGCAAGTCGTGACGGCCCCCAAGAAGTAGAACACTGAACATCCGCCCTCAAGATACGCACCCGACAAGCGAAGCCGCAGGGCCGTCTAGGAAACGCCCAGGGCCGTCTAGTGAACGACAATGATCTTGTCGGGACGACATTTCCTCCCAGGAAGGAGGCCGCAAAGCACGATTTGGGGAAACCAAAAGATACCGATACCGTTACTCCCTGGACCTCTCCTGGGGTGCGTTCTGTCCAGGATTCCAAGGCGAATCCGGCGCTGGCGACGAGGGTCTCCGAGGAGGCCCCCAAAAGGAAAACGAGGATGGGGTAGAGGTATGGGTACCTTTTCCTCCTCTGCCGAGTGGCCCCGGCGACACACAACATATGGTCTCTTAGAGCCCCCGGCGGCGCCGCGCCCGCGCAGAGGGCTCGCCTGCGTAGGCGTTCAGCACACGGAAAAGCCGCTGCTGCTGCTCGGCATCGAAGGACCTCGTGCGCAGGGCCCCCCCCGCTCGCGCGCGGAAGCGGAAGAGGAGGAGGAGGAGGAGGAGGAGGAGGAGGAGGAGGAGGAGGAGGAGGAGGAGAGGAGGAGGAGGAGGAGGAGGAGGAGGGGGGGGAGGAGGAGGAGGAGAAGGAGGAGGAGGAGGAGGAGGAGGAGGAGGAGAGGAGAAGGAGGAGGAGGAGGAGGAATGGGAGGAGGAGGAGGAGGAGGAGGAGGAGGAGGAGGAGGTGGAGGAGGAGGAGAGGAGCAGGAGCAGGAGGAGGAGGAGGTTGAGGAGAAGGAGGAGGAGGAGGAGGGGAGGAGGAGGAGGAGGGGGAGGAGGGGAGAAGGGGGAGGAAGTGGGGGAGGACGAGGAGGAGGAGGAGGAGGAGAGGGAGGAGGAGAATGAGGAGGAGGAGGAGAGAAGGAGGAGGAGGAGGAGGAGGAGCAAGAGGAGGGGGAGAAGGGGCCACCGCCAAGGCGGAGAGGGAGGCGGCGAGGCCAAGGCGTGGAACGCACAGCGGTCACTCGAGGCAGTGGGGTGGGCACGTCACGCACAGGGAGAAACACGATCCCGACCTCTCGCACAAGGCCCGATCTCTGCTCCAGATCCGCGCGATCGCGGGCCGAAGCGCGCCACGCAGCTCACGGCAGCGGAGTGCACGCGCAGCAGACAGGGCGGCGGCAGCAGTGGCCAAGAGATGTAAAACGCTCGTGCGGGACGACACGGCAGGATGAGTGAGTGGAGCGTCAGAGGGGGGGCTGGCTCAGGGGGGAAGGAATCGGAGATACATCGCCCATAGATTCGCGATAGGCCCCCGATGGCGAATCCGCAGGCTCCTGGGCAAGGTAAGCTTTCGGCGATTCGAGCCCCTGTCGACACTGAGTGGGCGATTCGCGTGGATGCATCCCCCCCTGAGGGTATGCCTATCCCCCTGAATGAGAAGAACGAGAGCGACAAGAAGAGACAAGGCAAGGCACGCCTACTCGACCAGAAGCGGGGATCGACTGACCCCGGTCAATGCAAACCTGGGTCAGTCAGGATCCTGCAGGATCCTGCAGAATCCTGCGCGCTAGCCGGGGTCAGCGCAATCCTGGCCCAGCAAGATCCTGCAAGATCCGGCGCTCTGACTGACCTCCGTTTGCATTGATCCCCGCCCCTGAGCTCCCGAAACAGGCCAGACCTGCAACGATCGTTGCGACGAGAGGGGCCCGCTCGAGCGGGGACGCGTGTGCAGCGTAAGCCACTTCCAGGTGCATCCATGGGTAAACCAGCGCAGCGTATGGCCAGTCCGAGGAAGGTAGGGAGAGAAAGAGAGAGAGAGAGAGAGAGAGAAAGAAGCTGAATGAAAAACGCACATGAACACGAAAAACAACCTCAGAGGGCATCGAAATACCGCGTGAATGTCGCATGCCAGGCTGCGATGGACTGGGCTGAATCTTGCCGAGGATGCGCCAAGGCCTCCTCCCCCCCCGCTGCCCACACAGCGTGCGCACGAATCTCAAAACCCCATGTCTTTCCCGCACGAATTTCCAGCTCCACGACAAAGAGGACGAGAAATAAAACACGAGTAGGAAGATCATGGAGATCCTACCCCTCAACTGGCCCCGACCCCACACCAGGTCTTCGCCTGGCCCCCCACCACGCCCCCGCACCGCACCGTCCTGGGAGCTCTGTTCTTGGGACCCCCCACCCGACAATTCCTGGCCCGGAACCGACCCCGACCCCCCCACAGGGTCTCCACCTCGCCCTCCCTGCCACGCCCCCACCTCGCCCGACCCCCGCGCGGTTCTGGGAGCTCTGTTCTTGGGCCCCCTCCACCCGACAAGTCCACGCCCGGAACCGAACTGGTCATAACCCCGGCGCCGCGATGCTTCGCGTCGTGGTTGGAAAACCATGTGGGACCTGCTCTAGAACAGGATCATACCGTAGACGAATCTACCGTTTCGCCGCCCTGTCACCGCGCCGAAAGCAACGGCCACGTCGTCCATAGACGTATACACTCTGAAAGTGTCTACGGACGTCACGGCACCCAATGTGTCCATAGACGCTGTGGGCTAGGATGTGAGAGCGGCATTTGGCATCGGCCCCAGATGTTGCTCTTCAACATCGTGGATCCCAGGAAGTTTGGACTTCTTCCCCGCGACCGACGGTTTATCTTCAAGTTGTGTTCTGTGGACGGTCCCGGGCCTGGAAACAGCCCAAAAACGCCGAGGGGATCAGAAAGTCACGTCGCGATGCTGCAACGCATGTCGCTCAAAAACCGCCCCCTGGACCTGTACTGGGGCACGGTCTGGCCAGAATCTCCAGGATCCAGCGGCCGCGGCCACAGCAGCCCCGCAGGAACGGCTCAGGCCATCCAGAACCCTCGAGAGCCTCGAATCTGAGTCCTGCGCGCCCCCCCTAGAGGATGATGCGACGCGCGGCTTCGCTCAGGGGAACAAGGGCTCGTATCTTTACTTTCTGCGATAATGGGCGCCGTGCGCACGGCGGCAGTGCCCGGAGCGCGATAGGGGGGGAGGGCGTTGCGCTGTAGGGGGGGAGGGGCCGGGAGCTATAATGCCCATTATGCCCAAGCAATAAAGACACACGCTCTCCAAGCACTGACATGAACATAAACATGAACACTCCGAGGTCCGCGCGGACTCCTCGGATCGACGCCGGAGGCGCCGCCAGGGGACCCAGCGCCTCCAGCGTCGATCCACGGAACCCGCGCGGACCTCGGTTTTTGCGTTGATGCCATTGTTGACCACCCACCAGGCCACCCCAACCCAAACCGAAGACTCGAATTTCGCCCGAATTTCGGGTAGGGGTGGGGGGGAGGTACGGGCTCCACGTGTGTTTCTGCAGTGTTCCCCGACCCCCCCCCCCCACTGGAAGTGGAGGGCGAATCGGGGCCCCTGGGTTGGGTTCGGGGTGGCTTGCTGGGCAATGGACTGCTTGCTCCCGAGACCGCTGGGCGCGTGCCCCGAGGCACGCGGCCTCGCAGCAGGGGCCTGCGCCACCAGCCGGAGACCCGAGACGAAGAGCAGCAAGACACGGGAGGACGGCAGATCGGAAGCCTCCCTGCCCGGGGGGCCCGGGGGGAAACCGGGCACGCCCCGCGCGGGTAGGCGAAACGGTTGGTACGGGTGGGCCTGTTTTCCACCGCCACCACCAGAAGTACGAGGGCGAGGGGGTCCTCCTCCTCCTCCGTCCTCCTCTCCTCCTCCTCCTCCTCGTCCTCCTCCTCCTCCTCCTCCTCCTCCTCCTCCTCCTCCTCCTCCTCCTCCTCCTCCCTCCTCCTCCCTCCTCCTCCTCCTCCTTCCCTTCCCCTCCAACTTATGGTAGTGGTGGTGGAAAACAGGCCCATCATATATGCCCCACGCCCACCGCAAGGACTGTTGGGCAAGCGACTTTCTGTCTCAAATGGACAACGCCCGCGGCGACGCCGTCAGCGAATCCCGTTCACGCCGCCCCGCCCTCCCCTGGGAACAGGATGACGCACTTGCGCTTCGCTCTGAAATCCCCCAGACCGCCAAGCGCGGCTAGCTTCGCACCCTCGTGGTGGCCCTAGCGTTCCGGTCGCACCGAGGACTGGCAAATCGGATGCAATCCTCCCCTGGGGCTGGGACGGAGGGAGGCGGAAGCCGCTGTCGCTCGGGGGGGGGCGCTGCTTGCGTGCGGACCAGAAGGGGCGACCAGGCGAACGCCGGCCGCAGGAGTCGCAAACATTGAAAAGCAACGGTTTCCAACATCTTGCCAGCGATCCGACGTCATTCCCCGCGCACTTATCGGCTTCGTGCGCTTCTTTTCCGAAAGAAGGTCCAAGATGCTCCTCGATGGTCCCCGGCAAGAAAAAGTGCACACGGCACACGTCCGAGCGATGCCAAGATATTATCAGTCTCACCTTTTTCTATATTCAGGGCGTCAGAGACGGCCGAAGAGGCCCCCAATATCGGCCCAGAACGTCCCAGGAAGCCGCCCCCAAGATGGCCCAACACGTATCCTCGGACAGCTCCAAGAGGTGCCCAATACGCGCGCCACCGCGGCGCCGCTGGAAACCGCACGTCCAAGACGGCCTCGAAAGCTCAACGAGGTCACGGAAATGCCCCGAAGAGGCTTCCAAAAGGCCCCATGAGGCCCCAACGAGGCCGCGAAGAGACCACAATTGTACCCTAAGGGACGTCGTCGTGCAAAGACAGGTATTCGAATAGTTTGGTCGGTAGTTCGCTTGGTGGTCAGGTCGACAGCTATACATTTGACTTCCTTTGCGTATATGGCGATGAAATTGAATATGTACACAGTTACACAGGGAAATGGATTGGCAGTCCGACGTCGAGCGACCGCAAATCGAAAATTGCCACGTCCACCCACCTCCCCACCTCTCGATTGATGGCCTTATAGGTATCGGAGGAAGGGAGGCAAGGCCCCCTCATTGCAGACCACAGCGCTGTCGTAAACAAGTCATGGCAACACTTGCTGCCAACACCGTCCTCTGAAACTAGAGGAACAAACAATGACATAAACATGAAAACTCGGAGGTCCGTGCAGATTCCTCGGACCAACGCTGGGGCCCCCTGGCGGCGCCTCCGGCGCCGCCCCTGACGCGCTCCGCACGCCAGGGAGGGGGGCTCAGCGCCGATCCAAGAAATCCGCCCTCCCTGGCGCGCGAAGCGCGCCAGCACGGGGACCCCGCGCGGCTCCAAGAAATCGGCGCGGAGCGCTTAACATTTCAATGTATACCCTTTCTCTTCTTCTTCTTCTTCAAATGCAACCGAAACGCTATCATAAGGAGCCCTAAATAAAGAACGAGGCATTTTCCAAAAGTGGAACTTCGATGTCCCTGAGACAAATGTACATGAAAAAAACAAGGAAGTCTAAAAACAAGGACTTTACAATTCTAGGTTGTCGCGTAGAGGTCGCAGCCCCGAAGCGAGGCAGAGACCAAAACTAGGAAATTGTAAAACAAGAACAGGCCCCGCGACGCGGAATGAAACAAAAAAAGGGACGCCGTGGAACAGCAGGGGGAAGATCTGGGCGAAGATCTGTCGGGAGATCTGGGGATTGACCAATGGAAGATTTGGCGCGGTTGCAAAGCGAAAACTCTGGAGGAATATTTGGAGGAAGATGTAGGGGAGATCTGAGGGAACATCTCCGATGTAATATTTGGCGGGAAGTCTGGAGAAAGATCTGGAGGGGCATCTGCGGTAAGATCTGGTGGAAGATCTGGGCGAACATCTTGGGAATGTGCTGGGGGAGATTTGGCGGTGTAGTGTGCCGTAAATGAACAGCAAGATTTGCGGGAAGATCTCGGGAATATCTGGAGAAAGATCTGAGGAAGAAGATATGGGGAAACATCTCGGGGAAGATCTGGGTGGAGATCTGGTGGACGATCTGGAGGAAGATCTCGGGAAAGATCTGGGGGGAACATCTGGGTGAATATACAGGGATACACAGAAAAAAATATGTGGGACAGCATCGGGAAAGATCAGAAGAAAGATCTGGGTGACGATTTGGAGGAAGATCTGGGGGAAGATCTGACGGAAGATCTTGTCCGGGGAGAGATTTGGGGAGAGATCTTGGGGGGATCAGGGGGAAAATCTGGGGGAAGATCTGGGCGAAGATCTGGAGGAACATCTGGAGGGAGATCTGAGGGAAGATCTGGGGGAACATCTGAAGGAATATCGGGTGGGAGATCTGAAGGGAGATTTGGGGAAGATCTGGGGGAAGATCTGGAGAAAGATCAGGGGGAAGATCTGGGGGAAGATTTGGAGGAAGATCTGGGGGAAAATCTGGGGGGAGATCTGGGGGAAGATCTGGAAGAAGATCTCGGGTAAGATCTGGGGAAGATTTAAGGAAAGATCGTGGGGGAAATCTGGAGGAAGATCTGGCGGAAGATTTTGGGGAAGATCCGGGGAAAGATCTGGGGAAAGAGTTGGGGAAAGATCTGGGTGAAGATCTGCGGGAAGATCCGCGGGAAGATCTGGGGAAAGACCTTGGGGGAAATGCTGGGGAAGAATCGGGGGGAAGATCTGGAGGAAGATCTGCCGGAAGATCTGGGCAAGATCTGGGGGACACCTGGGGAAGGACGCGCGGGGAAGGCCTGGAACCTCGATCCTCCAGATCTTCCCCCCAGATCTGGGGTGAAGATCTGGGGGAAGATCTAGGGGAAGATCTGGAGGAAGATCTGGGGAGAGATCTGGGGGGAACATCTGGGGGAAGATCTGGGGGAAGATTCGGGGGAAAATCTGGAGGAAGATCTGGAAGACGAAGATCTGGGGGAAGAACTGGGCGGAAGATATGGGGGAAGATGTGGGGGGAGATCTGGGCGAAGATCTGGGGGAAGATCTGGAGAAAGATCTGTAGAAAGATCTGGGGGAAAGATCTGGGGGGGGATCTGGGAGAAGATCTGGAGGAAGATCTGGGCAAAGATCTGGGAGGAGATCTGGGGGGAGATCTGGGGGGAGATGTGGGGGGAGATCTAGGCGAGGATCTGAGGGAAGATCTGAGTGAAGATCTCGGAGGGGATGAGGGCGAAGATCTAGGTGAAGATCCTGGGGGGGATTTTTTGTTGGAAAAGGAATAGAAGATCTGAAAAACGATCTGGAGGAAGACCTCAAGATCTGCGTGACGATCTGGGAGGAGATCTGGGTGAAGATCTGCGGGGAAATCAAAGGAAACATCTGGGGGAAGATCTGGGTGAAGATCTGGCAGACAATCCGGAGGAACATCTGGGGGAAGATAACCGTGACCATTTTTTAACTAGCTTTTCGAGTATCACTCGCGCGATGACTGCGGGGCATGAAACAAAACAAGGAAGATTTAAAATTATGGTCTTAGAAGAGGCCCGCGAGACTGAGCCCGGGCATGCCGTCCAAGCTTTTTTGAAGTCCCTGTAGAGCAATTAATGAACACTGAATCCCTCCACAACGCAAAGGGCTCCTTCTTCAGCGGCCCGACTATAACATAGACAGCCTCGCAAGAGAACCCCACAAGAGATCCCAATGAGACTTTGCCTGCAAAGATTCTTTCCTATGTGTGAAAAGCCGGTGGGTGCCGGGCCTGCACCGGCTGGCGCTTCGCGAAGTTCCTTGACCTTGATTCTTTGGTTGTGGTCGTGATTCCTTGTTGCTTGGTTCCTTGCTAGTGATTCCTTGGTTCAACGGTCTTGGTTCACCAGTTCATCGGTCGTGGTTCCTTGGTTTCTTGGTCGTCGATCATATGTTCCTTGCTTTGCGTTCTTCGCTGCCTCGCCACGCAATGCTAAGCAATGCCAAGCAATGCCAAGCAATGCTACAGAAGGCCACGCGCAACATGCCAAGTGATATGCCAAGCATGTTGCCGAAACGCATGCCACGCACAATGCCAAGCAACATGCCAAGCAATGTGCCAACCAATGGCGCGAAATGCGCCCATGCAATAATTAGGAAGCTTGCCCCTACTTGGGGTCGCGTCGGGTTCAGTGCCGTCGCCGTCACCTGAACGTACCTCACCGCGGGGCGCGGGAGGCCCCCCAGCAGCCCCAGGAGGCCCCCAAGAAAACCCCAGGATACCACCAAGGGGCCCCAAACAGCATCGGAAAGACCTTCCGAGAGACCTTCCAAGAGACCACAAGACGCATCTGAGAAGCCTCTGGCCCACAACCCGAGCACGGTGGCGGATCGGGCCGAAGGCCAACTGATACCCCAGCCCGCGGCGCGCGGGCGGACGGGCCTTTCCTCTGGGAACGTCCGGCGGATGTCTATCTCGATCTGTGAGGTCGAGGAGTTCCGCACATCCCTCAGACTGTGGTAGCTGCGCGCGGGCCGGCGCGGGCCAGCGGCGCTCCTCCTGTCCCCCTCCCTCCCCTCTTCCCTCGACTCGGCGGCACGTCCGGCGGATGTCTATCTCGATCTGTGAGGTCGAGGAGCTCCGCACATCCCTCAGACCGTGGCAGCTGCGCGCGGGCTGGCGCGGGCCGGAGGCGTTGCTTCAAGTCGGGCATGTCCCCCTACAGACGGATTTTGGGGGAAACATGAAAAATGCCAGAAACATGCCCCCCAAATGGAAAACAATGCTCAACAAATCGTCCCCGGGCGACTTGTTTACTCATCTGAAATGTTCCTCCTACAGAGGGACAGGCCCGACTCACGCGCTCCTTCTCCCCTCCCTCCTCTCTTCCCTCGACCTTGGCGGCGCGCCGAGGGCGGAAGCGAGAGGGGGCGGGCCCTTTCCCAGAAGTGAGCAGCCTCGAGCGCATCCCTGCCCCCAAGACTGACAGGCCCAACCTCGGAGGCGCGCAGACATGGATGAGCGATCCATGGACTTGGCGCGCGGTCGCCAAATCCATGGATCGGAGAGGTGCCCTCCCCAAAATCTGGCCGGTGCCGCCTCGCTCGGTGGCGGGAATCTGCGGTTTCCCATGGAAGCGGGACCCGTCGCTGATCCACGCCCCCATACTCCAGTTTAACGATCGCCTGAACAAGGCGATGACTAACTCAGAGGATGCGCCCACAGAAACGGATTGAATCCTTACGGTCGGCATCCAGATCAGGTGGCAGGCCTTCTCAGAAGGCTCGGAAGTCCCCCGGCCTTTTGAGAAGGTTCCGAAACCCTTCCCCGAAAACACAGAAAACCTCTTGGAAGGCGCGGGGCCTCTGAGAAGCCCCGCCGCCTCCTGAGAAGGCCGATGATCCTCAGAAGAACGTGTGCCCCAGCCTGTGCTCGCCCATCGAGGCTCTTCGATACGACGCAGGCGAGGTAATGATCTACTGGTTGGGCTGCAGGGGCACCACACACATACACACACACACACACTGGGCTAACGCACGTCCTGAGGATCATCGAGACGGCCCTTCTCCCTTCGGGGGCGGCCAAGAGGGGACTGTTCAAGAGGGGGGGGGGGCGCAAATGATGGCCGGCGGCACGTGGGAGGCCCAGGGGGTGGGGCCGGGGACGCAATGAAACAAGAAGAGGCGCCATGAAACCTGGGGAGATATCATGGCCCCTGCCATGATATCCCCCCCCCAGCCATCCCCCCCCCCCTTTTGCCGCCCCCGATCCTTCTCGCCTTCCCCCACCGTCGCTCGCCGCCGATTTCTCGGAGGGCTGGGGGCGCTCGGAGCCTCCGAAGACAGGCCCACCCCCGCTGCCTCCCCCCCCCTTTGGGCGCGCCGCCGATCGACGTCGACCATGCCCAAAAATCTCCATCGTCACGAGTTCCTCGCGACGCCGACGCCCCAAAGCAGGGCAACGAGAGCTATGCGTATCCACTGCTCCCTGGCAAGGCACCTCCTGAACCCAGAAGTGGTGTACACGCCACTCCCTTCCAGCCTGGCCACGAGGGCCTTTACGCAGCTCCTGGATTCAGGATGGGCCTGGCCAAGGAGCACTGGATCCGTATGTGTATACAGATATATAGAAAGAGAAGAGAGAGAGAGAGAGAGAGAGAGAGAGAGAACGCCGACCCCCAAAGGTCCTAACCCATTCCCCGGAACCGGTGTTTCATCCTGAATCGTTCTCTGACAGTCCCGGGACCCGGCAGGGACCCCGGAGGCCGAGAATACTGAGAAACCTCCCGCCGTGGCTACTTCAGGACTCGAGTGGTCTGTTCGATGGCAACTCATGGGAGCCTGCCATACCCATCGTGGTGGCTCTTCTAAATCGATGCCGATCGACGCTAGTCGACACTCAATCGACGCCAATCGACGCTAAATCGGCGCTATCTCCGCGACCAAAAGACGCGAATTCAAGCTCGTGCACTCTCAAGACGGACTTCAGAAGGAACACGAGACTCCCATGATTTGCTACCACAAGACTGAGTTAAATTGTATCCTCGGCGGACCTTCCGTCGCGGCCCTATCCGCGTCGAATCCATGTCGGACTCGTCGGATCTGTGTCGAATCCGTGGCGAATCCGCGTCTGTGTCGAATCCGTGGCGAATCCGCGTCGAATCCACGCCAATTCCGCGTCGAGTCCAAATCGAGCCCGCGTCGGGACCAAGACCAGACGCC
>CAUYUJ010000537.1:58851-112427 GCA_963575745.1 Prorocentrum cordatum
AGCCGAAGAACGCCACTGGAGCGGAGCATATCATAGCATGGGGCTGGGGACCGTTGCACTGCAGCGGCAGCACGATTTGGAACGACCAGCGGCGCGGAAAATAGGACGAACGCTGCAGCGGGAGCAACATTCTGAAGGACCGGAAAGACTCGGATTTTCAAAAACATAAATGAAAACCAAACTCCCGGGAATCCTGTGCGGAAGAACGCCGCCCAAAAGGAGGGGGGGGCTTTCTGCGGCCCCAAAAATCAACGAATCGACACCGGATGTGTAATCACCTCCAATGTTTTTGCCGGGGATCATTTTCTAGATTTGGGGCTTCTTAAAAAAGGATCGAAAACGTCGGCGCTGCAGCGGGAACACGTTTTGGAACAACGAGAGGCGCAGAAATTGGGCCAGCGCTGCAGCGGGAGCACGATTCGGAACGAGCGGGAGCGCGGAAATGAGGCCAGCGCTGCAGCGGGAACACGATTCGGAAGGAACGGGAAACCGAAAATTAGGCCAACGCCTCAGCGAGAGCAACATTTTAGAAACAAACACAAGCGAAAACCCAACTCCGGGGAATCCTGTGTGTAAACAAACAGTACGCGGGGGGGTGCCGAACATCTTCCGGATGCCATCAGGGGAAGTGGGAGAGTAGTATTCATATTGTGTAATTCTTTGAAGTGGGGGGGGGGGGGGGAGGAGAGGAGGAGGAGGAGGAGGAGGAGGAGGAAGGAGGAGGAGGAGGAGCTGAGGAGTAGGAGGGGAGGAGGAGGAGGAGGAGGAGGAGGAGGAGGGAGGAGGAGGAGGAGGAGGAGGAGGAGGAGGAGGAGGAGGATAAGAGGAGGAAGAGGAGGAAGATGAGGAGGAGGAGGAGGAGGCGGAGGAGGAGGAGGAGGAGGAGGAGGGGGAGAGGGAGGAGGAGCGAGGAGGAGGAGGGAGGAGGGGCGGAGGAGGCGGAGGGAGGCGAGGAGCGGAGGAGGCGAAGGCGGAGGAGGAGGAGGGAGGAGGAGAGGAGGAGGAGGAGGAGGAGGAGGAGTGAGAGGAGGAGGAGGAGGAGGAGGAGAGGAGGAAGGGAGGGGGAGGGGGATGGGGGAGGGTGAGGGGGAGGGGCGAGGGGGAGGAGGAGGAGGAGGAGGAGGAGGGGAGGAGGAGGAGGAGAGGAGGAGGAGGGGAGAGGAAGGAGGAGGAGGAGGAGGGAGGAGGAGGAGGAGGAGGAGGAGGAGGAGGAGGGAGGAGGAGGAGGGGGAGGAGAGGAGAGGAGGAGGAGGAGGAGGAGGTAGGGAGGAGGAGGAGGAGGAGGAGGAGGAGGAGGAGGAGGAGGAGGAGGAGGAGGCACGACCAGATCGAAACGGGTGCGCAGAGCGAGCGAAAAGGGGGGAAACGAGACGGAAAAAAGGCCGAGGGCGCGCAACCCGACGATTAAAGAGAGAACAGCCACAGACGAAACCTCGGACTACCGCAGACGAAGCCAGAAGCAGGCATCATCTGTGGGGAAGAGAGGACGGGGCTCACCCCGCCACTCGCCCGAACAGGGGTCTCTACCCACCATCAGGCGCTTCAAATAGGTGGAGTCCTTGCTGGATGCAATTCCCTCGCACGGCCCCCACAAACGCGAGCGAGGGGCCGGAGGAGGAGGAGGAGGCGGAGGACCTTTTGGACCTTTTGCACAGCACAGCGTGCTAAAAAAAAGGGAGGAGGGGAAAACAGAGGGAGGAGGCCAAGCACCTGCACCCAAGGTGGCTACTCCGTAGCAGCCACCCCCAGCGCCTCCTCCTCCCCGCAAGGGGAGGAGGGCGCGTGGGAGGGTACAGGGCTTGCCCTCCTGGCACGCTGTGCTGTCTCCCCGGCGACGCACGCGTCCACTAACCTCGCATGCGAAATCGCTTGCGAGGCCTTAGAAGGCCCCGCATAGCTCGGAAACAGCCCGCGTTTAATTCGGCCGAGATTCTCTCGGCCTTTGCGAGTGGGGGGCCCGCAACCTTCGGCCAACTGGCGACCGTCAACGGTCGCGGTCCGACCACATCTGAAACAAAAATGCAAGGAATGCAAGTCCCAGAATCCCAGACGGTGGGAGGGGTCGAGCTCCAGCCCACCAACAGCGACGCCACAACGAGCCGCGACCACCACGTCCCGAGGGAAACCAGGAGGGACGACCAGCGGCGAAAAGCACTCCGTCTTCAGGGCCTCTAAGAGGCCCTGTCGGGACGAAAGAACAGAGCACAGATGGCACCTGAAACGGGACCCGACTGGAATAAATCTGTGAGAGCTGGCCCTGGCCGCGTGCTCGAGGCGTCGGGTCTCGGCGGTCTTCGGCCTAGGCCGCTCGATCTCCGTCGGGGCCTTGGCACGCTTGGGGTCCGCCGAAGAGGCGTCCGCCAAAGCCCGCCGAGCCCTTCGACGCACCAGGGCAGCGGTGAGGTCCCAGGCGTCTGTGGCGGGGACAACCTGGGCGGCCAAAGTCCAGGATCGTTCAGCGGCTTCAGAAGCCGCTTCGTCGGCTAACTGATTACCACTGGCAAGAAAAACTTCGTGATGGGAGAGAGAGGAGTCGTCAGGGGACAGGTGCGAGGGCGTCCATTCGACCGAGACGTGCCCTGGGCCTCGGTCGTCGATGGCGCAGCGAATTCGCAGCCACAAATCGCTGTTCCTCCCCCCCAAGCTCCAAGGTCGGCCCCGACTCCACCCCGTCATGAGAGGCTTGTGGTCCGTCACAAAATGGACAGGACCAGTAGTGCTTTCCAGAAAAAGAGCGAAAGCCTGTAGCTCCGACCTGGGCACCGTTTGCGAGGGGCCTCGCAAAATCTCGGAGATGCCCCCCAAGACGGCCCAACGCAAAGGTCCCTCCCCAGGTCTCGCGTCCCTGACCACAACTACAGCGGAGCCACAACAACGGCGACGAGGGTCGGACGAAAAACGCCCTCCAGATCCGTCCCCGAAGCCGACCAACGGGCTGCTGCCAGGGTCTCTAGAGCAGGCTCCAAGAGGGACCTCACCAAGTTGGGCTCTGCTTAGGCTCTCCAACGGCTCCCTGAAAACAGGGTGGGTGACACGGGTAGGCGGAACACCTCTCAGCCAAAGGCTTGGTTCAGATTCAACAGACGCTAACGCGTGCGGAATCAAATGATCAGTAGACGTGAAATCACTGTGATCTTTATTGCAGGGGCAATGCCAGATGCGATGCGCAAGAGTTTCTTCCTCCTGCTGGCATCGCGGACACAGGCGGTCAGCGACCTCACTCAGAGGGTGCTGCCTGTCCATCGTCCACTGGGCGCCCGTGACAACGCACAAGTTGAGGCCGAACAGGTCGAGCTCCCCCTTCTTGGCGAAGTGGCTGAGCTCCAGCCTGGCCCAATAGAGGTCCGCTCCCTCAGCCAGGCCATCACCTGCCATGTGCTTCGACGCATTGCTCCAAAGCTGAGCGCGAAAATCAGTGACCACGTCGTCCAGCAGCTCGGAGATGTCGAACCCAGTGGGGTCGTAGCCTGCACGTCGTGCTGTTGGGATCAGCCACTCCTCGATTCCTCCGACAGTGGGCCTCCTCCAACGTAGAACTGAGGGTACTTCCCATCCCGCGTCTAGCAAAGTCGCAATAACAGCTCCAATCGGTCCTTTGACCAGTCTCCATCTTTTGTTGGCGCCAACTGCGAGAAGCCGCCGATGAATAACAGTCCAAGCATTTTCAACTCGATGGTGAATGCTGGTGTCGGTCTTCCAGAGACAGAGAAATTCTGAAAGAAGGCCTCGTCGTAACTCCAGGGCTGGATCCTTGAGACCGTAAAGGACCGCCAGTGTTGTCGTAAGACACCTGCCCTTCATGGGCCCAGCTCCAGCCAAGGCTGCCTGCCGCCTGACGGCGAGGACGTTGGACGGTGACATGCCATGGGCCTGGTGCCCGTAGGAGCCTTGAGGAGCTGCGCCTGTGGTCCAAAGACCCTGAGCTTCACGCCGTAGAGGAGCATGTCTGCGTATGCGGGCAATGCGAGCCGCCCTCTTCCTGCTGGCAACCAACCTCATTCTGGCCTTAGCGACTGTGCGCCGTTTGCCAGAGGCTGCGTCGATGCCGAGATCCGTGCCGTGAAGACCGAACCGTACAGGGATACCCCGCTTCTGCAATTGAGCGGCTGTCCTCCTCCCGTCCTGCGGAACGGTGGCAATGAGCACAGACTTGTCCGAAAGCTTGAGACGGAATTGCTTGGCGAGGTCGGCCAGCGTGACCGTAGCGTGAAGGATCTCTGTCTGGACCTTGGCCTGCGTGCCCTCTGCGCGGGCCACAGTGTCATCGATGAAGGTCCAGAAGGTGCTGAAACTCGCTCTGCGATGTGCCGCCTCCATCAATGGATGTAAAAACAACTTGGCAATCCTTACCCCATGCGGGGATCCTGCAACAAGTGACCTGGTGGCGTAGATGGCGTCTGTAACGCCAAGAGAGCCACGCAGGAACCGCGGCCCAGCGCACATCTCCAACTCCAGTAACACCACAATCGCTGGGAACTTGAGGTCGAGTGCAGCCTGGCCGATAAGGATCCAGGACAACGAGTCGTAGAACTTCTCGAAGTCCAAGAGGAGGGCCGCCGCCGAGATGCCAAGCGCCACTGCGGATTCATCGAGCAGCGCTCGCAAGAGTCCTGCTCGAAGCGAGCTGCTGCCCGCCACTGCAGTGTCCCAGAAATCAGAGAGCTCCTTAGTCCATGTGGACGTGACGCCTGCTCTCACGCGGGACCATATCTTTGCCGTCTCTGGAAGTAATCCAATGACCCTCTCTCCTCCTTTGGGTTTGGGTAATAATGCTCCAATAGATGCCAAGATCTGAGCGGGCCACACTCCATGTTCTTCAATACTGTTGAGAAGCCTGCAATAATCACACCGACCTTCGAGTGGGAGTCGCTGGATGTCCAGCGGTGTGATGGAGTCCACTCCGCATGCCTTGGTGCCTAAGACCCTGATAACATTGTCCACCTGCTCGATGCTGACTGGATCCAGCTCCCCCTCGCGGCTCTGCGCGTGCAGGCGCTTGAACATGGCGAGGATGTCGGCCTGAGAGTCGACTGGGTCGTGCCAGAGTCTCTCCCAGGTGGATCTGGTATGTTCCATCCTGATAGTTGGGTCTCCAACGACTCGCCCATCCACTAAGGGGTCGGACGAGACCGCCTTGGGTTCCTTCACCAATGAGTGGAGCAGTCCTGGCTTAGACGTCCAAACTCCCTTGGCCCAACGGATGAACGAATGCCGCCTCAAGGTCAAACATCTTGCCTGCGAACGACAGGCCAGCTTCTCAGTTAAGTAAGCAAAATCATCGCGCTCCATCTCAGTGGCGCAAGCAAATGCGCGCGACCAGGAGATCCACCGCTGCTGATTAGCGGTGCCCTCAGAGCCTGGACCGAAGAAATCCGATGGGTCGAAGCTGCTGGCGTCGTTGGTGTAGCGGCCAAGAGCTGCGGTACAAATCGCTATCTGGCGAGGATCCTTGCCATGTCGTAGAAGAGCCATGATTCTTTGCACCAAGGTGAGCACAGTTCCCCACCATTCTCCAGCTCCATCCGTCATGTGCACTCGCCCTGGGGTAGCTCTGGTCTGCATCCATTGTAAAGAAAACCCAGCTGCGCGTGGGGCCCGTTGTCGAAGGTCGAGTTGATGATGAAGTGCGAAAGCACGTTCCACTCCTGAGGACCACCGCGCGTACTGTCTGGTGACGGCACCAAGGCCAAGTGCGTTAATATGGCCCAACAACTCAGACTCGACAACACTGCAACATTGAGAGCTGAGCCTCTCCATGGAGGGCTGCTCTTCCCACAGGTCTGAAGGAATGTGAAAAGAGACCTGGGACCCAGGATCCAACGTGCTCCTTGAGGGGTGTAGTGCATCGTAGTCTTCCAGCAGATCGGGTGGTACGCGTGCCCGTTCTTGCTCTTGCCGTTGGGCTCGAAGTATGGACCTCTTGCTGCTAGGGTCCGAAGCGAGCTTGGGTCTGGCTACCTTAGGAAACGGTTCAGGTAACAAAAGTTTCTGGTACCACCATCTGCGCATGCCATCGTGGACGTCAACCTGCAGTGCACAATGCGTCTTCCACGGGACCTGGGGCTGCGACCGAACTCGGTATCTGGATGATGTTCCGTACTTGGCCATTGCGAAATCAATGAGGGAGCCCTCCTGCCCTTTATCGCACGTGGTGCTGACGTCCGCAGGTAGAATGAGTGTGCCCCCAATTTTATCAGGCCACCCAGATCCTTCCAATGAAGTTGGTGAGATATTCCAGTCGCCAATAACCAACCAAGGGTCTGCAAGCCCATGAAGGAAGGAAGCTAACGCAACCAGCACCTGACGATTTCTGCCAGAAACTCCCAATCCTGGCCAAAGATAAACTGATACCAGGACCAGGTTGCCGGAGGACAAATGCAGGATCATGGCGGCGAACCCGCGCATAGGATCAGGTTGGCGTGCAGCCTGCGCATATTGCCGAATGGCCTGCAGCGAGGTGGTAGCCAGGTGCTTCTTGGCCATGACCCATTCACCTCCAGACGAACCTCCTCGTCCTGTTGGAGTGCTCCCTGTGGCGCAGACCTTCCAACCGTCTTTGTCCAGTTCGATCTCCGTCTTGGAGTGGAACGTGGCGGCGGTGACATGGGTCTCCACCAGACAAAACACAGAGTAAGGGGCTGTGTTGACATAACGCTGCGCTTGAGGCCCCCACTCAGTGATGTTACCGTAAAGGATCGAAAAATCTTTCTCGTCGGATATGAGCTTGGAGGGGGCTGGAGCGGCCAAAGCCTGCGCTGCTGGTGCGCTGAGGCCAGCCTCCAGGCCCGTGGGGCCGCCGCAAGCGGCGGCCTGGTCCGCCCTAGCCTCGGAGGGCCTGGCGGTGACGCCAGGTGGAGCGGGGCCTCCCTCCGCCTCGAACGGCGAGTCCTGGTGGAAACGCTCGTTGCCCTCCTCAAACTCCAGATCCTCGAACGGATCAAGCTCAGCGTCGTACAGGTGCGCCGTCGTAACTGAAGGGACAGAGGCCTGCGGTCCCGTAGATGCGCGAGGCGCAGCCCTCGGGGGAGGGCTGTCATTAAGGGCAGCATACGCCAGCCCGCCAAGCGCACCCGTCAGCGAGGCTTGACCCGATGCACCCGAAGAAGTACGAGTGGCCGAAATCCTCACACTCGGAGATGGCGTAGCTCCGCGCGGCGCAGAACGCGATGAACGTCTTGCCTGCGGTGCACGTGCCGCCGAGCCTTGAGCCGCAGTCGGCGAACTGCTCACCTCCAACGGTGCTGTAGTTGAATCGCTTCCAAAAGCACGCTCCTCATCCGAGTCGAGGAAGAAGTCGACTGGGTAGGGCCAGGGACGCCCGCCGAAACAGGATGCCGACAAAACTCGGCGTGGCGCCCCTCGATCTGCGTTAGGCTGTGGACGGAGCCCCTGATGCTGCAGGGGAGGGGGCGGCGCCAGGAGCACCAGGGGCGGCCTCTGCGGTGGAGGAAGCAGCCTCCTGCTGAGCGTAGAGCTCCTCCTGGGCCGACTTGGCCTTGGCCCTGGCAGCAGCGCGCATGGCCTCGGCCCCAGCTGGAGCGCCTGTTGCCGCAGCGGCGCCAGCAGGCCCAGCCCCGTCAGTAGCAGCAGTAGCAGCGGGGCCAGCAGCAGAGCCAGCCGCGTCGCTGCCGTCCACGCGCCTGCGCTTGGCCTCCTCCCTGGCGCGCAGCTTGCGAGCCTCCTCACGAAGCTCCAGGATGCGCTGCGCCGAGGGACCAAGGACTTCCTGGACCTTGGTCTGGACGCTGTCGGCCAGCTCTTGCTTGATGCGCTCCCAGTCCACGCGTGCCTGCTCGTCGAGCTCCAGGCCCGAGAGATCAAACAGCGGCCCGTCCACGATCTGTAGCGAGCCCTCGTCGACGAGCGTCGAAAGGTTGATCGCCGAAGAAGAAGGTGGCGCCGCTGACGGCGGCGCCGAGGCCTTGACCTGCTTGGCGCAGGCCGCCTCCCAGTCCTGCTGCGCCGCATGGGCGCTGGCGGCCGCCTCGCCCTCTGCGGCCCGGGCGTCGGCGAGCCACTGCTGGCCCTCAAGAACGCGGGCTGAGCAGGTCTCAAGCCATGCCAGCGCCCTCCTGCAAGCCACGCCTTTGGCCCGCACTTCCTCCTCAAGGAGTGGCGCCTTCTGCGGGGCACCCGCGCCAGCAGCAGTTGCCTGCGCCTCCTTCTTGGCCTGCACTGCCGCCTTGAGCTTGAGGAGCTCTTCGCAGTCCGAGCCGAGCTCCTTCTCGAAGAACTCGAAGGGGTCAGCGTCATGAGCAGGCTGCTGCTGCTGCTGCTGCTGCCCTTCACGGCCACCATGAGGAACCCAGCCCGCCTGCTGGTAGACCCATGGCCGACGCTGGACGGCCTGGGCCTTCGGTGCGGGCCGTGGCAAAGGTGGCCCCTTGGCGCCCTTGCCTCCTGCTTGAGCCCAGGGAGGAGCCGCAGGGGAATCTGCCGCTGGCTCTGCCTCAGGAGGAGGCGTTGCGACCGCCTGCGGAGGGCCCCAAACCCACTGGCCGCGGGGGCGCTTGTCCTCCGAAGGGCTCGGCACCATGGCGCCTCCGCACTGGTAGCACCAGTGATTGTTCTTGAAATTCCAGCGGAACCTGCAGGAAGTGCATGTGATGTACGTCGTCTTGGCCCCTGCCGCTGGAGCCGCGCGAGCGCCGCCCTTCTTGCCGCCGCCTCCCATTGCTGGTGCGAGGGAAGCTGCTCTCCCAGTGAAGGGGGCAGGCGATGGACTGGGGCGGACCAGTCCTCGCAGAGAGGATGTCGGGCGCAAGCACCCTGGCACTGCCGCGGACTAGCGGTATCCAGTTCGGCCAATGCGGGCTCCGCCCGCACGAAAGGCATCTTGAGCCAAAATGGCTACGGAGGAGGAGGCGGAGGAAGAGGAGGAGGCGGAGGAGGAGGAGGAGGAGGAGGAATCAGGAGGAGGAGGGAGGAGGGGGATGGAGGAAGGAGGAGGAGGGGTGGGGAGGAGGGAGGAGGGAGGAGGGAGGAGGAGGGAGGAGGGAGGAGGGAGGGGGGAGAAGGGGGGGAGGGAGGAAGGAATAGGAAAGGAGGAGGAGGAGGAGGAGGAGGAGGAGAAGGAGGGAGGGGTGCCCTGGGCAGCGGGGCAGGCCAGGCGCGCGCGGGGGGGCCGCCGCGCGCCCTCCGCCGCTGGCGTGTGGACTCAGCGCGCCAGGGCCGGGGGCACCGCAGAAGCGGTCGCGGCGGCGGCGCTGACACGGACCCCTGTACGCCAAGCTTTGCGTCGTGTCGACCCCAGCGTTGGTTCCTGACACCGCGGGGATCGTTCAACCTTGAGCGATCGGCGGCTCTCCGTTCGCCCGATCGTTCCATGCAGGTCGATTCTGGGCCACTGGCGGTGTTCAACCTTGAACGCCCGCGGCGGGGTCGCTGCCGGTCGACACGACGCGAACCTACTGTACGGCAGGTTTGCGTCGTGTCGACCCCAGCGTTGGTTCCTGACACCGCGGGGATCGTTCAAACTTGAACGACTGGCCTCTTCCGAAACGCCAGATCGTTCAACATCGACCGATTCTGGGTCGCCAGCAGCGTTCAACGTTGAACGAGGGCGGCGGGGTCGCCGCCGGTCGACACGACGCGAAGCTGCCGTGCGGCGGCGAGCCCCTGGGGGAAGCGAGAGCGGGCGGGCTGATGGCTCTGAGCGGCTGATGGCTGAGAATCTTCGATGCCGATGGCTCGAAGTGTCCTGAGGTCACTCTACTGCGTGTGTCTCGCCACGGTGGCGCAGCTTCCAGAGTGCATCCTGTGATTATGCTCGACGGCAAGCGAGGGGGGGAGTGAGAAGGGGCGGGCCTTCTCAGAAGGCTCTGAAGGCCCCTGGCCTTCTGCTGAGAAGTTTCCTACGCCGTCCCCGAAGACACAGCTCATAAGCCACGAGGGCTTCTGAAAAGTCCCGCCGCCTTCTGAGAATGCCTTGAAGGCCTTCTCCGTTTCACTTTCCCCCCTCGCTCGCCGCCGATTCGATTCATACGGCAGGCTCGTGTCGTGCCGACCTCGGCGTTGGCTTCTGACACCGACTGGGACGTTCAGCCTTGGGCGATCTGCGGCTTGAGGTTCGCCAGAGCGTGCCTGCTCGTAATGTCGTGGACTCCGTGCATGTCGCTGTGGCGCCATCGAAAAACATGGGAATAACACTTGAGCGGGCCCCGTGCACTGACCCTGTGATGGAGGACTGTCGCGCCCTTGACCGTTCGATGTGAGGCACTGGAGACGCACGCGCGTCAACCATCGCCGTTCGCACTGCATGCGACTAGTGTTCGAAAACGCGCAGCACATCATAGCATTCGATACCTGTTCCCTGTGGATCTGGACGGCGCCCCAATGCCCCCCCGCAGCGACGCGAGGCGGCGCGCAAAGCAAAAGATAGTGTAGCGAAGCGTGCTCCCTGAGCATGCTCGTCGGGACTTGCGACTCGTGTAGCCCTCGCTGGGTTTGGCACGCATCGCCTCTTGGGGGTGCCGAAACGATGCGGTAACAGACCGTGCAGTGGCGTCGGAATCCCCGAAGACCTCACTGCACAGTCCGCCGCCGCACCGTTCTGTAACGGGGAGGCCCGAATCGCCCGAGACGTTCTCGGAGAACGACCCAGGTCCCAACACCGTGCGGTCACCCCGAATCCCCACTGACTCACCACACGGTGTGGTCCCCGCACCGTTTGGGGGATCCCGAAGCCTCGGTCACGCTGAGGTGCTCGCCAGGACGAACGGGCACTGGTCAGGGCAGTCAGGGCCAAGGCTGCGAGCACATCACGAGGTGGCAGGCCTGATGCAAGATAGCCAACAGAGGGCTCCTGCACCATACCTATCGCCACGGCTCTGTGAGGTCAGCGAGATGGCGAGGCGCCTGAGTGTTCTCTGGAGGGAAGCTGATTGCGACGCCTGGGCCTAGGCCGTACCACTGCTGTCGGGGCACGATTTCTCTGGCGAGACTGTGTACGGCAAGCGCCAATTCACATTGCGATGACCTTGGCTTTGGATTCTGACATTCGTTCGATTCTGGCCCTCTGAAAATCCGCCGACCCTGTCGGCGTGTGCGAGGGGCTTGGCTGTTCGAGTCGTCGTCTCCGTCGGTCGTCGCCTCCGTCGTCCCCTTTCCCTGCAGCTTCCTTCTCAAGCTCGTGAGCGAGAGAAAAATCTAGCAGTGTCGTAATCGAGTCGAAGGGAAGCCCCTTCCCTTTGATCCCTTCCCCAGGGGGGGGGGGGTCCCGGGGGGGGGTGGGGGGGCAGATTCGTTTTTCCTCGGGCGGCCTAGAAACCTCGAAAACACTCCAAATGAGGTCCGAATGCCCAAGATGGCCCCCGAGACGGCCCAAGAGGGCCCCGAGTCGCCCAAAGATCGGCCGAAAACGCCCAAGATAGCCCCAAGACCGTCCAAGAAGCCTCCAAGACGTCCCAGGCCCCCTCCAAGAGACCCCCAGGAAGCCCCAAGAGGCCCCCACGAGGCTTCCAAGCGGCCCCTCAGAGCTTCCCAAGAGGCCCACAAACTACCCCCAAGAGGCCCCCAAGAGCGCTCGTCGTCGTCGTCGTCGTCGCCATTCAGGGTCGGCGGCACCGGCTGTAAGGCCTTCGCAATACACATCGATCAATGTTGGACGAGTTCGGGCCTCTGGGGCGGGCGTTCAGCCTTGAGCGACCGCGGTGGAGAAGTCGCCGCGTCAACGTGGCACGGACGTGCTACAACCAGCTGAGAGGCACCTGCGAGTGCCAGAATGACTCCAGCGGCCGTTCGAGGCGACCCAGACACCCCCAGAACGTGCTCGACGAGGCGCAGCCGCCGAGAATGATAAGGAGGAAAAGTAGCCCTAATCATTCGGGAGGGGACCTGAGTTCGGAGGGCCAGCAACAACATCAGGGGTAGAGGGGTCTTTGCTGCAGTTGTGTCAGACGAAGCCATCCCTGTGGTTAGGGATATCTCTAAAAACCGTGGATCCGAGTTAGGCCACGAACCCATTGTGCTATGAGGGTCGGGGGCTGTATTACCAATCGGTCGGAAGAAGTAGGTAGAAACATGAAGTAGGAAGGCGTTGAAAGTAGATTGGGTGTCCGCCCGCCCTCTAAAGAGGACGGGACAGGTGAAGCCACTCGACCATTGAAGCAGGAAGGCGCTTAAAATAAATTGGAATATGGGACTCCAAAGCTACCTACTTTCAACGACCGATGGGCACTGTGGAGGCCAGTCCACAAGAAGCCTTCCACACGAAACCCAACCCTGAGACTCCAGGACGTCCACAGATTTGCGGCGCGGAGAGGTCGCGCTTTCCACAGCAGAACCATCGAAAACAGAAAAACCCAGGGCACCCTGGAGGCAAGCAGCGTGTTTCTTGGCATGGTCCTCCACTGTATGCCCAACGAGAGCAGGACCCCGAGGCTGGGACAACGCTCGGGGCGCCGCCCAGAGCGCCCGCAGATCTCCAGGGGGGCACCTCGCACGGGCCCGCTGCGGACCGCGCGCCGCGCGAGGCGGGCGCACGCTTGGCGACCGGCATGCTGGCCGCACACCCCCAGCTCGCGCACGGCTCCGTCAGACGCCACGGGGAGCCAGGGCGGGGACGCGGATGTGTTCCTGGCTTCCGAGGCCGCGTGCTTTTCGGCCATGTCTGTTTATGGTGCTCCCATCGGACTCGAAGACCAGCTCCCAGAAATGGCTCCGAGCACCTGGAAAGGTGTTCTCGGAACAGCGTCGAGCGAGTCTCGCCTCACAGGGCCCGAGGCGTGAATACCCCATCTTCTTGGCGCTTGAAATTCTTGAAGAATTTCGCTCAGAGTGCTTGCTGAGGCCTTCACTCATTCTTTTTGGTGATCAAGGCCAAACTAGGTTGGAACACCATCAGACGTGGGTGCGTTCCCGGCCTCCGAGGCCGCGTGCTTTTTGGCCATGCTCCGCTTCCCTGGGCGCCCAGACTGGTGGGCAGCGGCAGATCGTCCATCGTCGATGGTCGATCTCGTGCGGACCCATGACCTCGTGGATCGAGCGGGATCGACGGCCGTGTGGAACGACGACCGTATGGATCGCCGATCGTACGGATCGACAACCGTATGGATCGAGCGAGATCGACGACCAGACTCATCGACCACGGCACTGATCGACGACCGTATGGATCTTCGACAGTATCAGAGTGTACAGTCGGGCCGCTGCAGAAGGAGCCCTTTTCGTTGGTTAGGGGCCGAATTTTCCTGAATCGTTTCACGGCTTTTTTTGTGCAATAGCGAAGTCTCACTTACGGAAAAGGAAAGCCTCGCTTCTGATCTAGGGCTCCTTATGACAGCGGTTCGACTGTAGGGCAACAACAGGTCGACGACCGCTTGGATAGAGGCCTCCTAGATGGGGTCCAAGTAGATGGGGTCGAAGGATCGCGCCGCATCGCCGACGCTTCACCTATACATCGACGATGCATCGACGATGCATCGTCGACGTCGGCGATGCATCGGCGACGTCATCATGAAGCAAATCGGGCTCCGCATCGAGCCCCAGCGGCGATGTATCGGCGATGCGGCGCGATCCTCCAACCCCATCTTCTCCGACCCCAATTGGGAGGCCTAGACCATGACAGCGCTTCGACTGTAGGGCAACAGCAGGTCGTCTACCGCGAGGAGCGGGCGCGTCGATCGTCGATCGAGGAGGAGGAGGAGGAGGAGGAGGAGGAGGAGGAGGAGGAGGAGGAGAGGGAGGAGGAGAAGAATGAGGAGGAGGAGGAGGAGGAGGAGGGGGAGGAGGAGAACGAGGAGGAGGAGGAGGAGGCGGAGGAGGAGGGGGAGGAGGAGGAGGGCCGCCTCGAGCTGACGCGGGGCAGGTCTCGGTCGAACGTGCCCCTCGACACGGCCGCCTGCGGAGAGCGGCCGCCCGGCGCCGTGCCCAGCCGCAAAGCCCCCCCGGGCGCCCGAGCGGCCGGGCTGGCAGGGGAGCGAGGGGAGCGACGAGCAATGCCCTCGATCTTCAGAAGGAGGAGGAGGAGGAGGAGGAGGAGGAAGGAGGGAGGAGGAGGAGGAGGAGGAGGAGGAGTAGGAGGAGGAGGAGGGAGGAGGAGGGAGGAGGAGGAGGGGAGAGCGAGGATCAAATCGGGTACGGAGAAATCGAAAACCTCTGATTACACTCGGCACGCTCTTCTTGAACCGAGAACGCAAGTCTTCGAAGGAAAAATGCCTCTTCGAGTGACAACCACGCATCAATCAAGCTTGTTATCCGCCACCCATAACATGCTGACAACGGGCGAAACTGAATGACTTAATCGCAGGAACCGCAGGGTATATTTCAACAAAGAACACAAATCGGCCAACCCTTCGTCGTGTTCGTTGTCGTCGTCTGGGCCATCTTGGGGCGATCTCCGGGGCCTCTTGGGCCGTCTTTGACGCTGCTAAAACCAAGAAACGAATATGCTAAACACATACTGTTTGCTGAAGGAATGGTACGGTCTTCGCCTCTTGGGGCCGTCTTGTGGGTCCTCTTGAAGCCGTCTTGGAGCGTCTTGGCGGCCTCTTGGGCCATTAGGAAGCCATCTTGGGCCGTCTTGAACTCCCTTGGAACTTATCTGGAAACTCTCGCGGGGCCTGGGGGGGCTCCGCAGAAGCTCTGGGGAGGCTCAGGGGAGGCTCTGGGAGGGGAGTGGGCCCTTAGATGACTCTGGCTGACCTTGGTGCGCTGCAGCCCCAAGGTCCGGGACTGGGTTTCCCGGAATAAGGACAACTAGAACCACGCCCGCGCTGCGCGCGCTTTGGTTCTAGCATGCTGTGGCGACGGTCTAGGGTTTGCAGCATCGGAGCGCAGAAAGGATTCGATCAATCCTGATCAATCAGCAAATGGTACCCTCCCTGTATGTCCCCACGGATGCATGCCGTGAGCCTCAATCGACCTGAACCCTGTATCCTCCTCTCAACAAGCCCTCTCACTCCCTCTCCTTTCCGCCCCCCGTTTGGCCGACCAATGGAAGCAAATTCCACGTGGCAGAAGGAGCTGTTGCGGGCGCGGTGGACGTGTTCCACTCGGCATGCAACGCGGCAAATCATATTCGATGTCAACGCGGTTGACGTGTTCTTCTCGGTTTGCAACAATGACACATACAGCCGGCTGCAAGTCAAACAATGATTCCGCATGATCCCACTACAGCTGGCTACACTTCCTTTAAAATCCAGAGGGGCGCCTCGAGAAACGAATGCACAAGCGCACAGCAGCAGCTCGTGTGTCCGACGGGCGGCCAAAAGCAGCCAAGATCTGGTCTTCGGGGAGGGGGGGAGGCGGGGGCCCGCGCCGATCGGCGAAACAAGACATAAAAAACAGCTACCTCTCAAGACTTTTGACGGCTCAATGGGGCCTGAATTCGGCACACCTCTCACACACTCTACGCCTATCCAAGGCCTAGACGACCCAGAGCGTCCAAGGCCCACCTGGAGCAAAGTGGAGCAAACCAAATGCCAATACCGGGACTGCCCAATGTCTGCGCACGAACCTTCCCAAGGCCTACCCCAGGCCATCCCCAGGTCAGCCCGACGGCCTATCTAATGCCTGCTCCAGGCCTACCTGGTGGCCTTTCGGGAGCTCATATACGGCCTAACAGAAACCAAGTTGAGGCCCGCCCACGGCCCAGCCAAGGATTATCAAAGGTCTCTCCAACACCCACCCAATTCCAGCGTATAGCCAAGCACATGCGAGCACCAGAACGAACGAAAGTGAACACCCGAATGACCGTGCCCGCGCTCGTGGTAAACCCGCCACAGAAATTTGACAACGATGGGCTGTCATGGCAGGTTCGACGGTGCGCCCACCGTCGCCGCGCAACCGCCGCACAAAATTTGACAACGCTTGGCTGCCCTCAAAGGTTGAACGGTGCGCGCCAAACAAAATCGGCAACAAAATCTCAGATCCGTCAGCCACCCCGGTCCCGCGGCGACTTCTGGGACCAACGAAAAAAGCTGGAGGTCACAACGCATTGGGGACACGCAAACACACCAACACAGAATGGACGGAGAACATCATTTGGAGAAACATAGAACGGAGGGGGAACAGGAAAGAGGATGGGTGGATGACGGAACAGGAGCGGAGGGACAGACGGAGGAGGAGACCGAGGGTGATGGACAAATGGCGGGCATGTTTGGAGGGAGGGGAGAATGCGAGGGTGAGGGGAGGGCGAGAAGAGAAGGGATGATAGCAGGACTGACTGGCGCACGTTCCTGTCGTTTCCTGCCAAATTCGTGCGTGCAGCAAACGTCTCGCATTGGCCAGGCTGTCTCCCCATCATCCTGCTCCCCTATCACCCTATCGGATTGCCGCGCATTCGCCTGCGGCCCTCGACCTCCCGTCGCTGTATCGGCCCTGCCCTTTTCATTCCCTCCTGCCCACCTTCCTGCACACCCCCTCCACCTCCGCCCCGGCCCTTGTGCGCCCTGGCCACCCGCCGTCGCTTGGCAGCGCGCAAAAGGAACTCGGGAAACGGGGGAAGGCTTCTTAGAAGGACGCCGCGCCGCTTCTTAGAAGGCGCCGGCCCTACATCTACAGACAAGGCCCGCACCGTCTGCGAAGCACGGGTGCTTTTCAAAAGCCTTGCCGTCTCCTCCAACCCCTTTCTGCGCGCGGCTGTCGTCGCCCGCGCAACCTGTCGCTGGCGCCCTCCTCCCGATATGCGGCGCTAGGAGGAGGCGACGCCGAGCCTTCCACACCAGCCAGCGAAACCGCTGGGGCACTCCCCGCCGCACGCGCCTCCGGAATCTGTCCGGATGGACGTCCATGTACCTCAGAGGGGGACAAATAGTGCAAGGCGGGGAAAGAGGACGACGACGACGACGACGGCGACGACTCGTTCTTGCGCGTGGTCTGTGCCGAACCCTGCTCGCGCATGCAGACGTGCCAACAGAAACGCGCCTCCAACGATCATCGAGCGAATGCGATGAGGTCGTGAGGAGCGCGCACCGCGCAGCCTGACGCACCTGCGGCAGTCGCACTCATACCACGGCAGCTCGCTGAGCAGCGCCAGGGACAGCTGCCGCCGCCCCTGCTCTGTCCGAAGGGCCGGCGGCGCCGGCCAGCGCCAAGCCGGGCGGCTCGCCCGGCACCGCCACCGCCGCGGCGGCGGCGGTCGCCGCGCGGGAGATGGCGACCGCCGCAGCCCACAGGCCAGCGGCAGCCGCCGCCTCCACGACGGCGGCAGCGCGACCGGGCCGCGCCGCCCAGGCCGCGCCGGCCGCGCGCCCATGAGCCAGAAAGGCTTGAGCCAGGGGGGCCTGAGCCAGAGGCTTGAGCCAAATGCCACGGGTTGAACGCGCCGGGCGCGATGTGCAAATGTGAAAGGCCCAAAAAAGGTTTCGCCTCTGCGACGCCGCCAGCTCGGCGCACCGTCAGCCGGCTGCGCGCGCAGCCGCGATGATGAATGCGAGGGCTGGCACGACGGGGCGCGCCCACTCCGACACCGCCGAATCCCTGAGCTGCCGAGCGAGCGCCATCTTGAATAGAAGTGAGATTGCATGCTGCGCGCCCCGCGCTCGCAGGGCCCCGTGGACTTCATGGAGCTCGTCTGCTGCTTCGTCTGCTAAATCGCCAAGCTGAGCCCTTGCTCCGGATGGCGCGGCGGCGCCTCCTGCTGCGTCACACTGCGCCTCGTGATTACTGATCAGCTCGTCGAGGTTCATGGCCCCCTCGCCGCCCCCCCTCGCGCCGTCGAGCGCAAAGACGCGACATAATGGGGTCTCCCAGCGCTCGGCGGGAACGAATATGAAGTCGCATTTCCAGTTGCTCTTGAGCCGCAAAGCTGCATTCTGGGCAACCCAATGAAAATGACCGAGCCGCCCCCTTCGGCCGATTGCGCATCGGTCGCAAGCATGCGATCGCATCGCATGTTGATGTCTGTTTCCTGAGTAGTGAGAACCTGGGATCATCTGAGACACGAGTGGGTGACCGCGAAAAGAGCGGCCTCGTCTCGGACTTTTCAAACTCCGCCTGCACACAAGACAAGAACCTTCACGCCGGTGGAAGTGTCGCGGCGCATATTTCCGTCCGACCCTCGCAACCTGCATCTACGAACGCCTCGATTGCCATCTTCCTCCGCCCCCCGCCCCATCCGCCCCAAGAGTGGCGGGGGCCATCGAGGGCCCCGTCGGTGGGGCGATTGCTTTAGAAAAATAGCTGGCCCTAATAACGCCAGGGTCGATCACCGCACACCCATCGCAATCGGTCGCGTGGAATAGACCCAAGAAGGGGAAGACCTAGGGAATTAGAACGGCGAGCCCCTCCGACAGGGCCCATGGGTTGGCCTTGGGGCCGCTAATCCAATCCTCGCTCACGCCCGCGATCCAACTCAGGCCGCCCAGGATGCCCGTGCTCAATCGAATCCAGGGCGGGCGCCGTCAAAGACAACGGAACCGAAAATTGTCGGCAATCGGAAGAATCTGCCAGTCGCCCCAGACCCTTCGAGCACTCCAGCGCCGCAAACCCCGACGCGACCCCCGACCCCCTGGCCCCGAGCACCCTTCATCGCACTCCTCTGCGCAGTTACGGCCAGGGGCCCTGCGCCCCATGCCCGACAGGGGGGCGCCCTGCACGAAAGAAAGACCGGCCATGCCACCCACGCCTCGCGACGCCTCGCACGCGAGGAAATGGAACTCACTGCCGAGACCAGTCCGACCTGATTGCGCCCCCCCTGCCCCAATCTGGATCGACCCATGCGCCATCAGCCAGCCGCCAGGGGCGCGGGCGAATCTGCCATGCTGCCCCGATAGACGCAATCCGCCCACACGCAGAGGTCGACGCTGCGACGCGCTGCCCTTCCCAAAAAAACAACGCCAAGGCAACCAGCTCGACCTCGTCAAGCCCCGCCCCGACGCCGCCCCAAGGGGCCGCCAGCTCTCTGCTGCGAGCTCGGGCAAGCGCCGCCAAATGCCGCGCGCCCCCGCCCCGCCCAAGGCTCGAGGCGCGCACGGGGACAATGCTATTTTCATAACATAACCTGTGAAGAGTGCAGACCCCGCGACAACGCGGGCGCCGTCGATCTCCCGAGCTCGCGAGCAAGTGCACAAGCTCGCCCGGGCCCGCCATCTCAAAAACGACTCCGACCCCTTCACATAGACGCGCGGGGGGCCTCGCGCAGGGCCCGCCCCCCCGCCCCCACCCGCAGAAGCGGGCCTCTGGGAGAGAGGGCCCCCAGAGGTCATGACCTGCATCGCCGCCGGCGTCGCGCGGGCGCGCTTGAATCGAATGTCTCTGGGCAGTTGGAAGCCTCCAGTTTTGCGACGGCTTAGGCGTCGGCAGCGCCGCCCCTTGCAATGGCGCGCGAGAGGCCCAGCTTCTGGCGCCCCCAAAACGCGCGAGCCTGGGCCGCGATGGCGTTTCCGCGCCGTCGGCGCTGAGCAACGCCGCGGCAGCGATAAGGGGGCGCCCCCCCGACGCCGGCGAGGTCGGTCCTAAGGGGCGCGCGCCCTACGACTTGCCCATGGGGCACAACAGAACAATCCACCACTGGCCTACCAAACCCAGCGCGCCGACCCGCTTGTCCGAGCCGACGTCGAGCGAGACGCCGGAGATCAGCGGGGCCCGCCGGAAAGAGGCGGGCACGCCCAGCAGCCGCCCTTGGAAATCTTGCGAGGTCGAAGGCGGGAGGCACGCCAATCCACCGCGCTTGAACTTCTCCCGCTTGGCGGAATCTATCGAGGCCGGCCGCGTTCCAGGCGGCGCGCCCCCTCCTGGCGCGGCCCCCCTCTTCGGCGCGGGGCGGAGCGCGCGGGAGATCCCGTGGAAGTTTTGCTCCGCCACATCGAAGTCGACCACGTGCGCGCACCGCTGCTGGTCCGCCCTGAGGGCCTCGTCGCCGGCGAACTCCCGTTCAAACAAATCTCCCAGCTCCCGCTGGCGGTTGCGCCCCGCCGCGGAGAAGCCGCCCTGCCGCGCAGGCATCCGCGGGAAGTCGGCGACGTCCTGGGTCTCCCAGATCCCCCCCCCGAGCCTCGACGTACTCCAGATGGCGCGGACCGCGGCCCTTGCAGCCATGTCTCCGCATCAACGCCTGCGCCGCGAATCGATCGCGCTCGGCCCGCGCCGAGCTCGGCCCCCAGACCGGCGCCGCAGCGCGGCCCCCGGTGATCAACCGAGAGGGCTGTCGCAAACGAGCGACGACACGGGAGAGCTCCGACTTCCCGCCCGCGCGCTGTGCCGCCCCGCGCCCGACGCGGCGCTCGCGCCATCCGCCGTCAGAAAAGAGTCGCGGACCGCCGACTTTCGAGAGCCGCCTGCTCGATCTCAGCTGGCGAAGGTTTCTGGAACTCCGCCACGTCTGCCTTCCCCCAACGAAACCTGGCCATCGCTCGGACGTCCATTCCCTATGTTCTTTTCTGTTTCGTGGGTGGCTTTTTCGCCAAATGATCAAGGATGCTCCTCAATGGTCCTCGCCGAAGGAAACATGCACACGTCCGAGCGATGCCAAAAAACTGAAATCCGCAGGAGCTGAGATGGCAGCCCCCCGGGCACGTTCAGCCGCCGCCCCGCGCGCGCCCACGCCACGGAGCATGCGCATGAGCCCAGCGAGGTTCCAGCTCTGGCGCGCCGCCGTCGCGGCCTCGCAGACGCAGCAGCACACCCTGAAAACAAATCGCATGGCCCCTGTCGTCGAGTGAGCTCACCAGTTGCAGCCGACGCCCCGCAGGTCGAAGCACCCTGCAGCAAGGCACGCAGGGGCTGAGGCCGAGGGGCGCGCGCAAGAAATCAACCCTCGACGCGCGCCCCTGGACTAGGGGAACAAAAAATGGCATAAACATAACAAATCCCAGTCCGCGCGGATTTCTCGGATCGGCGCTGGGGTCCTCCGGTGGAGTTTCCGGCGCCGCCCCTGGCGCGCTCCGCGCGCCAGGGAGGGGGGTCCAGCGCCGATCCGAGAAATCCCCGCGGACCTCCGAGTTTCTATGTTTATGCCACCTTTTGTTCCCCTGTGAACCCTGTGGGACGTCGAACCCGCGGGGAAGAATCGGGGAGACGTAAGACCCGGGTACGGGGGACTCGGGTTGGCCCGACGAGGTCGTAAAAAAAAAAAAGACGAGGCCGAGCCTGAATTTTGACGAGGCCTCCCGCTGCAGACATCCCACGAAACTCCTCCTCGTCAAAATCCGAGGCGCGGTCGTCCAAAAACGATGGCGAACCCGAGTCCCGGCAAACCCGGGTCTTACGCTCCCCCGAAAGAAGGCGCTGACCCCGAAGAGGGCGGCATCCCGCCAGACCCGGCGCCGCGGCTTCTCCGCCAGGCCCTCGAGCTCCGCCCGCAGGGCCCGGCGTGGCTGCCGCCGAGGTCCCAGCCCCAGCCAGGCCAGCCAAACGCGCGGCGCTGCGCAGGCGGCTAGAGGCGCGGCCAGGGCCGCCGACTAGGCCAATGCGGCGCAGCCCAGGGGTAGGGCTGCCTGTTGCACCCCCTCCCCTCTCCTCCTCCCCCTCCCTGCAACCTTCGTTGTCGCCACGGGGCTCGCTTGCGCTGGTAAAAAAAATGTGCCTCTGGGCCCGAGGCCGCCGCTGCCGCTGCATCCCCGTCGACCGCGTCGTCCGACGAGTAACCCAAATAGTCGCTCATCGTCGATCCCGATAACATGAGCGCACCTGCTGCCGACGCCATTGAGGCCCCTGGCCCGTCTGGCGGTGAAGGGGGCGTCCGCCGCTCGGGGGGGGGCAACGTCGAGAAGTAGAGCAACAAGAAGAGGACGTCCGAGCGTTGGAATGAAAGGCGTATTACCCCGGCCCGTCCACGCAGATGCGGCGGACGGTAGAATACATCACGGATAAAGTCGCGTGGAAAGCGCTTCTGATGGTGGAAGATCGACACACCACAGCCACAGCATTTGTGAGATGCACGCGTCCACCCAGAGCTGACTTTCCAGTGGTGACGGTGAATGAACGAAGAGTGTGCGTCTTCGGCGTGCCAGGTAGCATGCTGGCCCCAATGATCTGGAATGCAGTCGAGACCTCTGCAACTCTGGTCGCCCCCGATTGTGGACAGGGGTCCCGCTGGAGAAACTCTTGCCAACGTCGGTTTGAGGGCAGGCCCCCATCCATCTCCCCGGCGTCAAACACGCCCAGAAGCCGGAAAGTGACGAAGGCGCACACGGCGAGAAGCCCGCGCCTCGCGCGGGGGCCCGTCTTCTGTCTCTCTCTCTCTCTCTCTCTGTCTATCTCTATCTCTTTTTTTCTCTCTCTCTCTCTCTCTCTCTCTCTCTCTCTCTCTATATATATATATATGTCTCTCTGTCTCTCTCTCTCTCTCTCTCCCTCCCTCCCTCCCTCCCTCTCTCTCTCTATTGCACGGGCACGGCGAGTCCCCCGAAGGGAAAGGAGACGTGCCGCTAAACGCCTGACTGTGCAAGGGTGAGTAAGAAGGAGCCGCGGTACGGGCAGTGTGCCAGGAGCCGATGAGGCGGCTGGAGAAGAGGAGAGGGGGAGAGGGGCATCGACAATGAGGGAAGGAGGGATGAGGATGCTGAGGAGGGAGGGGGGGAGGGGCAACCCAAGATGAGGAGGGGAGGGACGAGGGAGGATGGGGGAAGGTAACAGCGAAGAACGCCACTGGGAACATGTGATTGCAAACCCAGGATAAAGCAGCCAGCTCACATTCATTGAAATGCATAGCGACACGTGCGCACGCCTGTTCACGCCTACGGGCAGGCCCACGTTCGAAGAATCATAAAAAGAAGAAGCACAAAGTAGGGAGGGGAGGGATAATTAGAAGCAGTGGCGGACGACAACGACGATTACTATCCCCCTCACCCCCTGATGAGCCTCGCGCATCCTTCCAGGATGATGCCGACAACCGCGGCACCGTTGACGCCGACGATCGTTTATTACTCTGGCGGCTGTGGCACTGAGGCACCACAGATCCTGATCAACACAAATTTCTACAAGGGCTCCCAACTTCGCGCTTCGCGCTCCGCGAAGCCCGAAGCGCGAATAACTTCGCGCTCTCGCGCCGCCCCCCAAAGGGAGAACAGGAGGACGAGGAGGAGGGGGAGAAGGATCGAGGACCGCGAAGCGCGAAGCGCGAATAACTTTGCGCCCTCGAGGGAGCCCTTGAGGCTCCCCCCCCATCTTCACACCCGCTGCCCCTGCCCCCCCCCTGCTCTTGCCCATCCTGCTTCTGCTAGCGCTGCTGCCGCCGACAGCGACCTCCACCTCTCTCCCGATTCCGTTCCCCGCTATTCTTTCCATCCTGTATTGTGCCCCCCGCTTCGCTGCCAACAGATTGGGCCTGCGTTTTTTCTGGTAGATTGCAGTTTCCATGTGGGAAGACAGTCCTGAGAGACACAGGATATTGAACTTCTGGTATAGCCCAGGACTCTGAATTCGCCCCGTGCATTCTGCCTGGGGTGGGTCCCAGGTTCACCCTGTATCATCTTTTGACTGTCCCAGGAACTGGGGGGGGGGCCTCGGGAAGCCGAAACCGTGGAAACGACTTCCGCACTCCAAATCCCTCATTAATCGCCCACCAGGTCCGGTATTTTAAGGCGCCTTTTTTGTAACTGAGGGGGGTCTGGTTTATTAGGGCGCTTTCTTTGGATTGGAGCTTAGGGGGTCTGGTTTATTGAGGCTCCCCGTCGAAGAGGGGGGTCCAGAATTTTAGGTTGCATTTGGAGGGGGTCCGGCTCTTTTGGGGGGGGCGATTAGTAAGGGATTTGGAGTAGGGCCTGTCCCCTACAGGGGGTTCTTGAGCGAAAAATGAAGATAGTCAGAAAGTATTGAAAAATCAGACAAAATAGTATAACAATCGTCCCCTGACCATTTTTTACCATTTTTGAATATTTTCCCCCTGTAGAGGGACATGCCCGATCTAAGTATAGTCGACGACGCGCCGAGGGAGGGAAGAGAGAGGGGGCGAGCCTTCTCGAAGGGGGCGGGGCCTCTCAGAAGCCCTCTGTGGCATCGGAGAAGGCTCAGAAGGCTTCTCCGAGGTATGCTTGCTCCCATCGTGCTCCAAGGACTTCGAGCGCCCAGCAAAGTACCGAAAAACAGTGTGGAGCGAGTGCCGCCGCCCAGGGCCCCACGCGTGAAAGCCCTCCCGGATCGGCACTTTCTGAATGGTCGAAGAATTCTTTCTGGTGGTCAGGGCCAAAGTCGGCTGGAACATCACAATCTCAGAGGGCCAGAGGCCCCCTGAGCCTTCTGGAAAGGACTGCCCCCTCTGCCTTGCCTGCCAGGCGCGCCGCCGAGGCAGGCTGCTCACCGGGGGATGCAGCGGCCCCCAGTCGCCCAATCGCCGTCCATCGCCGACTCCAGGTCGATGCTCCTCCCCCCTGGGGCTCCCTGAGAGACTCGTTCTTTGGCAGACGAAACGCGGCATAGGATAAGCTCTTCCGCCGCCTGGGACGTCTGCCCCAGGGAGGCCGGACAGTTTATACCCTACACGTCGGGGTGTAAACTTTCCAGCCGCCGTGGGGCAGGCGTCCCCGACGGCGGGAAAGTTCACCTCATTAGAAGAAGAATAATTCGAAAAAATGCAATAAGCATAAACTGTTCGATGTGCCAGATACCCCAGCTCACTCCAAACCCGACTTGAACCAGAGCATACCGCTCAACAACGGACCATAGAAGGTGAAACAATATTGGTAAGAGACTGTGGCAACAACCCCTTGCCACAGTTCACAAAGCTAGATTGTACCCCTCGCTCACCCAACTGCTGTCAGGATCTCAGTCTCGGCGGGGAGAACATAAGCATTCACATACACTGTTGGCGCTCCGCGCGGATGTCTTGGACCTGCGCCAGGCCCCCCCTCCCTGGCGCGCGGAGCGCGCCAGGGGCGGCCACGGAGCCGGTCCAAGAGATGCGCTCGGAGCGCTCAATATTTATGTGTATAAAGTTTTGTTAAATCCTTCGACTCATAACACTCTGACAAGGAGGAGGAGCAGAAGGAGGAGGAGGAGCAGGAGGAGGAGGAGGGGGAGTGGAAGGGAGAGGAGGGGAGGGTGGAGGTGGGCCAGTTGAGACAACGGCGTCGCTCCTGCTCGAGGGCAGAAATTCCACTCCGATAGTAACCACCCCGACACGCGAGGCCGTTTCGCAAACGCGCCCAAAGAGGGAATCGCACAGGGCAGGGCTGTTTAGTAGATGCCCAGGGCCGTTTAGTCAACCCCGATTGTCCGGTCTGGGTGGTTGTTCCTCCCTTGACTGAGATCCGGCGGTTCTGAAGGACGTCTCGGGCGCCACGGCCTTCTCACAGCGTCTCGAAACGCGACGAGGGCCTCCTCGAAGGCCCGAAAATGGGCAAACGAGGCAAAGGTAGCCGCATGGGTACCCGTTCCTCCTCCGAGATGAGGGAGAGAGGAGGGTCCCTAAGGAGGTGGAGGAGGAGGAGAAGGAGGAGATGGAGGAGATGGAGGAGGAGGAGGAAGAGGAGGAGGACGAGGAGGAGGAGGAGGAACGACGCGTTCTTCGTCGTTCTGCTTCGTGGGCACAAGGCGCTCCCGTCGACATGTAGCTGCCCTCGCGCGGTGGCCCCTCGGCCCTGTCGAGGGCGCTCCCCCCCGTGGAGCACCGCGTGACGCCGAACTGGACCATCTCGGACCACTTGGTCAGCTCGCGCGGGGAGACCTGCCGGGTCGGCGCGTGTGCGTCGTTGGACAAGACACCCGAGAGGATACAAGACTCTTCCGACGGCAGCGTGGCCCCAGAACACCACAGGACATGCGGGATCCAAAGTCGGGATAGACAGGACACAAGGGTCGGGGGCGCGCAAACATGGATTGAGCGATCCATGGATTTGGCGCGCGGTCGCCAAATCCATGGATCGGGGCAGATGCCCTCCCCAAAATGCGGCTGGCGCCGCCTCGCTCGGCGGCGGAAATCCGCGATTTCCAATCGAACCGGGGCCCGTCGCTAATCCTCGCCGCGCCCTTGATCCATGACTGCGGTCGCCTGAGGGAGGGGGATCGGAGAGGTAGGTGGCCACATGTGAAGCGTGCCCCCACCCTAGAGGATTTCTAAGGGGGGGCGGCACTCCGCTCGGGAGCGCCCGGACGAAGTGGACCCCCCCCTCCCGCCCCTTAGAAATCGTAGGGTGTGGGGGTAGGGTTCACACGCAACCAATGAAGAGTGGGGCGAGGATGCGATGCTTGCCCGCGACAGGCCAGCCCGAGCTGGATCGAATCGCAAAAGCGGATCGGATCGAAAACTCATCGGATCGCCAACGGATCCTCCCGACTCGAACAACATCGTATCGCCGCGCAGGGCTCCGGCTGGCCCCAGTCGAATCGAATCATTCCAGCGGCCCCGACAAGCCGTCCATCACTGGTACAAGCAAAGCTGCATCCCGGGTCGTGCAGCCTGGACGAACCGCGGCTTTCCAACAGAAGGCCTGCAACTGAGGCGCAGAGCTGCTGGGGCCATGCTCCGCGCACGCCCGCGAGATCGCGCGACGCTCAGGGTGACGCCCGCGAGACGCTCGAGTTCAAGCACACACGGCCGCCGCAAACTGCGGGGCAGGGGGCGAGGATGCAAGGGGGAGGGAGGGGCAACGGCCTGGGCCGGTGCACGGAGAGAGAGAGCCATGTCCGGCAGGGGGGGAGCCAGGGAGCCGACGGGCCCCCCCTGGCCACGCGGTGGCTCACCGCCCCAGGGGGTCTCCGCCCGCGGGAATCCGCTGGGCCTCGGCGTTCGCGTGGCAGGACGTGGGCCTCCCCCCCCCCTTGCTGCTTCCCCACGCTGCGGGGCGGGCTCCGTCCGGCGATGCCATGTTGACGGCGACGAACCCGGGACTTCATGTCGGCAGACAGGAAAGAACCGTACGCACCCACTGCCCATCAGCGAAGACGGATCGGAGCCGGATCCCAGGGACGGTGGCGCTCGCCACAGAGGGAACCAGGAACCCTTGCCGAGGAAGGGCGGGGGTCGGGACGACCGAAATTGGTACGGAAAGGATGGGCACGGACAGCATTTCCTGACGTTGCCGATTTGAAACAGAAAGCTGCCTACCCAACAGCGGCCGCTGTTGGTGTTGGACAGCATGTGCTGTTGGGCATTGCACCAGTGTTTTCCGTACCCGTGTCGGGCGTCCACAGTGAAGGAGGAGCGATGAGCATGTGATATCTGCACATTTGATGTTGGGCATTGTGCCAGTGTGTTCCGTACCCATGTCGGGCGTCCGAAGGGGAGGAGGAACGATGAGCATATGCTGTCTACAAATCTGTTGTTGGGCATTGTGCAAACCAGTTTCTCCGTGCCCGCGTCGGGCATCCAGAGGGGGAGGAACAGCGATGAGCATCTGCCACGGCCATCGTGCCAGCAGAAGGAACGCAGAACAAGAAACGAAGGGGCCTCCTCATCCTCATCCGCATCCCCCGCTTTATCCTTCCGTTCTCCTCCTCCTCCTCCTCCTCCTCCTCCTCCTCCTCCTCCCCCTCCTCCTCCCCCTCCTCCTCTTCCTCCTCCTCCCCCTCCTCCTCCCTTTTCTGGCCCCACGACACAACTCCGAGGAGCGGCCCCAACACCCGATGCCCCTCCCGAGCCCGGAGCGGTCCTTCCTTCGGCGTCCTGGCTGCATCCTGCTCCTCCTGCCGCACCTGCCTCCTGCTCCACCGAGGACCTCCCAGATGGGGTCGGGGGAGGTGGGTTGGCTGCGCGCACAGGGGGGGTGGAGGGAGGGGGGAGGGCGTCTTAGAAGGAGGCTGCTTCTTAGAGGGCGCCGACCTTACATCTAGAGGTAAGGCCCGCGCCTTCTAAGAAGCAGTGGTGCTGCTAAGAAGCCCTCCCCCCTCCCCCCACCCCCCTCTGCGCGTGGCTGGATGGGGTCGGAGGAAGCGCCGCACCGCGGATACATCGACGATGCATCGGAGATGCATCGGCGATGCATCGGCGATGCACCAGCGATGCACCGACGACGTCGGCGGTGCATCGGCGACGTCGGCGTGGAAAAAATTGGGCCCCACGTCGAGACGCATCGCCCGTGCGTCGCCGATGCATCGGCGATGCGGCGCGCTCCCCCGACCCCATCTACTCAGATCCACGGACGGCTGCGACGACCGCGGCGGCAGCGGCGACGGCGGCCCCTCATCCGCAGGGGCAGCGGGCCGCAGCCCTCCCCGCCGCCTCGTGGTCGTGGCCGGCGTTCCAGCGCCGCTCCCCGGCGCCCTGGCAGAAGGGGAGGGGGGCGGGGGCGCGGAGGGGAGGGGGGCGGGGGAGGGGAGGGGAGGTGAGAGGAGGGGAGGCGAAGGGAGGGGAGAGAAGGGGAGGAGGGAGGAGGAGGAGGAGGAAGAGGACAAGCTAGGTGCGCTCGAGTCATATCTGACGTCCTACCCCTCCCTCCCATCCCTTTACCATGACGTAGATCTCCTCTCTCTATTCGCACAATCGGATGTCAGGACATGGCATAGCATTACATGGCATAGCATGGTGTAGAAGATCAACGCGTAGCATGACATAGCATGACGGGGCTTCTGCGGCAAAGAACAACGAATCGATACCGAATGTGTAATCATTTTCGATGGTTTCTTCGGGAGGCCATTTTCTATATGTTGGGGCCTATTTGGAAGGACCGAAAAGCATGCCGTGGCATGGCACTGGAAATAATGACGCCATCGCTGCAATGGGAGCACGATTCGGGACGAGCGGAAGCGCGGAAATGAGGCCAGCGCTGCAGCGGAAGCACGATTCAGAACGAGCGGTAGCCCGAAAATGAGGCCAGCGTCTCGGCGATAACAGCATTTTCTGTTATAAAAAACTGGCGTGGAAACGCGGAAATGAGGAAGCGTAGCCTGACATAGCAAGGCGTGGCGACGCTTCAAGGTGGGGCTTCTGCGGCCCAAAAAACCAACGAATCGGCACCGAATGCGTAATCTTAAGTCGGGCCTGTCCCCCTACAGGGAGATGATCGACGAAAAACAGATTTTAAAAAATACCACCAAACTAATAATAACAAAAAAACATTACAAAAATAGTCGGGGTACTATTTTCTGAATAGTTGTTGACCTTTTGGGGGTATGTGTGGGGTATGCTCTATTTGTCCTCGAAAATCCCCCTGTATGGGGACACGCACGACATAAGTGTAATCACGTCCCATGGTGTCTTCGGGGTGGTATTTTCTATTTTTCTAGCAGATTTGGAAGGGCCGAAAAACATACCGTGGCATGGCACTGGAAATAATGACGCCACCGCTGCAATGGGAGCACGATTCGGGACGAGCGGAAGCGCGGAAATGAGGCCAGCGCTGCAGCGGAAGCGCGATTCGGAATGAGCGGTAGCCCGGAAATGAAGCCAGCGCCTCGGCGAGAACAACAGTTTGAAACAAAAAACGAAAACCCCACATCCCGGGAATCCAGTGTAAAACATCAGTACGCGGAGGGGGGGGGCCGAATATTCCCCAGACGCCACCAAGGGAGCGAGGAGAGTAGTATTCATAGTGCTTAAATGAGGCGGAGGAGGAGGAGGAGGAGGAGGAGGAGGAGGAGGAGGAGGTGGATGGAGGAGGAGGAGGTGGAGGGAGGAGGAGGAGGAGGAGGAGGAGGAGGAGGATGAGGAGGAGGAGGAGAGGAGGGAGGAGGGGGGGGGGATGAGAAGGAGTAGTAGGAGTAGGGAGTAGGAACCAGTTGCGGAATGCAAGTTAAGAAGGAGGAGGAGAGGAGAGCAGGGAGGAGGAGGAGGAAGGAGGAGGAGGAGGGAGGAGGAGGAGGAGAGGGAGGAGGAGGAGGGGAGGAGGAGGAGGAGGAGAAGGGGGCGAAGAGGAGGAGGAGGAGGAGGAGGAGGAGGAGGGGAGGAGGAGAAGGAGGAAGAGGGAGGAGGAGGAGGAAGGAGGAATGGGGTAGGGGATGGAGGGGGGGGGACGGGGGGGGCCGCGGGCAGCACAGCGGGCAGAGGGCGGGCCCTGTTCGCCAGCGCGCGTCACAGCAGGCACGTAACTCCCAGAAGGCCCCCCCTCGTGCAGTGCGCAAGCGCTACTGACGAGAGAGGGGGGGGGGAGCGGGAAGGAAGGGGAGAAGGGAGGAGCGGAAGCGGAGCGGGCAGGACGGAAAGGGTGTGGGGGGGGGGCGGGCAGGGCAGGAAGAAAAAACGGGATTCAGCGGGAAGAGACTGGGTGCGGCGGGTTCGTGCGGAGTCGGCGCGCGCACAGGTCTTTGACACCGCGTCGATCGTTCAACCTTGAATGAATCACGGCCCCTATCGTTGGAGGTTTAATTCCGTCGGGTCGAACGGCGTCACCGTGCCCCTCGGTGCTTCCGCGTCGCATAATTTGACCTCGAACGCCTTCGCCCGCGTCGCCGACGCGCCAAGGCCGCGTGAGCCTACCGCAGGAAGGAGAGGGAAGAACACCAGCCGGGGGGCATCCCCCCCGTAGGATTAGGTCGGGCATGTCGTCCTACAGGCGCATATTGGACGGAAAATAAAACAGAATCAAGAAATGCTCAAAAATACTCCTCATCCCTCAACATGCCCCGAAGAGGCCCCCAGAAGCCCGAAGTGGGCTCCAAGAACCCACAACGAGACCTCACATACTTCCCCCGCCGAAGCCTTCAAGAATCCTCCAAGTAGCCCTGCGACATACACCAGACTTCCCGAATGCCACGTCGTCGTCCTCCTCCTCCTCCTCCTTCTCCTAAACCTCCTCCTCCTCCTCCTCCTCCTCCTCCTCCTGCTCCGTCTCGTCGTCGCCATCCTGCTCCTCATCCTCCTCATTCTCCTCCTCCTCCTCCTCCTCCTCCTTCTCGTCGTCTCCGTCGTCGTCACAATCGTCTCCTCGCCGTCTCCGTCGTCCCCGTCCCCGTTCCTCGGCCTGTGGTTTCACCCGCGCGATCTAATTACAGCGAAATTGAACAACGTCGTTAGCGCAGTCGATTGGAAGCCCCTTCCCTGCGCTTCTTCCTCCACTAGGAGAGGAGTCCCAGGGACGGTTCCCGAGGTGGTTCTCAGGGGAAACGACGCCCAGATACGTTTCCCCCTCAACGCCCCGAAACCATGCAAAGATAGTCCCAAAAGAGCCAACCTCCTCCTCCTCCTCCTCCTCCTCCTCCTCCTCCTCCTCCTCCTCCTGCCTCCCCCCACTGCTCCCCCTCCTCCTGCTATCCTCTGCCTCCTCCTCCCTCCCCACCTGCTCCCCCTCATCCTTCCCCCCCCTCCTCCTCTCTCATCCACCTCCTGCGCCCCTTCCTCCTCCTCCTCCTCCTTCCACTCCTCCTGCCTCCCCCTGCCCCCCCCTTTCCTTTTATCTTCGTCGTCTTCAGGGTCGGCGGCACCGGCCGTAAGGCCTTCGCAATAAACCAGAATTCAGAAATGCTCAAAACAGAATATCAAAAAAGACCTACCAACAAAAACATAAAAAAACGTCCCCAAACTATCTTTGGACTATTCTGGAAAATCATGCCCGACTCAACCGTAGAAAGGAGAGAGCCCACTCGCTCCTCGCTCCCGGCACCTCTCTCCTAGCTCGGCCGTCCGCGCGTCTCGCTCCTCCCTCGCCCCCATCGCCCCCTCCCCCGCAGAAGCGCACGGGGCGGGGGGGGGGGCTGGCCGCGAGCAGTGCTCCAGTGGTTGGCGGGGGTGCCCTGCAAGGGGGGGCGTCCAAGAGTGGGCTCCCAGGCCGTGGCTCGGGGGGGCACCTGCGCGGACGAGCGGGGGGCCCGGGGCGCGCGGGAAGAATCGGACGACAAGGGGCCACGAACTCCGCCTGCCATCGCTCGGACGTCCACTCCCCGTGCATCTGGCTTCGGCTTCGCGCGTGCACTCTTTTTCGCCAGGTCCCCAAGAGGATGTTTCCGCGATGGTCCTCGCCGCGGAGAAACAGGCACACGTCCGAGCAACGGAGGTTTTGGGGGAGGAGGTTTTCCAGGAGGGGTCCCCCAGGGGCTTCGCACCCCTTGTTTTGACGAGGTTCCGAAGCCCCTGATGGGCTCTCTAGAAAACGCCCTCCCCAATAACCCCCTTTGGATCCCTCCGGTCCCCTTGTCATCACCCCCACGATTTGGGGGACCGAAAGGTACCCCCCACACCCCTACTCCCTGGACCTCTCCCGGGGCGCGCTCTGACCAGGACCTCAAGGCGAATCCGGCGTTGGCGACGAGGGCCTCCCCTCGGAGCCTGGCAAGGGGAAAGCGAGGCCAGGGCAGCCGTATATGGCCGATGCCGGAAACCCTGAGCCAAAAAATGCTATCATCTCTTGGAGGCGTTTTTCACTTCCGCCGCCTTCCGCCAGCCTCCCGCCGGCTTCCGCCGGCGGAGGCGGCCTCGTCTTACTTCCGCCGACCTTCCGCCGCCCTTCCGCCGCCTGCCGCCGCGGAGGAGATGATAACTCCCTCATCCTCGCAGGCGAGGCCCTCTTTGGAACGCCCCATATGGGTACCTTCGACTCCTCTGACCAGAGGCCTCCCAGATGGGGTCCGAGCAGATGGGGTCGGAGGAACGCGCCGCATCGCCAATGTATCGCCAATGTATCGGCGATGCATCGGCGAGGCACTGGCGACGTCGGCGACGTCGTCGAAACATCGTCCCCAGACATTTGTTTGAACTATGTTTGGATATTCCTCCTGTATCGGGGAGACGTAAGACCCGGGTACGGGGGACTCGGAAATCTCCGACGACGTCGTCAAAAAAATGACGAGGCCGAGCCTGCATTTTGACGAGGCCTCCCGCTGCAGACATCCCACGGAACTCCTCCTCGTCAAAATCCGAGTCGCGGTCGTCAAAAAACGACGGCGAACCCGAGTCCCGGCAAACCCGGGTCTTACGCTCCCCCGACTGTAGAGGGACATCCCAAGGACTGGGCCTTCCGCCGGCGCAGGGGGAGACCCAGGCAGCAATCGGCGAATGCCGTATACAATCTCGATCATTTGAATATCTGAAGCCTTTTGTGCGCTCCCCTTTTTACTCCCCTGTATCCCCCCTCCTAGTGGCGCCGGCTCCGGCAACTTTTTAGCTGCGTTTTAGTTGCGTTTTCTGCCCACGCGTCCTTCATGGATGGACGGCTTCCTTGTCTTGTCTTGTCTTGAGAAGGACATTATCGACTTCGCCTCGACTGACGTGGACTTTGGAAGGAGAATGACAAATTGTCAAAACATACCCAGCACTAGTCATGAATAGTCGAAACATCGTCCCCAAACAAGTTTGTTGACTACGCTTGAAGCTTCCTTCTGTAGAGGGGCATGCCCGACCTTATTCATCGACGCCCCCCTTAAAAAACCAGACCCCCTCCAAATGCGACCTAATATTCCGGACCCCCCTCTTCGACGGGGCGCCTTAATAAATCAGACCCCCTAAGCTCCAACCCAAAGAAAGCACCCTGAAAACCTGGACACCCCCAGTTACAAACAAGGTGCCTTCAAAAACCGGTGGAACTGTGTGTTTTCCCTCCTCCTGAAGGAGATGCCGCCGCTCCAGCACCCCCCCTCGCCCCCGACAAGGGGGAGACAAACCCAACACGCCACAAGGACAAGCGAGGGCAGGGTCAGGGGAAGCTCAGGAGTAAGACGACGCCACGACGAGGGTAACATTCGGGTGAGGATAGATGAATCGAGAATCTCTGAGATCCCGCGGCTCTGGATGGTGCCTCGGGCGCCGCGGTTTTCGCAGAGCGTTCTGGAACGCTGAGAATGTTCCGAAACGCCCTGGAGCGGATTGATCCTCGTCCTAACCCCATCCGGAGGAGGTAACTTCTGGAGGATCTTCGCGAGAACTATCGGGGACTATTGAGTCCGATCAGAAGCCACTGAGCCGGATCATGCAGGATTGAGCCCAGGATTGAGCCGGCTGAAACTGGGATAAGCGAAACTGGGCCGAGCTAGACGGGATGATCCCGGACGAGGCCAGCTTTCCGACTTCGGCTATACCCCGCCATCGCTCGCACGTCCATTCCCCGGGCGTGGGTCGGCTTCGCGCGCGTGTTGCTTGTGCAAGATGCTCCAGGATGGCCCTCGACGGGCCTCGCCGGGGAAAAAATGCACACGCTCGAGCGATGCCAGCGCCGATGCCGGCTCGAGCCTCCCAGGAGCTGCGTCCCGAAGGGAGGTGCGCGGAGCCCGGAGGCCTCTGCAAGCAGGACGTCCGCCCCGCGGGCGCCGGCGAGGGCCGGGGGGCGAGGTCGCCGGGAGGGCAGCGCGGCAGAGCCACGCGCCTCGTCGTCGGCAGTCGCACTCCGCCTGGGGAAAGTGCGCCTGTGCCCCCCCACCGCGTGGACCCAATGGCTCACCGAAACCACCATGTCAGATACCCCTCTGGGTGGCCTGGACACGTGCATACACACGGCTCCAGCGCAGGGCGGCCGTGCTAGGTACCCTTCCCGGGTGGCCCGAGCACGGAAAAACACGCGGTTCCAGCTAGGGACCACCATGTTAGATACCCCGCGGAGGACCCCCCCGCATACCGCACCGTCGGAGGCCCCCCGGATGAGGTCCGAGTGGATGTGGTGCGAGGGTCGCGCCGCGTCGCCGATGCATCGACACTGCGGCGACGTCGGCGACGCATCTGCGTGGAGAGAAACGCGTTCCACATCGAACCGCATCGCAGATGCATCCCCGATGCGGCGCGATCCTGCGACCCCATCTGATCTGAGGCCACTTGGGGCGCCAGGAGCCGTGCCGGCCACGGGGCAGATGCCGGGGAACGTGGCGGGAGCACCTCGCCGAGGGAACACACGTGCCCCCTGGCCCCGCAAGATAGGCAGTCGGGCCGCTGGCACAAGGAGCGCTAAATAAGGAACGAAGCCCCGCTTTGGCCCCGCGAGGGTTAGGTCGGGCATGTCCACCGACAGGCGCACCCTGGACGAAAAATGTGACCATGTCATTAATTGGTCAATGAATAATCGAAGAATCGTCCCTGGATTATTCCCCACATCCTAAGATGGGGTTCTTGTTATTACTCGGACGCCGCCGATTCCAGAGAGAACACACCCACTCATATACAGACTTACTCAATCTCACACCTACTCACACTCCTACCTTCTCATGGTCTGACTTACTCAACACACAACATGCAGGCCAACTCATAATCAGACTTACTCGTGCTGGGACTCCTTCGTATCCAGACTTACTCGTACCCAGACTCGTTCCCAGACCTGCTCATACACAGACTTACTCAAACTCAGACCTACACATACTCAGACCTTCTCAGAATCGGAATTACTCGACACACGGACTCAGACCTACTCATACTCAGACCTAGTCATACTCAGATTCGCAAGGGGAGCCGCCAAGGGTGTTTTTACGGGCCCGTTCGCGGCCAATTTGTGGGGATGATTCCAGCGGTCTGCTCGTTCTCATGCCCAACATCCTTGGTTTTCAGAACATATTGTGATGATGTCTCAGGCGGGGCGCTAGTTTCAGCACCCCTGAAAGGAGCCGCCAGGGGGTAGGACACGGGCCCGTTCGCGACCTGTTTGTGGGGATGTCTCAAGCGGTTTGCTCGTTCTCATGCCCAACATCCTTGGCGTTCAGAGCAAAATTTGAGGATGCCTCAGGCGGGGCGTTGGTTTCAGCACCCCTAGGGCTTTCCGCCAGGGGGTAGGACACGGGCCCGTTCGCGACCAGTGTGTGGATATGTCTCAGGCGGTTGCTCGTGCTTATGCCCAACATCGTTGGCTTTCAGAGCAGATTCTGAGGATGTCTCAAGCGAAACGCTGGTTTCAGCACCCCTAAAGGGTTCCGCCAAGGGTGTTTTCACGGACCCGTTCGCTGACAGGCTGTGGGGATGTCTCAAGCGGTTTGCTCGTTCTCATGCCCAACATCCTTGGCTTTCAGAGCAGATTGTGAGGATGTCTCAGGCGGGGCACTGGTTTCCGCACCCCTAAGGGGAGCCGCCAGGGGTGTTTTCACGGGCCCGTTCGCGGCCAGTTTGTGGGGGGGGGTAGGACACGGGCCCGTTCGCGGCCACTTCGCGGGGGAAGGCGTCGAGGCGTGCTGGTCCCTTTGGTCGTGCTGCAGCACGTACCTTCCCGGACGCACGGAGGAATGAGTCGAGGCGCGCTGCTCCTTTGGGTCGTGCTCCTGCACGTATCCTCTGGGACGCACGGAAGAAAGAGTCGTGGCGTGCTGGTCCCTTGGGTCGTGCTCCGGCACGTACCCTCCACGACCCACGGAGGAATGAGTCGAGGCGCGCTGGTCCTTTTGGGTCGTGTTCCGGCACGTACACTCTGGGAAGCACGGAAGAAGGAAACGAGGCGTGCTGGTCCCTTGGGTCGTGCTCCGGCACGTACCCTCCAAGACGCACGGAAAAAGGAATCGAGGCGTGCTGCTCCCCTGGGTCGTGCTCCGGAACGTACCCTCCGGGACGCACGGAGGAGGGAGTCGAGGCGTGCTGGTCCTTTGGGTCGTGCTCCGGCGCGTACCCTCTGGGACGCACGGAGGAAGGAGCCGAGACACCGTCGCCCATGTGGACGCGCTATTTTAATCAAGCGCTCATGAACAGACGCTCACTATGGCATGACATAAACATGAGATGCACATATGGGGAGCTCCACGCAATGAGTATTTTTGGCGATTCTTGAATACTCCTCATGTAGAAGAACAGGCCCGACTCAACGCGATGGCCCGCGTGCGCGAGGATCGCCGGAAAAACATACATGAAAACGCCCGAAGAACCTCGGGCCCCTTTCCGAGCCCAGAGCGGTTTCTGCTTCGGCGCCTTGGCTGCACGGCGATACAGAAAGACCGTATTCGGGGATGCGCAAGACTCGGGTTCGGGAGACTCGGATTAGCATGGCAAGGCCATCATGAGAACGACGAGACACGATCTGAAAATTTACGCGAACTCCCGCTGCTGACATCCCACGAAAACTGAAGCGTCAAAATCCAAGACGCGCTCGTCAAAAAAACGCCGGCAACTGGAAGCGGAAAAATCACACGATTACTTTGAAGGAGCTGTTTGCTGAAGCTAGCAAGCCTTTAGTAAAATGCTGTTGGCCTGTTGCGCGACAGCCGCGGCGGCGCGTCCGAATTGCCGAGCCACGTCCTGCGCTCGCGCCCTGAATCTCCAGTTAAGGAGCATCTACAACTCGCCGGAAACATGTCCAAGGATCGCCGCCACACGATGCATTGCGACCCTGACTACTCGAGCAAATGCATCGCAGGTGAACTGGCAAGGAAGACAGGGCCGACCGGGTTCTCATCCCGCATCACAACAGCATCCCAATGGCCCAAGGGCTTCACCAAGGCAGACCGCGGACTTTACTCTTCACTAAAGCGAGGAAGCGGCTTCACTAAAGCGAGGAAGCGGCTTCACTAAAGCGTTACTAAAGCGAAGAAGCGGCGTTAGTGAAGTCGCGCCGCTCAATACATTCCGAAAACCGGCGGTTCACCAACGCAAAAAGACAGCTTCAGTAAAGCGGAAAGACAGCTGGAGCAAAACTGCGCACAGAAATTTCGCTCCTCCATAAACTCAGGCGCGGGAATCCAGGAACGAGGGCTGGGGGTAAAGTACTCATGGGAGAAATACGCTTCTGATGCAAGCCCGAGCTCTGGCGCAAGAAGATTATGTGTTCCCCGACACGTGGAGCTGGCCGGGCTTCGTCAAGATCGTTCACCGCCGCCTCCACGGGGCCAGGCCTGCCCTCGGGAGGACGACCGTCGCTGTCCCGGTGGCCCGGCGCGCCGTCGGAACGATCCTGCTTGCCCGTCCGTGGCGGTGGCCACAGAGAGCTGTCTCATCCAGCGGGGCGATGCCCAGGACCCTGTTTCTTTATCATCGGCGGGGGGGGGGGCATCCCCCCCCCGCCGTGCGGCTCCGGCACCACGGCCGCGCCCGCGCGCACGACGACGATGAGCGACGAGCGACGAGCGAAGAGCGACGAACGACGAGCGACGAGCGACGACGACGACGACGACGACGACGACGACGACGACGGGCTCCAGCATGTGGGTAGCCTGCGCTATCGCGGGATCTGCGGCGTGAACTGCCTGCTGCACGCAAGGAGCGACCCTGGGCAAGAGCGACCTCCGGTGCGCGCCTTCCGGGGAGGGAGCCGCGAGCGGGCCAAAAACGAGACCGCATGGCGCTACTGGCGCATCGCGTCCGTCGATCGGGGGGCCCCAGATTGAGCAGGGACCGACCGTCCTGGCATTCCTATAGGCCTACCACGACATGTTGCTAGAACCCAAAAATATTATTCGAACAAAAACGATGTCCTCAGAACATAAACCCGATGTGTTTTAAAAAAGACAGCCCCAGCCAGAAATGTTATGATAATATTTCGTGCGAACCACAAGAGGTTCTTAGAACATTCGTTGGTGGTCCTACAGGCGAGCCAGGACGCTTCGCCACTGTTTGACCAAAAGCCCTCACCAACGGTCACCCTGGCGAACGGTCACTCTTCACGTGTAGCCGAATCTTCCGCATTTCCTTGCCACAGGTGGTGCCGGTCAAGATGTGCGCATGCACGAGCTTGGGGGTGGGCTCAGACCATCGGCGTCGCCGCTCTTTCGCGACGTCGACCTCCGAAGATCTCGGCCCATCCCGGGGGACCGGCTCTTCGTCCCGAGTCGTCGGTTGTCGGTCTCAGGGCTCGGCGAGGCTCCCAGAGGCAGACGGTTGCAGCAGGCCGTTCGTGGCGATGTGTTCGAGATGTGAAGGCATTTCGTGGCCATCTGTTCGCCAGGCGAACGGGTCCGGCAGGAGAGCCCAAAGTCGAAACGATAAGTTGGTTCGTCGATCGAAATTAAGCACTGAAGAGCTTGCACCACACGGACTGCACTACAGAGATTGCCAATATGGATTGCCTAATACCCATTGCACCACCGTGGTCTCACAACGTGGATTGCTTCACATGGGCTGTGCCACATACACTGCGCCACAGCCACTGCACAACCTAGATTATGCAATGTTTATATATATATATGTACATATACATGTATGGTTAAACGATTTTTAACACACACACACACATACACACACACACACGAAAAACAAACAACAACAACAACTACCCCCCCCTACCACCGGAAGTAACTTGGCGGCGCGCAGGGGAGGGGAGGGGGAGGGGGGAAGGCTTCTTAGAAGGAGGCTGCTTCTTAGAAGCCGCGGGCCTCACATATTTGCACAAGGCCCGCGCCTGCTAAGAAGCAGGGGTGCTTCTAAGAAGCCTTCCCCCCTCCCCCATAACCCCCTCTGCGCCCCGCCAAGTTCGGCGGTGGACAAACCTCCTTGTAGTGAACCTCCCCTTAGTGAAAACGGCCTGGGACCGAACCCGACGGACCTGGACCCGCAAAGATGACGGCCGCGACGCCCTCTAGCCAACCGAAAACGGCCAATTCCTCAATCGACGTGTCAGGCTAGGAGGTCTGTCCACCTCCGGCACACAACGACCCCCCGGGCCCTGTGGCAGAGAGAACGGAGAAACAGCAGACCAACATACCGCACGGCAAAGGGGGGGGCGCCGTGCCTCCGTGCGCTCCGCCGGGGCCGCCTGGCGCGGCAACGCGGGCCGCGCTCCGGCCTCCCTCGGCCCCGGTGCCGGCTCCTCCTGCGCCGCGGCTCCCTGTGGCATCCTGACTACCTCCTCCTCCTCCTCCTCCTCCTCCTCCTCCTCCTCCTCCTCCTCCTCCTCCTCCTCCTCCTCCTCCTCCAACCCAACCCAACCCCAAGACTCGAATTTCGGTTTGGGGGGGGGTACGGGTTCCACGCGTATGTTTTCTCAATGTTTTCCTCAATGCTCCCCCGGACCACCCCCCCTCACTCGAAATGGAGGGCAAATTGAAGCCTGCGGGTTGGGTTGGGGTGGTTTGGCGGGTGGTGACGTCCTGTGCAGTCGGGGTTGACTGGGGAGGGCACGCGAGAGGACACAAGACCCTTCCGAGGGCCACCGTGCCACAGGAATGCGGGAGGCAAGGGTCGCGAAGCACAAGACACGGAGGTACCCTCGATTTGTCAGGGCCGACCGACAGCCATCGTGCTACCAGAAGGAACGCCAAATCGGTGGCGCGGGGGCGTTTCTGGCTGCAGCGACGCTCGGCCACGTGTAGGCTCCAAACCCGAAAACTAAGGAACGGCCCGATAACCAAAGCCCCATCGAGAGCCCAAGGTGGTCCTTATCCCACAAGCCCTCTGAGGTGGTTTGAGGAACGTTGTTTTCTCTCTGCCAAAACCCCTCCTTCCCCTGCTCAGGGGAGGGGTTTACCCCTCCCCCTACCCCCTCCTCCCCTGGTCCTTGTAGGGGGGGGGCGCGAGGTGTCAGAGCGTCCTTGTTGGGCCAAGATCGCTCCAAGAGGGCCTCTGAGAGCGCCAGACAGCCTCCAAGATGGGTCAAGATACCTCAGCATGGCTCAAGATAGCCTCCAGCGCACATCCAAGAGGCCTCAAGACGGCCCCACCAAGACGGCTTTCAGTGCCCGCCAAGCCCTCCAAGGACCCCCCAAAAGGCAAAAATGGCTCCAAAACATGAGCACGATATATGGTGTTTGCCTTCTCGCGTGTTCGCTTCCGATTGGCTTTTGAGGTCTCACGATGGTCCAAAGACGGCCCACGAGAGCCCCGAGAGGGGCCCAAGAGGGCTTCAAGACAGCACTAGGAGCGCTAAAAGCGCTGCAAGAGCGACCCAAGAGGGCCCTAAGACGGCATTTCTTAGCCTCCGAGGGGGGGGCCTGAATTTAGGACCCCCCTCTTTCTGAGCCATGGGGGCCAAGACGGCCCCAAGAGGCCTCACAGACCCCCCCCCCCTAAAGCGCCTCAAAAGGACCCAAAGATCCCCCAAAAGAGCTCCAAGAGGGTCCCAAGAGGACCCCACGACCCCTCAGACCAGCAGAAGCACCAACAGCAGCAACAGCAGCAACAGCAGCAGCGCCGGCAGCAGTAGCAGCAGCACCACCAGCAGCAGCAGCAACACCACAACCACCAGCAGCAGCAGCACAACCAGCAGCAGCGTCAGCACCAGCAGCAACACCAGCAGCAGCACCAGCAGCAGAGCCACTACCAGCTGCAGCATTAACGGTACAAAAGGATACAAAAGAAAAGAGGAGGTGTAGGAGGAGTAGAAGAATGAAGCAGCATCATCACCGTCACAGCAGCACTATCAACGGCAGTAGCACTAGCACCAGCACCAACAACAGCAGCACCAGCAGCAGCAGCAGCACTGGAAGCAGGATAACCAGAAACACCAACACCACCAGCAGGCCGCAGCACCAGCAGCACCACCACCACCAGCACCACCACCAGCACCACCAGCAGCACCACCAGCAGCACCACCAGCAGCACCACCAGCAGCAGCGCCAGCAGCAGCACCATTACCAGCAGCACCACCAGCAGCACCATGAGCAGCAGCAGCAGCAGCACCAGCAGCACCACCAGCAGCAGCGCCAGCAGCAACACCAGCACAACCACCAGCACCACCACCAGCGGCACCAACAGCGGCAGCAGCACCAGCAGCAGCAGCAGCAGCAGCAGCAGCATCAGCACCATCAGCAGCAGCACCAGCACCATCAGCAACAACACAAGCACCCCTCGTTCACAAACATCTCTCGGTTCACCCTTCTTGCCCGCGCTGTTCCACCATGTGTGTGTCTCCTTCTCCCTTTTCCCGTCAGCTCTCATGGGCATCGTTACTAGAAGGGCTGGTGGGGATACGCGACGCGCAAAGGATGTCACGGCCTTGACTGTACTAAGCAGGCTCGACTGCATAAGTCGAAGGGCCCAAAGACACACAAATAAATACACACAGATAAAATGATGTCCGATATTTTCCCGTATGTTCGGGGTTTTTGTCTTCCCGCCCAATTCCCATATTTTCCAATATTTTCTGGGGGATCGACGATACATTATATCTGTGTGTATGCTTTTTCCCCTCTTGAATAAGGGCGAAGCCACGCCCATCACAAGACCGTGCGCTGCCGGGCGGGGTGGTGCGCCCCCCGCCGGGGGACGTGCGGGCGATCGTCCCCCCCCCCCCTGCCGGCGCCCTGGAAGCCTTGGGCCGCCTGCAGCGCAGCAGGACGACGACGTGGACCACGACCACGGCGACGTCGGAGAGAAGAGGAGGGGGAGAGGAGTAAGGAGTAAAAGGGAGGAGGGAGAAAGGAGGGAGGAGGAGGACGAGGAGGACGAGGAGGACAAGGAGGAGGAGGAGGAGGAAAAACAATACACAGAAGGGGGAGAAAGGAGTAAGGGTGGGGAGAGAAGGAGGCGGAGGAAGTGGATAATAATCAACACAATAAGAATTAGGAGAACAAATGAAAAGAATCATGCTATTAATAACAAGAAGATTAAGCATACTACGACTACGACTACGAAGAAAAAGAACAACAAAGAAGAAAAGGAAAACGAGGACGAGGACGGGGAGGAGGACGAGGACTAGGAGGAGGAGGAGGAGGGGGCACGATGATAATAATTCAGGAAAAAACAGAACATGGGATGAGGAAGGGTGGGGAAGAGGACGACGAAACGAGGAGGACGAGGGGGGAAAGGCGGAGAGGGAGGACAGAAAGGGACACAAAGAGAGGAAAGGAGGGAAGGAAAGAAGAGCGAGAGAAACACAAAGAGAGAGAGAGAGAGAGAGACAAAAAAAGGGATAAACACGGGGAGAAAACAAAAGGACATCGAAAACGAGGCCACCGAAGGCCCCCAAAAAGCGATACACGCCGAAGAATCGCTGGAGGGCCGCCGTAGGGCCGCGGGCCTCCTGCGCTGGGGCGGCCGCGGGCGCCGCCGCGAAGCTCAGGGGCGGGGGCGCCGCCGCGGGCGCCGCGGAGGCGGCCGCGGGGAGGTCCGCGGGAGGAGGCGCCTGGCGGGGGCGGAGGGCGGCGCGGCGCCCCGAAACATCGAAGCTCGAGGATCAAACTTCGAAAAGGGGGTCGGAGAGGATCCATGATCCAGGAGGTTCGAAGAAGAGCAGATGGAGGATCGAGGAGGAGTAATAAACTGGATTGCGGGCGTTGGAAGTTTGACAAGCGAAATCACTGCGTCAATAAGATGCCAATAAGGCTTCGCTACCAACTCAAATATACAATTGGCACGCGCCGGCGCTGAAACCAAAGGGCGACAAAGCATCCGACATGAGTTAGGATTGCGCGAACGATCGAGGAACTCTGACGGGAACGCAGGAACGGAAAGCAAAGAACCAACACTGTCCAAACCCAACAGCATTCGCAACTTAGGAGGGACACTCTATCGCTGTCTGGTCTGACTACGCGGCGAGAGGCGGGCTCACCGTATGTCGGGGGGCTCGTTCGAGCTCCCAGGAGCGGCATTGAGGAGCTCACAAGAGTAGAAGTGGTGCGCGTTCAGCCAGGCCGCTTCGGCGCATGTTTGATGACCCCGCGCCCGCAAGTCTGAAAGCCTGTCGCGAATGTCAGGCAAGGTGGGCGGACCGGTGGCCGCGCGGCGAGGCGACGTCGAGGCGCGACGAAACCTTGGCCAGGTAGGACAGAGGAAGAAGGGAAAGAGGATGGCCATGAAGAACGCGCATTCCTTTTGCACGATCGTCTCGGGTTCACCGCCTCGGTCGCCGTCCTGAAGCTGGGAGCTGCCACGGCAACGCACCCTCGCCTCCGTGCTGGGCGCGCTTGGCGCGGCGCTGCCCGGCGGTGACTCGGCGTCGTCGCCAGCGTCGGCTGCTGCGCGCGGCGAAGCGGCAGCGCGCCGACGCTTGACCTTCTCGCATCTGCGACGCGCGATATTCTAGGGCTTGGCGTTGTCGTCTTCGGGATTGCCCTCGCCTTTGCTATTGCTCTGGTTCTTGCCCGCCAGCTGGACCGCGTGGCCGCGCGAGCCGACGGAGGCCCAGCGGCCAGCGCGCGGCCGGATCGACGGCGGCAGCGGCAAAGAGGGCAATTCAACCTATGCGGCGCAGACTATGTCGGGCAACCTGCTTGGCGCACAATATACGGTGCAGTCCATGTAGCGCAGCACACGGAATTCAAAATACGCGGCGCAATCTACCCGGTGCAACGCATTAACGTTTGCAGCGCACTGTCAAGCCCACCGCTCGCGCAGTCGCCCCGCCCGCCCGCATCTCGGTTTGCAGAACCCAGGCGGCGGCGTTTGCGATGACTGCTCGGCGCTGGCCAGCGCGTCGCCGCGGCCGCGCGGGCGCGCGCGGGCTCGCGCGCAGAGCGGCCGGCCAGCCTGGCGCGACGGACGCGGCCGCGGCGGGGCTGACCGGCGCGTCTCGCAGCCCGCGCCGACGCGCGAGATCATCGGCGCGAGTCGGTGACTCGGGCGGGCGGGGTATCACGGCGATGTCGACAGCAGCAGACGCGACGATGAAAGTGGCAACGCTGGTGACGACGCTGACAACAGCAACGGCAGGGCCCATGACTGCGGCGATGCGGATCGCGCCGATAGCGATGATGGTGCCCCCGCGTGGATGAGGGTGGTTCTTGAAAGATTTTGACCTGCGCGCGCGGTCGACGCGCGCCAGTGGCCTGCGTTGCATTTGGTGACAGGGATCGCGCCCCACCCTCAGCGCGCGCGGGAACGTGGGCTTCGACGTCGAAATGAGCGCGCGCGAGGCCTGGTGGGCCGGATTTGATTGACATGCACACAAACACAACGCTTACCTTGAGCATTCGAACGAGCACGAGCGCACGCCTTGTTTCGCCCCAAACCCTGTTGCGAGGCGACTCGTGCTTCGCGTTCTTTCGGGGCACCCGACGTTGAAACATGCGCGAAACACACGGCGTTGTTCAATGGTTTCGGCGCGCGCGCGGCGACGCGCGCGCTCGCGTTTGGCCTATTATCTGTCGAGGGTTCCCGACAGCGCGCGCGCAGGGGTGCCCGCGTGGATTCGGCGCGGTCGCGCGCGTGGGGCGCGCTCGGTAGCACGCGATAAACCAATTGAAAAACCAATCGTTTCCTAAAGAATTTGCAGGAGCGCGAGCGCAGGCATTCAAAAACTCATGTTGCGAAAACACAATTGTTCATGCGCTTGCGGGGCACCCGACGCTGAAATCCGCGCGAAACCCAAGGCGCCCCATGGATCTCGGCACGCGCGGAACGACGCGCGCGCAGGCGCTTCGCCCCATTTCCCCCTGAGAACCCCCGGCATCTAGCAATTTCTGACAAGCGCGCGCGCGCCATTCCCCGCAGAGGCGAGGGCGGGGGGGGGGGGGCGCGAGGTTGAGCGACTGCCTGGGACGGCGCGAACTCTTATTGAAGATGGGCGAGCGCGCAGGACCACGCGCGGAACGAAACGCGACGCGGCGCGCCGTCGCACCTCCGGGGGGAGAGGGGCGGGCAGGGGGCGGGCCCCAATGCTGTCTGCAGTCGGGGGCCCGCGAAATGTTATCTGCGCGGAGCAACCTACGCAACGCCGTCTACGCGGCGCAGTTTGCTGCCTGGCCGAGCGGCAACTCCGCTGCCCGCGCAATCGCCCCGCCCGCGCGCCCGCTACTTGGTCTGCAATTCCCGCGCGGCGGCAATTTCAACGATTGCTCGGCGCCGCCGGCCGTCGCATCGTCGCGGCCGCGCGAGCGCGCGGGCTCGCGCGCGGCGCGGCCGGCTAGTCTGAAGGGGCCCAGGGATACACAAATAAATGCACACAAATAAAAAGACTCCGGATATTTTTCCCATATTTTCTGCGTTTCTGTCTTCCCCACCACTTCCAATATTTTGCCGCATTTTCTGGGGAATCGACGATTAATTGTGTCTGTGTGTTTTTTTGCCCTCCTGATAGTCTGGCGCGACCGGCGCGGCCGCGGCGGCGCAGACCGCCGGGGGCGCCCCAGCGCTCCACGCAGGCCGCGCCGACGCGCGGGCACTTTAGCGCGAGTCGGCGGCGCGGGCGGGCGCGGCGTCATGGCCGCGTCGACGACGGCGGGCGCAACGATGATTGTTGCGACGCTAGCGACGACGACGGCGACGACGACGGCAAGGCCACAGACGGCGCCGATCCCGATCGCGCCGACATCGACGATGGCGCCCACGCGGCGGCGATGAAAACGACCGCAGGATTTCGAAGCGCGCGCGCGGCCGACGGGCGCGAGCGGTCCCCGCGCCATTATCGCACGGGACCGCGCACCCGCCCCCGCGCCCCAGCGCGCGCGCGAGGGCGTTCGCACGATTCCGGCGGGGGCGCGCCAGAGACCCGCTTGGTTGCGCGCTGTGGTTTATATATATATATATACATATATACATATGTGTGTAGTTATGTAATTATATGTATAAATCAATACACACACACATACAGATATGAGAAGGGGCCCCGCCCGGATTTCCAAGAGCGCGAGCGCGCGAGCTGGTCTGCAAAAACAGCTGCAATGCAAAACCGCGGCGTTCCTTGTTTGTGTCCTCGGGCGCTCGATTTTGGAAGCCCGACGAAGCCGCGAATGTTTGACATCTGCTGGCGCGCGCGCGATCTTCGCCGCGTCTTCTGCGGGGGGGGGGGCCGAAAACGAGCGATCTTTGACGGGCAGGGGCGCGCTGTTAGGGGGCGCGCCCCTGTTTTCTACGCGGCCGGCGGCGGGGCGGCGGGGGCCCAGCCTGGCAGGGTCGGCGCGAACCCTCATTTAGAATGGGCGAAGGGACAAAACCACGCGAAACAAAAACACTCGCACACACGGACGCACCCGCGAGGCGCGGATAAAACATGGGGGTGGTCAGATCCGAAATCCCTGCTGCGATGGGGACTCTGCGCAACGCGATGAACGTTGTCCAATCTACGCGGCGCAATGAACTTGCGCGTTTGCACGGTGAGTCGGAGACTCCACTGCTCGAGAAATCGCCCCACCCACCTACCCTCAACTTGGCTTGCGCAACCCATGCGGCGACGAATGCGACGGCTGCTCGGCGAAGAGCGGCCAGCTATTCCGGCGCGACCGACGCGGCCGCGGCGACGCCGATTTCGGGGCATTCCAAGCGCGCCTCGCAGGCCGCGCTGGCGCGCGGACGTTCCAGCGCGAGTCGGCGACGCGGGCGGGCGCGGCATCGCGGCGGCGTCGGCGACGGCGGACGCGACGGCGTCAGAAGCGACGCTGACGACGGCGACGGCAAGGCCAGAGACGGCGCGCGCCAACGCCGATCGCGCCGACAACGACGATGGCGCCCACGCGGCGGCGACGAAGGCGTTTGAATAAGTTCGACGCGCGCGCGCGCGCGGCCGGCGGGCGCGAGCGACCCCGCGCGATTTCTCGATGGGGGTCGCGCACCCCCCGCCCCCCCCCCACGGCGCGCGCGAGGGCTCTGGAATGATTCCGACAAGCAAGCGAGAAGCCCCATCTGGGTGCGCGGGATGCGCAAAGTTGAAACAACACAAGTGTTCGCGCGGATTTGCAAGAGCGCGCGCATTCTCCTGTTGGAAGAATCACGTTCGAAAGCCACGCACTTAAACTGTCTTTTGGTCGCTCGATTCGAAATCCATGCAAGACCGACTACTTTGCTACATAGGCCGCGGCATGCGCCCGCGACAACGCGCGCGCGCACTTTGCCGCATATTCTTGCACGGGCAAAAATTAAAAATGATGATTTGGGATAGTCGACTGCGCCCGCGCACATTCTTGCCGGCAGAGATAGGCGGGAAAGGTGCCCAGACCAACCGTGGAGGCATGGTTTCAAATTGAGACGGGATGATGGAACCGCATCACCTAACACGCACGCAACACACACGCACAAACACACGCACACACATATATATACACACACACACCGGAGGCGCGGAACACATCGGGGAGGGACGGGGGGGAAGTTCGAAACCATTTTCAGAAAAGGGCACCTTTGTGGCACGATGAATGCGGCGGCGCAATCTACGCGGCGCAAGACAACCTGACGAACTCGAACTTGCCCACTCAGCAGCACGCGCAATCATCCCGTCCGCCCACCTGCCACTTGGCACGCAAAACTTGGCATTGGCTGCTGCGCGTTCGCGGCCGCGATAACTCGCGGCGCGACACGAGCGGCTAGTCCGGCGCGACCGACGCGGCAGTGGTGGCGCTGTCCGCTGGGCACCTCCCAGCGGGCTCATCAGTGCGGGTCGGCGACTAGGGCGGGCGCGGCATCGCGGCGACGTCGACGGCGGTAGACGCGACGACGGCTGTCGCGATGCTGGCCACGGCGATCACAACGACGACAGAATGTCCAGTGACGGCGCCGACGCGGACCGCGCCGACGACGACGACGACGGCGGCCTCGCGTCGGCAGGAGTTGTCAGGAGTTTGGCACGCGCGCGCGGCCGACGCGCGAAAGTGGCCTGCATGGCATTATTGGACACGGATCGCCCCCCCCCCCCGTTCCCCCAGCGCGCGCGCAAGGGCGATCGAATGATTTCGACATGCGGCGAGAAAAGGCTCGTCCGTCAAAAATGCATGACAAGGGTACATGGGAAAAAAAACTGTTGCCCCATGACTTCGCCAGGGCGCCAAAGCGGGCATTCTTGAAAACTGGCGTTGCACCCCCGCGCGTTGCTTTATGGTTTTGCGGTGCAGTCGATCGAAATTGGTATTCCTGCAAAAACAATAGGCGCTCGCAGGATTTCCGCGCGCGCTCGACGACACGCGCGCGCGCACTTCGCCACACTTTTGGCCGCTTGTTCTCGCGGCAGCACGCGAGCGAGGCCGATCGAGCGATTTAACCGCGCGCGCGCGAAAGACACGTTTAATAACAATGAAATACAGATGAGCACCGGTGCTGTCCCAAAGCAACTGTTTCTCTTCGTTTGCAAACTCATACTGCGAAATCACGCGCTGACGTACGTTCACGGCGCTCGATTTTGAAATCCTGGCGAAACAGATAATGCTCGAAGGATGTCGATGCGCGCGACGACGAGCTTGCTTTCGCACCACTTGTCGCGAAGGCTTCTTGAAAACTTCAGCTGTTATGTAAAGTGAGTGCGCGCGCGTAAAATCTGCGCCCGAGAATGGCGGGGGGGGGGCGCCGGCCTGCCTGGGGCGGCGCGAATTCAGATTTAGGGTTGTCGCCTGGGGAGCATTGCACGCAAATCTCAACGCGCGGATGGGGGGCCGTTAAGTTCGCGGAACAGGGGGGCATCCGACTATTCTCTTCGAAGAAGAATTCACCCATGCGTTAGCTGTGAGACGTGGACTCCACTACGCGCGCAATCAGCCCGCCCGCCTGCCCGCAACTTGGTTTACAAAACCCATGCGGCGGCGAGGGCGATGACTGCTTGGCCCTGGCTGGCGCGTCGCCACGGCCGCGGAAACGCGCGCGGGCTCGCGCGCAGAGCGGCCTGCTAGTCCGGCGCGACCGACGCGGCCGCGGCGGCGCTGACCTCAGAAGACTTCCTAGCGCGTTTAGCAGGCCGCGCTGACGCGCTGGAACTTTAGCGCGAGTCGGCGGCTCGGGCGGGGGCGGCATCGCGGCGACGTGGACAACGACAGAAATGAGCATCGTAGAAGCGATGCTGGCGACGACGGCGACGGCGACGGCAAGACCAATGACAGCGCCGATGCTGATCCGATGCGACGATTGCGCGCACGCGTCGGCGATGAAGGCCCGGGGGGCCTTCGACAAACCAGCGCGGCCGACGTGCGCGAGCGGCCCCCGTGCCCCCCCATCGCGCGCGAAGGTGTTCAAATGATTTCGTTATGCGCGAGAGGCCCGTTTGTTCGCATTCGATGAACATGTTTAAAATGCGGGGAACACTGGTTTACTTATGGCGCGGCAGGACGGCGCGCGAATATCTGAATTATAACAAGCAGTGTGCACCCTATATTTCGGGACGGTCAGTCTTGAGATCCTGACGAAACCTATGCTTTGAATGGGCGCGTCCGGCATTTGCGCGCGACGACGCGCACGTTGGCGCTTCGTCCCGTTAGCTGTGGCAATATTGTTGGACCTTGATAAGTGAGTGTGCGAGAGTCATCTTTGTTGGCAGAAGGTTGTGGGGGGGGGCGAACCCAGCCTGGCAGAGGTGGCATGACCCCATACTTCGAATGGACAATGGGTCATAATCGTATAGACAGCGCACATGCCTAGAGGGCTGCGATGATTCGGCGGGAAAGGGGGGTAGATCCGAACGCTTTGTGTGAGTGTGAGACGAATCCCTATGTCGCGCAATCTATGCGAGCGGCGACGCGGCGGCGACGGCGGCTACATGGTCGCCACACCGACACAGTCTCAATTCCGAATAAAAGACCTAAGACCCCCTGGTTGAAATTCCTGCTTGGGGAACTACTAAAACATCCATGGTTTCTACTGCGTTTACTGATATGAATATCCGAGTGTATCGCTGGCAGCAAAGCAACTGCCATTTGCTACATCAACAACAACAATAAGTACGATGACAGAAGCTGCTGCCTACTACAACCAGTAAGACGATGACGACTACTATCACAACAACAACTACTACTACTACTACTACTATACTACTACTACTACTACTACTACTACTACTACTACTACCAAGACGGCGACAACAACGACAACGACTACGACTACGACTACGACGACTACTACTACTACTACTAATACTATTACTACTACTACTACTACTACTACTACTACTACTACGATTACCACGACTAGAAATACAACTACCATTCCTCCGACTACAACGGCTACTACGACTACTACGACTGTACTACTACGACGACTACCACTACTAGTACTACCACAACCACCACTACTACTACTACTACTACTACTACTACTACTACTACTACTACTAATACGACTACTGCTGCTACTACTACTACTGCTACTACTACTACTACTACGACTGCTACCACTACTACTACTACTACTACCACCACTACAACAACTACTACTACTACTACTACTTCTACGACCTACTCTACTACTAACTACTCCTACTACTGCTACTACTACTACGACTACTACTACTACTACAGCTGCGACTACGACTACGACGGCTACGACGACGACTACTACTACTACTACTACTACTACCACTACTACTACACCTACTACTATTACTACTCTTACTACCACTACTACTACTACTACCACCACTACCACTACTACTACAACTACCACTACAAATACTACTACAAATTCTACTACTACGACTACTACTACTACTACTACTACTACTACTACTACCACTACCACTTCTACTACTACTACTACTACTACTACTACTACTACTACTACTACTAGTACTACTACGACTACTACGACTACGACTACTAGTATACTACTACACTACTATACTACTACTACTACTGCTACTACTACGACCTACTACTAACTACTACTACTACTACTACTACTACTACTACTACTACTACTACTACTACTACTACTACTACTACTACTACTACTACTACTACTATTACTACTACTACTACTACTACTACTACTACTACTACTACTACTACTACTACTACTACTACTACTACTACTACTACTACTACTACTACTACTACTACTACTACTACTACTACTACTACTACTACTACTACTACTACTACTACTACTACTACTACTACTACTACTACAACTACTACTACTACTACTACTACTACTACTACTACTTCCACTACTACTACTACTACTAATACTACTACTACTACTACTACTACTACTACTATTCCTACTAGGACTTGGACTACGACTACGACTACTACTACTACTACCACTACTACTACGACTACTACCGATACCAATACCAATACTACTACTAGAGTCACACCTGACTTATGGCCGGTGAGGTGTGGGTTTGGGTTTGGGTTTGGGCTTGGGTTTGTGTTTGGGTGGGGACTCATTGTAATCGGAATCCCAGTGTAATCGGAATCCTATTGTAATCGTAGTCCCATTGTAATCGGAATCTGGGTGTCGTAGGAAGCCGAGCGTAACGGGATTCCTGTTCCAATAGGCACCCTAGCGAAATCGGGTTCCGATTGGAATCGGAATCCTGTTGGAAACCTATTGGAATCATGTTGTAATCGGAATCCAAATGGAATCCGATTGGAATGTTATTGTAATCTGAATCCGATTGGGATCCTATTGGACTGCCCTTGTAATCGAAATACAAGGAAATCCTCATATTCCATTGGGATCGTACAGGATTACATGAGGACCCTGACAGGGTTCCATGGGGATCCCATAGAGTTCCACTGGGGTCCTTTTGGATGACGCAGAAATCCAAACGAATTCCGTGAGGACCCTTAAGAGCTCCAGAAGGAGATCTGGATTCCATGGTGACCCGATTCGATTGTATATGGGGCCCTGCTGAATTCCATTGGGACCCTCTCGGGAACATAAAGACCTACAGGATGCCAGGGGGATATTGTAAGATCACATCGAAATTATATGGAATGTCATTTCGACTCTCTAAGATACCAGAAAGATCCGATGGGTTTCCAAAAGTGTCCTATATCACCCCATACGGACCCCGTAGGATTCCATCGGGATCCTACAATATTCCGATGGGATGTTATAGGATTCCGCCGGGAACTTACAGGATTACACAAGGTGCTAAGGTTTCCACAAAGATCACCTTGGGATTCTATACGCTCCCATTTAGATCCGATCAAATTCTACACGGCTCCTACAGGATGCCGCAAGGATCCTATGGGATTACATGAGGATCCCATGGGATGCCAAAAAGGGTCCTATACGATGCCAACTTGATCCTACAGGATGCCATACGGATCCTTTAGGATACCATTGAGATCCTAAGGACCCTCAACGATTCCATTGAGATCCTTTTTCGGATAGCATTGGGATCCTATAGGATTCCATCGGGACCCTACGGGGGTCAATGTGGACCTTTCGGGATTGCATAACAAGTCTTATAAGATTCCGCCCCCAGGTGTCTTACTATGCGTCGGGGGGCGTCACCCCCGCAGACAGCCACAAATCGGCCCCCGTCGCGGGCAGCCACCGCGCGCCGACGGAGCTCTGGCCCCCGTCGCGGCGCGACGACGAGGCGAGATTGATCCCCGTCGGGGGGTATCCCCCCACGATCATTGGGAAATCCAGGGTCGCCGATCCTACAAGATCCCAGACGATCCTAGAAAATCCCATAGGGATCCTATAAGATTCCATAAGGGTTCCTATAAGATCCCATAAGGATCTCATGGGAATCCATGGAGTTCCTGTAGGATGCCATCGGGACCCTATAGGATCCCATGGGGACCCAGTAAGATCCCGTAGGGACCCTATAGTATTCCATTGGGGTGCTATAGAATCCCATCGGGATCCTACGAGTTTGCATCGGGGTCCTAATGGGATTCCAAGGGTATCCTGGAAGATCCCATACGGATCCTACAGGATCGCACAGGAGCCCGAAGGGCGTCAGAAGGAATCTGACGCCCGTCTGTCTGGACGGCCAAAAGGTCGAACGAGGCAGATCCACGGAGGAACTCTGTGAAAACCGAACGGAGACGCCTGCCATAGGTCACGTGCGAAGTAGGCTTAGTTTGTATGATTTGTCTGTATACCTGTGAAGAAGGCCCTACAAAAGTACCGGTCATAGAACATTAGGAACTCCTAGCCAGAAAAGAATGTGACCCTGCTGCTACTACTACTACTACTACTACTACTACTACTACTACTACTACTACTACTACTACTACTACTACTACTACTACTACTACTACTACTACTACTACTACTACTACTACTACTACTACTACTACTACTACTACTACTACTACTACTACTACTACTACTAGCACTACTACTACTACTACTACTACTACTACTACTACTACTACTACTACTACTACTACTACTACTACTACTACTACTACTACTACTACTACTACTACTACTACTACTACTACTACTACTACTACTACTACTACTACTA
>CAUYUJ010000538.1:0-22500 GCA_963575745.1 Prorocentrum cordatum
GAATTCTGAGGTTGAGCCGCCCCAAGTAGGACTAGTGGCTCACAGTATGGTGGCCAAGGGCCCCCCCAGGCTTTCCAATGTACGTTGTGCCTTGCGGTTGCTCTTGCTCAGGCCAGTCTTGGGAAGTTCTTAGGGACCCCTTGTGAGCCAACAGCCCAAGAGGGGCTCAAAGCTCGGGCCGACTTGGTGCTCTATCAGGCCCCTCCTTTGAGGTCCCATGCTGTGCAGACTGTTGTGCATTTTGCTGACCCTGTACAGGCTGTTGAAGACCTGCAGGCTGGCGCTCAGGCGAAAGATGGGCCAGAGGATTCCGTGGCCGTTTCTGAAGAAGTCGTCGAGCTCAAGGGGCACCAGCTTATGTTCAGCCCTTTGGCCATGGTCTGTACCATATACGGCTCCTGTCAGGTTGGCAAGGTAGCTCACTGTCAATTTCAGGAGACTTGTCGTGGATCTTCAGAGCACGGGCCAATCCTGTATACGTAGACGCATGCTATAGCTGTTATTCGGGCTGGTCGCCACTCCAAGTCGGGCAAGTCCCGGAGTCCGGCCCAATTGATATTGTTGGGCCCGTATTTCGGTTGCACGGTTTAGCTTAGCGCTGGTCCTCGTCCTCCTTTGGGTACGCTCCGCCTCTTCCTCCTCCTCCTCCTCCTCCTCTTCCCATCCGCACTCTTTATAGGTTCTTCCTCTCTGCGACCTGGCGGCCGAAATGGGTCGGACCGGGGACCTTCTCATTCGACCCATGCGATACAACGTCGACGGGTTCCTTTCAACATGGACGCTCTGTCGCCGACGTTGCAACAATGCGTGGAAAAAATGGGATGCGGCACACATCGCGCGAGAAAGGGCGGAATGTAGTTTTTGTCCGCTTCAGGGCCCTGCATATTTATGTGCGCTCCCGCTTGGCGCTGCATTCATTTTTCGTTCGACAATTCGATGGCAGTGGGGTCGCGAGCGAGCGGGCGAAACGTCGATGTCGCCAAAGAGCCGCGCAGCTTTCGCCTGGAATTGCTCGCTCGCACTTGGGCGCGGCGCATATCGTTCGCTCGCCCAGTCGTTGGAAGCGAAAGCGGGGCCGCGCGCGAGCGGGCGAACTAACGCTCTCGCCCATGAGCGCCGCGCAGATCTCGCTTGAAAGTGGAGGTCCCGCTTTGGCGCGTCGCATGCCTGATTTGAGCCAGTTCCCCAATCAGAGTTTGCCTCTGCAGGGGTCCCAGCGGGTTCATATGGTTAGGTGAGGTGTGCCGCCGATTTCCGCGGCCCGCCCGGGTGCCCTATAGCCCGATACCCCTATAGCTCTATATAGCCCTATCGCCCTATAACCCTATAGCCTCATAGCCCTATAGCCCCATAGCCCAACAGGCCTATAGCCCTAAATCCCAATAGCCCTATCGCCCTAGAGCCCTAGAGACCTCTAGCTCTATAGCCCTATTGTCCTATAGCCCTATAGCCTTATAGCCCTATATCCCACTAGCCCTATAGCTCTACATGCCTATAGTCCTATGGCCCTATGGCCCTATAGCCCAATAGCCCAATAGCCCTACATCCCTATAGCCCTATAGCCGAATAGCCTTATAGCCAGCCCTATAGCCCTATAGCTCTATATGCCTATAGCCCCATAGCCCTATAGCCCTATTGCCCTATAGCCCTATAGCCCTATGATCCTATAGCCCTATAGCCCCATAATACTACAGACGCATGGCCCCATAGCCCCAGAGCCCCATAGTCCCATAGCCCTGAAGTCCGATAGCCCTACAGTCATATAGCCTTATGGCCCTATAGCCCTGAAGCCCTATAGCCCTATTGCTCTGTATACCTAAATCCCTATGGCCCTATAGCCCTATAGCTCCATAGCCCTATAGCCCTATAGCCCCATCGCCCTATTACCCAATAGCCCCATAGCCCCATAACCCTGAAAACACTCGGATTGGTTTTTTTCTCCGGTATCATTATGAGTAATGTCGGAAACTTCGCGCCACGCGAAAGGGCTGAATGGTGCTCTTGCCCAGGCGCGCCGCAAGGACTTTCTGAGAGTTCAGCTCCTGCTTGTGTCAGGAGGGAAACAAACACACAGACACAATGAATCGTCGATTCCTAGGAAAATACGGCAAAATCTGGGAAGTGGGGGGGGAAGACAAAAACCCAGAAGATGTAGGAAAACATTGGGAATCCTGGGATTTGTGTGTATTCATTGTTGTGTCCCTGGGCCCTTTCATTGTGTGCTGCCCCTGTCTTCCCTTCGCCATCGTCGCGTTCGCGCGTGCGCTCTGAGCGCCTTCCGCTGGCTAGGTGGGAGCGCGCTCGAGCTCCAGCGTCCGCTTGCCCCAGCATCGAGTCTTATCCTGTGGGAATGAGGGTGGCAATGGGCGGGGCGCTCTGACGCGTTTGAGCGCCGGTTATCTTGACTCCTCTTGCTCCTCCCCCTCCTCCTCCTCCTCCTCCTCCTCCTCCTCCTCCTCCTCCTGCACCGCCCTCCCCCATCGTCCTCCCCCTCGTCCTGATCCTCGTCACCTTCTTCTCGTCGCCCGCCTGATCGCCTAAACGTGAAAATGAACAGGGGCTACCCCTGTCCTCCTGGGCCCGAGGAGGCGGGTCGAACCCCCGAGGGAAATGGCAAACTGCTCAGGGCGGACGCCATTGTCAGCGTGTCCCCGGTTCCGTTCGGTTCGTTTCGGTTCGGGGGACATTGGTTCGGTTCAATACGGTTCCGGTTTCGGAGCTGTTTGAGGCGGTTCCCATTCAGAGTGCGGTTCCGTTTCAGCCAGTTCGATTTCGGTTCTCGGTTCTTGCAGATGACGTGTGCGCGTGTGCGTCTACATGATCATATGGAGGCGTTTGGAGGTTCAGTTCAACCAGGAGTCAGGAGGAACCTTGGGGCCAGGGGAGCCACTGGGCCCAGCTACCCGACGAGCCAGGGGAGCCACTGGGCCCAGACGTTACGAATGGTGCCCTCGACGGACCCGTCGACAGCATCGTGCCCCCTGGACCAGGGGGCTCTGGCGACAGCGGGCGATTCCTCAGCGCCAGGATAGAAAACGCTTGGACTACGGTCTGGGACAGTTCGGACCACTCACTCCTGGCACGGGTTATCCCGAAGGACAACTGGGAATGCAAGGGCGCCGCTCGCGCCTTCACCGGGCGCGCGCAGGATGGTGGGGGTTTAGCCCCGGCCGCCGTCGCCAGTTCGGCCTTGGAGGCCCCGAGGACCCCTGGAAGCCCAAAGCGCATTTTCGAACCGTCCACAAATGCGATTTGAGCTTTTCCGCCGCCCTTCCGTCCCCAGTGCAGCCCTGGAGGCTCCGAAAACCACCTGGAGGCCCAAAACGCATTATCGAACCGTCCAACAATGGAATTTGAGCCTATCCGCCGCCTTGCCATCCCTAGAGCAGCCTTGGAGGCTCCGAAAACCACCTGGAGGCCCAAAACGCATTTTCGAACCGTCCAAAAATGCGATTTGAGCTTTTCCGCCGCCTTTCCGTCCCCAGTTCGGCCCTGGACAAGCAGCGAAACAGGACGAGGGATCTCGGGGACGTAGGGGAGGAGTTGGGAGCGGGCGGGATGGACCTAGCGCACGAGTGGGCGCTCGCATCGGGCAGTTCCCAAGGGTCCACCTCCACGACCGGTTCCCGGTTCGGGCCCGGTTCGGTTCCACCGCCTTTGGTTCGGTTTGGTTTCGGTTCACGTCGGGTTTCTGACGGGTTCCGGTTCCGTCGGTTCTCCCTCGGTCGGTTCGGTTCTGTGGTTCGCGGTTGGCTTCTGTGGTTCACTGCGTTGTCGCCTTCGTCGCCCGCCCGATCGCCTGATCGCTGCAGGCAGGCTCGTCCGATAGCCGACCAGCGCGGCTAGAGACGTCAGGGGGTGGCACGCTCGCCCGTTCAAGCCCGGGCTATGGAGATTTCAGCGGGTTGCTCGCTTGGCCCCCCATACTCCACAGACATGTTCGCGTCAAAAAAAAACAATCAGGACGGCAGGTTTTTGGTTATTTTCGGCTTCGGGGTGCCCTCGCCAGGCCTCGGGGGCCGTCAAACAACGGCTCGGGACGAAAAGCCGGTCTCGGGGAAAGGGTCGGGACTTTCCAGGGGCTCCGTCCTGAAAAAGTCAGGACGTCGCATGTCTGGGCTCCTGTCCTTTGAAGGCCCCACGATCACCACGAGACAAAACAGGCGAGGCACTTGGGCCCCGCCTCCTGCCCTGCCCCCCTGGGGCCCCCCCGAGGAGGAGGAGGAGGAGGAGGAGGAGGAGGAGGAGGAGGAGGAGGAGCAGGATGGGGGCCCCGCTGTGGCATGAGGGCGGAGACCGCAGGCCGAGCCCTGGGCGCCAGGAGGCTGCTCGTGCGTTCCTGTCTTCGTTTGCCTCAGTCTATTATGTGATCCTCTCGGTCCGCATCAACGTCTCCTCCTCCTCCTCCACCTCCTTCTTGACGTTGCACGGACCTGGATGGGATGATCGTGGCGTTCTTCTTCCTCCTCCTCCTCCTCCTTCCCATCGGAAGCCCTGCAGGGCCCTCTAGAGCCCGCCAGGGCACATCCGGAGACCGCAGGTGCAGGGGACCTCTGGGAAGCTCCAGGGATCTCTGCCTCTTCCTTTTCTGACCTCGTCCCTCTTTGACCTTCCCCCCACCGCGGAAGCAGGTACATCATTGGGGCGCGTCGGCGTGGGAGCGGCTGTCTTTCTTGTTCGCTTCGTGCGGCGTCCTTGTCCTTGTTCCCTTTCCCCTCCGCCGCTTCCCTGCCCTCCCGCTGCAACGTGCTGGCATCCTTCGGCTCTGCACTCGCTCATAGCATTTCCGTTCTCATGTCATCTCGCATCTCCCCTCTTTTTTACCACTTGTCTCATTCACCTTGTGTTTGTGGCCGTGCTCCTGTCTTGCTCAGCACGGCTGTCCTCTGAATTGAGATTGGCAGCCCGGGGGTCGCGGGAGTACCGAGAAGGCCCGCTTGCGCCAGAAACGAGTTCCGCGCTACTGCAGTCGTTACGGGCAGATATTCGCACTGTGATCCTGCATCCTTGGCGTTGTCCCTTTCTCGCTGTGTCCCTCGCTCCCTCTCGTTGTACCGCCCGCTCCAGGCATGGAATACGATTTTGGCAAATGAGAAACTATCAAGCAAAAGACGCTTTCAGGGCTCAATTTGAAGACGTCGCTATCACACCACCACGATATTGAATGTTCTGAGTTTTCAGGTTGTTTTGACACCCCCAAATGGCCATCGTGCCTGGGGAGGCGTTTTGAGAAGTTTTCTTGCGTCCTCATCGAATTCCCCGACCAACTTGAACTTTGCGCTTGCAGGCCTGATCGACATCCCATATCAAGCGATGTGCTGTGTCAAGTCAGCCGCTACAGTCAACCTGCATAGCAAGGATGGTCACTCGTCCCAAGGGTACCCTTGTACCATTGCCCCCTTCGGCCCATCCTCAGCGACGTTCGTTGGCCAGCCTCTAGTTCGAACAACGTTCACATGGACCTCCGAGGCCCTTGCAGCCCTTACTGCGCATCCTTCTACTGCGGGTTGACCGTGGGCCTGCGCAGCAGCAGGAAGAGAAGAGGGGGAAGGCGAAGGAGCACGTAGGAAACGCATACCAGGGTGACGCGCCCAGCCCAGCCCGCCCTGTAACGACACGTTCCGTGGTGCGACGCGTCTCCTCCTAAGCTGGCTCGATACGCCCGTTTTGATACGCAACATGTACTGTGCTCAAAACGTCCGTGTCAATACGCAGCGTCTTGGCCTGGCGTATTGGCCCACGTTTTGGCGAAGGTATCGCGTCGGAGTTGCGTGTTCAGTCTACGTGTTGAGTTCCGTCTCAATACGCTACGTGTTGCGTGCTGCGTTTCGGGACAGCTATGGTCTCCTGGTATCGCCTGCCTTTCTCTTCCCGTCACGCTCCTCAACACCAGAGCATTGGGGCAGGTCACCTGGCATCCTCGGGGGGCCTCGCTTGTCCCCAAACGTTGGTGTCTTTTCTTGTGCCCGACGCAGGCTCGATGCGGACTGGACGCGTATTCTGCGTTGATTCGACGCGGATTCGACACGGATCCGACGAGCACAGCATGGATTCGACACCGATTCGACGCGGATAAGGCCGAGAAAGGGACAGGTAAGGTCCCCCGAGGATGAAATATGAGGTTGGGCAGGCTCGGTGAGCTCTGACTCCGCAGTGCATGCTGATTAGGGAGGGGAGAAACACATAGACACAATTAATCGTCGATTCCAAGGAAAATATGGGAACATATGGGAAGTGGGAGGGAAGACGAAGACCCAGAAAATATGAGAAAATATGGGGACTCCTAGGGTTTGTGTGTATTTATATATTTGTGTGTCCTTGGGCCCCTGTACTAATCCCCTCGAGGCCCCTCCCAGGCTTCTGGCTGCCCGGGAGCGGGCCAGAGATACCGCGCGCACCCTGCCTCGGGAGGCACCCTCGACCCTCGACCTGAGGTCGAGGCGCAACCCCTCCGCTCGGGAGCTTCTGCTTCTGGCGTCTCTCGCGCCGCCGGCCAGACGTGCCGAACACACGCCCCCGCTGACACTGGGATGACCGTGGGGGCTTCTACGTGTATAAAGGGGGGCTGCAGGTGGATGCCAAGGTGGGTTATATATCTGGCCCACCATGGCTTATAAGTGGGCTACACGTTCGCCGAGTGGCTTGGGGGAGTTAGATATATGATATCTCCGCCAAGTGGGCGGAGCCTACTTAGCCCGGATCGTTAACCCCCCTAAGCTACTTGGGGCATCCGTAGCCCATTTGTAAGCCAGGGTGGGCCAGATATAACGCACCTTGGCACCCACTTGTAACCCCCGATCCACTTAGAACCCCCCACGGTCATCTCAGCACTCCAACAGACCTCTCGGTACAGACCGGGTCGATATGGCGCCCACGCGACCGGGGACCTCGGATGAATAATCCCCGGGAAACCTCGGGGGACATCTCCACATTGACTCATAGTGGGCATTCCCAAGAAGTCTCCGGAGCAGATCTGGGCTCTGAAATCTCCTGGGACATCTCCAGGAAAGCTCTAGAGCCTTCCAGATCTCCGGAAAATCTCCGGCGTGCAGAAATCTCTAGAGAATCTCCTGCACATCTCCAGCGTGCAGAATTCTCAGAAATATCTCGGGGAAATCTCCAGAAATCTCTGGCGGAGATTTTGTTGAATATTTGTTTAAGGCGCAAAGATGTCTGGGAGATTCGCCGGAAGATCTTTGAGGCGCGAAGCTTTTAGGGAGGCTCGCGGGATCTTTTCTTGAGATTGGAGATCCTAGGGAATTCGCGGGGAGATTGTTTAGAGATTCCAGGGCGGTCGTGTTTGCCGTGATCGACCCAGTCTATTCCCATTCCCAGGCGTCCGAATCGTGAGCTTTGTGAAGCCTACAGTTAGGTCGGGCATGTTCTTCTACAGGCGGCTTCTGGACGAAAAATAAAACATAGTCCAAACATGCCCCAAACATTGTCAAACATAGTCGATAAATCGTCCCGAGACTTTTTTTTTTGAGTGCTCTTTCTGCAGAGGGACACGCCCGGCTTTTGCCGACCGCCCCGAGTGACACGCTGTCCGCGAGCAGGGCACGGCGTGTTATCGGGGCTGCCGCCGCGACGTGCGGAGCACAGGCTCCCGACCGTAGCAGTCGGGGCTGGTGTGCCGTGGAAGAGAGCGCGGACATTCGAGGGCATTCTGCGGGGCAGGTTCGCGGGCGTGAGACGTTCAACAAATCATGTACTAGGACGACCGTGGGGGTTTTTAAGTGTAAGTCGGGCGCGTCCCCCTAGTCAAAAAGTAACCTGGGGACGATTGGTTAATAAACAAAAAAAAGATTGATTCTTTTTGGGATATGTGTTGGATCTGTATACACTATTCGCTCAAATCCGCCTGGAAGGGGACAGGCCCGACCTAAGGGTAGGTTCGCAATCGTGAGACGTTCAACAAACCATGTACTGGGACGACCGCGGGGCTCTTTGAGTTCAAGTCGGGCACGTCCCTCTACAGGAGGAATGCTCAAAAGTAGTCGAAATTAGTCAGGGGACGATTTTTGATCTGTTTTGGATTATGTTGGGGCATCTGCTGGATATGTTTAACTTCTCGCCCAAACTCCACCTGTAGGGGGACAGGCCCGACCTAAGGGTAGGTTCGCGAGCCTGAGATATTCAACAGATCATGGGGCTTTTAAGTTTAAATCGGGCACGTCCCTCTACAGGAGGAATATTCAAAACATTGAAGAACAGTCAGGGGACGACTTGTTGATTCTATGTGTATATATGTATATACATGTAAAAGAACCGCCCAACATCCGCCTGTAGGGGGACAAGCCCGACCAAAGGGTAGGCTCGCGAGCGTGAAACGTTCAACAAATCATGCACCGGGATGGCCATGGGGGCTTTTAAGTTTAAGTCGGGCACGTCCCTCTACAGGAGGAATATTCAAAAGTAGTTAGAACAAAGAGTACGGGGACGATATTTTTTACTGCTTTTGATTATTTGTGGGTATTAGTTGGATATTCTTAATGTTTCGCCCAAAATCCGCCTGTAGGGGGATAGGCCCGGCCTAAGGGTAGGTTCGCGAGCGTGAGACGTTCACTTAATCATGTACTGAGGCGACCGCAGGGGTTTTTAAGTCGATAAGGGGTATACAAGTGGATGCCAGGGTGGGTTATATCTGGCCCACCCTGGCTTATCAGTGGGCTACAGATGCCCCAAGTAGCTAAGGGAGATGAACGATCCAGGCCAAGTGGGCTCCGCCCAGTTGGCGGATGACGGGAAGCGCGCCAAGACTCGAAGAGTCGCGCGATGGACGTCTGTTTGCCCAGAGGGATTTATCAACTGGGGCAAGTCTGGAGGGGGACCGTGCGGCGCTGCCTCGTGGTTCAGAGTCTGGCGGATGACGGGAAGCGCGCTCAGACTCGAAGAGTCGCGCGATGGACGTTGTTTCTCGGCCCGGATGGGAAATATTTATCAAGTGGGGGTTCCAGGGGGGGAGTGGTGGCGGGATCGCCCTCGGATCGCGAGGTAACGAGACGGGAAGCGCGCTAAGACTCGAAGAGTCGCGCGATGGACGTTGTTTATCGGCCCGGAGGGGAAATATTTATCAAGTGGGGGGGTCCAGGGGGGGAGTGGTGGCGGGGTCGCCCTCGGGCCGCGAGGTGGCGGATGACGGGAAGCGCGCTCAGACTCGAAGAGTCGCGCGATGGACGTTGTTTACCGGCCCGGAGGGGAAATATTTATCAAGTGGGGGGGGGTCCAGGGGGGGAGGGGTGGCGGGAGTGCCCTCGGGCCGCGAGGTGGCGGATGACGGGAAGCGCGCTTAGACTCGAAGAGTCGCGCGATGGACGTTGTATACGGGCCCGGAGGGGAAATATTTATCAAGTGGGGGGGTCCAGGGGGGGAGTGGTGGCGGGATCGCCCTCGGATCGCGAGGTGGCGGATGACGGGAAGCGCGCTAAGACTCGAAGAGTCGCGCGATGGACGTTGGTCCTGGCCCGGAGGGAAATTTATCAATTGGGGAGGTCCAGGAGGGGAAGGGCTCGGGGTACCTCCTTCGGACGACCCTGGCGGATGACGGGAAGCGTCTTCGAGGAACGAGAAGCGAGCTGGACGTTTTGGCTGAATCCTCCTCATATCAGTAAGAGATTTCTTAACTATGGGGGGTGGCGGGCCGCACGGTGTACCAGGCTTAGCGGATTCCTCGGGATGGCGATTTTACATGAGACATCCTCGCAAAAATGAGATTTTCGCGACATCGCGTTTAACACAAACAAGCGTTTCGCTCGAGACATCCTCGAAAAGTTGATGACAGCGAAATGTCGTCGTCTGTGAAAATTTGCGTTTCGCTCGGGACATCCTCGAAAAAATGAGATGACGACTGAAGTCTTTAACTAACTCTTATGTTAAGAATTGCGATTTCGCTAGGGACATCCTCAGAAAACGAGCGGCAGCACGGCGGACCAGAACGAAGAGCACGGCAGAACATTCGCATTTCGCTAGGGACATCCTCAACAAAATGAGATGTCCTCAACGTCGTCTTGATATCGTTCTCGAAGTGCCTCAAGATGAGAAAATGAGATGCCAAAAAGCACGTCAAGATGGCTCTCAGAACGATTGGGGGACTTCCGAAAATAGCGATTTCGCTAGGGACATCCTCAAAAAATGAAAACATACACCAGCATCGACTTGTAAACTGTTGTTCTTACATAGTTTTGACTTTGCTTCTGAAAAGGCTTCCAGACGGCCCAAGACAGCCTTCAAAAAAAAGTCGATTTCGCTAGGGACATCCTCGAAACATTGATGCGTGCGACATCTCATCGTAATGATTTTAGGGGGGGCATCAGGAAGCAACAGAAGGCCACAACATGGCCCCAAGAGCGCCCTTAAGGTTGCTGAAGATAGTGATTTCGCTAGGGACATCTTCAACAAAAATAACAAATCGAACAACATCGTTTTGAAAACTGCTGTTTTAACATCGTCTGGGGATCGCTCCTGAAAAGGCTTCTAGATGGTTTAAGCCAGTCATCTAAAAATGACGATTTCGCTAGGGACATCCGGAAAAAAAACATGTGTGTAACATCGGATTGTAACGGTTTTGTAAGGCATCAAGAAGGCCCCCAAAGGCCCCAAACAAGCCCAAATTTGAACCCCCAGGAGCGCCCTCGAGACGATCCGAAATGGCGATTTCGCCTGAGACATCCTTACAAACATGAAATGTTCACAACATCGATTTCATCAAAAATGAGCGTTTCGCCTGAGACATCCCTTAAACATGGGAATCCGCGAATTCGACAGATGTTCAAAAACTAGCGTCTCGCCTGAGACATCCTAACAAAAATGATATCTCGGAGTGGCGGTTTCAATACCTCTCATGTTTAAACTCGCGCTCTCGCTGCATACATCCTCAAAAAAATTGGGTGGAGCATGGCCGGCGAAAAAAGTGCTCCTTCGCTCTTGACGTCTATTCTACCGTGCTCTTTCGTTCTTGGGGTCTATTCTGAGATGCTCCTTGTTTTTTTGTGCCGTGCTCCTTCGCTCTTCTAGCCTATTCTGCCAAGCTCCTGGCCAGTTTCTGTCACAATCCTTTGTTCTTGGGGCTTATGATGCCGTGCTCCTGGTCGTTTTCTGCCGTGCTCCTTAGCTCTTGGGGCACATTCTGCCGTGTTCCTTCGCTTTCGGGGTTTATTCTGCCGTGCTCCTTGTGCTTTTCTTGCATACTCCTTCTTCCTTGGGGGCGTATTATGCTGTATTCTTGCATCTATCTTGCCGTGCTCCTTAGCTCTCGCGGTCTATTCTGCCGTGCTCCTGGTCACTGGTCGTGTTTTGCAATGCTCCTTCTTTCTTGGCGCCTATTCTGCCGTGCTCCTCAGCTCTTGGGGTCTATTCTGCCGTGCTCCTGTTTTTTTTCTGTGATGCTCCTTCGCTCTTGGGGCCTATTCTGCCGTGCTCCTCAGCTCTCGGGGTCTATTCTGCCGTGCTCTTTGTTTTTTTTCTGCCGTGCTCCTTCTCTCATGGGGCCTATTCTGCCGTGCTCCTGGTCTTTTTCTGCCGTGCTCCTTAGCTCTGGGGTCTATTCTGCCGTGGTCCTGGTCTTCTTCTGCCGTGCCCCTGAGCTCTGGGGGTCTATTCTGCCGTGCTCCTGGTCATTTTCTGCCGTGTTTCTTCGCACTTGGGACATCTTCTGCCGTGCTCCTTGTCTCTTCGGGCCTATTCTGCCGTGCTCCTCGTCTTTTTCTGGTTTGCCCCTTCGCTCTTCGGGCCTATTCTGCCGTGCTCCTGGTCTTTTCTGTCGTACTCCTTGGCTCCTCGGGCCTTTTCTGCTGTGTTTCGGTCTTTTCTGCAGTCGTCCTTAGCTCTTGGGGCATATTCTGCCGTCCTCCTGGTCTTTTTCTGGCGTCTTTTTCGCTCTTGGGGCCTATTATGCCGTGCTCCTTAGCTCTTGGGGTCTATTCTGCCGTGCTCCTGGTCTTTCTCTGCCGTGCTCGGCAGCACTTGGAGTCTATTCTGCCATGCTCCTGGTTTGTTTACGACGTGCTCCTTCGCTCATGGGGCCGATTCTGTTGTGCTCCTGGTCTTTGTCTGCCGTGCTCATGCTTTTTTTCTGTCGTGTTCCTTCGCACTTGGGGCATAGTCTGCCGTGTTCCTTGTCTCTTGGGTTCTATTCTGCTGTGCTCCTCGTATGTTTCTGGGTTGCTCCTTCGCTCTTGGGGTCTATTTTCCCGCGCTCCTTCAGCTCTCGGGGTCTACTCTGGCGTGCTTCTGTGTTTTTTTTTCTGCCGTGCTCCTTCGCTCTTGGGGCCTATTCTGCCGTGCTCCTGGTCATTCTCTGCCGTGCTCCTTCGCTCATGGGGTCTATCCTGTCGTGCTCCTGGTCTTTCTCTGCCGTGCTCCTCCGCACTTGATGCATATCCAGCCCTGCTCCTTAGCTTCTGGGGTCTATTCTGCCGTGCTCCTGGTCTTTTTCTGCCGTGCTCCTTCGCTCTTGGGCCCTAATCTGCCGTGCTCCTGATCTTGTTCTGCCTGCCCCTTAGCTCTTGAGGTCTATTCTGCCGTGCTCCTGGTCATTTTCTGCCGTTCTCGTTAGCTTTTTGTGTGTATTCTGCCGTACTCATTTGCTATTGGGGTCTATTCTGCCGTGTTCCTTGTTTCTCTCTGCCGTGCTCCTTCGCTCTTGGGGCCTATTCTGCCGTGCTCCTCATCTGTTTCTGCCGTGTGCGCCCAGAAGCTCTGCCAAAACGACCACCGCGACGATCCGCACGGCAACTACAGGAACACGGCAGAACACACAGAGCACACCGAGGCACGGCAGAACACAGAAGCACGGCAGAACAGGAGCACGGCAGAACATACAGGAGCACAGCAAAACACACCCCGCACGCACGCCGACACGCGCGCCACGGCATACTTGCGCGGCATAACAACAACAGAGCATTTTCCACATGTTTGGTGGACTATATGGGGTTCGGCGCTGCACAGAATTTTTCGTTGGCGGATTCCCACAAGCAGCGATATCGCTCGAGACATCCTCCGAATATGGAGGTGTTGGAGGCTATCGTTTAAGACGTTTTCTGTAAACAAGCGACATGTTCGTTTGATACATCCTCAGAACATCGGGATGTCGAAACATGTCAAGGATTTTGCTGTGCATGAAAATTAGCGTTTCGCCCGAGACATCCTCGAACCAATGATTTGTTAGAAAAGCTGTTTTACCACTTCTCATATAAAACATTGCGCTTTCGCTCGGGACATCCTCAGGAAATCGGGAGGGGCGCGGCAGACCGAAAAAAAGAGCACAGCAGAAATTGATCATTTCGCTGGGGACATCCTCAACAAATGAGATGTTCGCAACATCGCCTCCACATCGTGTTCGAAGTGCTTCAAGACGAAGAGATGAGAGCCCCCAAAGGAGCCCAAGATGGCTCCAACAGCGCCCTGGAGTCTGCCGAAAATGACGAGTTATCTAGTCTTTCTGCCATGTTCCTGGTCTTCTTCTGGCTTGCTCCTTCGCTCTCGGGGCCTATTATGCCGTGCTTCTTAGCTCTTGGGGTCTATTCTACCGTGCTCCTGGTCTTTTTCTGCCGTGCTCCTTCGCTCTTGGGGCTTATTCTGGTAATTGTCTGCCGTGCTCCTTGGCTTTTGGGGTGTATTCTGCTGTGCTCCTGGCCTTTCTCTGCCGTGCTCCTTCGCACTTGGGGCATATTCATCCCTGCTCTTTAGCTCCTGGGGTCTATTCTGCCATGCTCCTGGTCTTTTTCTTCCGTGCTCCTTAGCTCTTGGGGCCTATTCTGCCGTGATCCTGGTCTTCTTCTGCCTGCTCCTTTGCTTTTGGGGTCTATTCTGCCGTACTCTTTTGCTCTTGGGGTCTATTCTACCGTGTTCCTGGTCCTTTTCTGCCGTGCTCCTTCGCTTTTGGGGTTTATTCTGCCGTACTCCTTTGCTCTTGGGGTCTATTCTGCTGTGATCCTAGTCTTTTTCTGCCGTGCTCCTTCGCTCTTCGGGCCTATTCTGCAGTGCTTCTGGTCTTTTTCTGCCGTGCGCGCCCAGAAGCTCCGCCAAAACGACCACCGCGACGATCCGCACGGCAGAATACAGGAGCACGGCAGAACACACAGAGCACACAGAGGCACGGCAGAACACAAGCACGGTAGAACAGGAGCACGGCAGAACACAGCAAAACACACCCCGCACGCACGCCGACACGCGCGCCACGGCATACCTTCGCGGCGTAACGACAACAGAGCATATTCCACATGCTTGGTGGACTAAAGCGACGCTTCCCGTTCTTGTCCGGTCAGGTTCCCCAGAATGGCCATTTCGCCTGAGACATCCTCACAGCATTGAGATGTTGGAGGCTATCGTTTAAGGCTTTTTATTTAAAAAATGAAGATTTCGCCTGAGACATCCTCACACAATGGGGATGCTGAAATCGGTCGCGGAATCTTCGGATCTGCAAAAATGGGGCTCTCGCTTGAGATATCCTCGATTCAATAGGATGTTGAAAAAGCTGCTTTAAGACCTCTTGTTTGACAAATGAGCCTTTCGCCCGAGACATCCTCAGAAACATTGAGATGTTGAAATCGCTGGCGAAACCTTCGGATTTTCGAAAATGTCGATTTCGCCTGAGACATCCTCCAAAAAATGAGATGCCGAAGTAGCTGTTGTACGGCATCTTTGGGGGATGCTCTTGGAGGACCTCCAAGATGGGCTCAAAGGCAACATCATTGAAAAACCATTGGTTGTTCAATACTTTTGTTCAAAAGTAAGCGTTTCGCTCGAGACATCCTCAAAAAATACTCGCCCACAGCAGGTGGAGTTCACTCTCCGCGCGAGTTCAGCCCTCCCTGATGATAGCGATGAGGTTGATGACGGTAATGATGATGGTAATGATGATGATGATGATGATGATGATGATGATGATGATGATGATGATGATGATGATGATGACGACGGTGATGTTGATCATGATCTCGCCGTGGGTGTCAGCGCCAATTCTGAACTCGCGCGGGTAGTGAACTCCGCCTGGTACCTTTGGTGGACGTGCGGGGTGAGCGGCACGTCTGAACTCGCGCGGGTCGTGAACTCCATCTGGTACATTTTGTGGACGTTCGGGGTGAGCGCCACGTCTGAACTTGCGCGGGTAGTGAACTCTATCTGGTCCTTTTGGGGACGTTGTGGGTGAGCGGCACGTCTGAACTTGCGCGGGTAGTGAGCTCCATCTGGTACCCTTTGTGGACGTTCGGGGTGAGCGCCGCGTCCGAACTTGCGCGGGTAGTGAACTCCACCTGGTACCCCCTGTGAACGTTTGGGAAGAGCGCCTACGTGACATGTGACTTTAATGTTGGTGCACGTTCTTACCAAGCTCTTCGATTTCACGCGCTTCCCGTGCATGTCAAGAAAGGTTCCCAAAACGAGCGTTTCGCTCGAGATATCCTCACAACATCGTGAAGTTTGGGGTCGTATCTTAAGACGCCTTTTGCTAAAAAATGGGCGTTTCGCTCGGGACCTCCAAACATCGGGATCTCGAAATCGCTCGCCTAATTTTCGGATCCTCGAGAATGGGCGTTTCGCCTGAGACATCCTCGAACAAATTGGATGCCGACAGAGCTCTTGCAAGGCATCTTTTCGGAGCGATCTCGGATGACCCCCAAGATTGCCTAAGAAGCGAAAATATTGAAAAACCCATGTGTTTCACACACTTTCGTTGCAACATCAGCGTTTCGCTCGAGACATCCTCCCAAAATGTCCTCTTCCTCCTCCTCCTCCTCTTCCTCCTCCTCCTTTTCCTCCTTCTCCTTCTCCTCCTCCTCCTCCTCCTCCTTCTGTTCTTCTTCCTCCTCCTCCTCCTCCTCCTCCTCCTCCTCGTCCTCTTCCTCATCTTTCTCCTCCTCCTCCTCGCCTTCTTCCTACTTCTCCTTCCTCCTCCTCCTCCTCGTCGGTCTTCTCCTCTTCCTCTTCCTCCTCTTTCTCGTCCAACTCCTCCTCCTCCTCCTCCTCCTGTTCTTCCTTCTTTTCCTCCTCCTCCTGCTCCTGTTCCTCATCTTCCTCCTCCTCCTCCTCCTGTTCTTCCTTCTTTTCCTCCTCCTCCTGCTCCTGTTCCTTATCTTCCTCGTCCTCCTCCCCCTCCTCTTCCTCACCTCTTCTTCTGCTTATGCTGCTGATGTTGTTCCTTCTCCTCCTCCTCCTCCTCCTCCTGCTCCTTCTCCTCCTCCCTCCTCCTCCTCCTTCTCCCCTCCTCCTCCTCCTCCTCCTCCCCTCCTCCTCCTCCTCCTCATCCTCCTCCTCATCCTCCTCCTCCTCCTCCTCCTCTCCCTTCTTCCCCGGTCGTCGTCTTCGCCGTCGTCTTCCTCATGCGGAGGAGTGGTGAGGATACTCAGGAATATGCTTGTGAACGTTCAGGGGGCGCGTGTCCATACGCATCCCTTGTGAGCGTTCGGAGAGCTCGCCTGTACTACATTTGATCGCGATGATGCTGCAAGTTCTTGCGTAACTCTTCCCTTTCACGCGCTTCCCGTTCATGTCAGGAAAGGTTCCCAAAACGAGCGTTTCGCTCGAGACATCCTCCCAAAATCGTGAAGTTGGGGGTCGTATCTTAAGACGTCGTTTGCTAAACATGGGCGTTTCGCTCGGGACATCCTCCAAACATCGGGATCTCGAAATCGCTCGCCTAATTTTCGGATCCTCGAAAATGGGCGTTTCGCCTGAGACATCCTCGAAACAATTGGATGCCGACAGAGCTCTTGGAAGGCATCTTTTCGGAGCGATCTCGGATGACCCCCAAGATGGCCCAAGAAGCGAAAATGTTGAAACACCCATGAGTTTTTTAAACACTGTCGTTGAAAAATCAGCGTTTCGCTCGAGAAATCCTCCCAACATTTCCTCTTCCTCCTCCTCCTCTTCCTCCTCCTCCTTCTCCTCCTTCTCCTTCTCCTCCTCCTCCTCCTCCTCCTCCTCCTCCTTCTGTTCTTCTTCCTCCTCCTCCTCCTCCTCATCCTCCTCCTCCTCGTCCTCTTCCTCATCTTCCTCCTCCTCCTCCTCCTCGCCTTCTTCCTACTTCTCCTTCCTCCTCCTCCTCCTCGTCGGTCTTCTCCTCTTCCTCTCCTCCTCTTTCTCCTCCAAGTCCTCCTCCTCCTGTTCTTCCTCCTTTTCCTCCTCCTCCTCCTGCTCCTGTTCCTCCTCTTCCTCGTCCTCCTCCCCCTCCTCCTCCTCACTTCTTCTGCTGCTGCTGCTGCTGCTGATGCTGCTCCTTCTCCTCCTCCTCCTCCTCCTCCTCCTCCTCCTCCTCCTCCTCCTTCTCCTCCTCCTCCTCCTCCTCCTCCCCTCCCCTCCCCTCCCTCCTCCTCCTCCTCCTCCTCCTCCTCCTCCCCTCCTCCTCCTCCTCCTCCTCCTCCTCCCTTCTTCCCCGGTCGTCGTCTTCGCCGTCGTCTTCCTCATGCGGAGGAGTGGTGAGGATACTCAGGAATATGCTTGTGAACGTTCGGGGGGCGCGTGTCCATACGTACGTATCCCTGGTGAGCGTTCGGAGAGCTCGCCTGTACTACATTTGATCGCGATGGTGCTGCAAGTTCTTGCGTAACTCTTCCCTTACACGCGCTTCCCGTTCATGTCAGGAAAGGTTCCCCAAATGAGCGTTTCGCTCGAGCCATCCTCACAACATCGTGAAGTTGGGGGTCGTATCGTAAGACGTCGTTTGCTAAAAATGGGCGTTTCGCTCGGGACATCCTCCAAACATCGGGATGCCGAAATCGACGTCCTAATTCTCGGTTCCTCGAAAATGGGCGTTTCGCCTGAGACAACCTCGATAAAATGGGATGCCGGCACAACTCTTGTAAGGCATCTTTTCGCAGCGGTCTCGGATGACCCCCAAGATGGCCCAAGAAGCGAAAATATTGAAAAAAACCCACGTGTTTTCAACATTTTCGTTGACAAATCAACGTTACACTCGAGACATCCCTTACAAAATGCCTTCGAACGGGCCCTCGAAGCCATCTGGTCTCCTCCTCCTCCTCCTCCTCCTCCTTCTGCTCCTCCTCCTCTTCCTCCTTCTCCTTCTCCTACTCCTTCTCCTCCTCCTCCTTCTCCTCGACTCCTCTTCCGCCTGCTGTTCTTGCTCATCCACCTCCTCCTCCTCCTCCTCCTCTCCTCCTCCTCCTCCTCCTCCTCCTTCTCCTCCTCCTCCGCCTCCTCCTCTCGTTCTTCCTCATTCTCTGTCAGCCTCCTCCGCCTCGTCTTCCTCCTCCTCCTCCTCCTGCTCCTGTTCCTCCTCTTCCTCGGTCTCCTCCCCGTCCCCTCCTCACCCTCTGTTCCTGCTCTTGCTGCTACTGCTGCTGCTGGTTCCCAAAACGAGCGTTTCGCCTGAGACGTCCTCGCCAAATCGTGAAGTTGGGGGTCGTGTCTTAAGACGTCTTATGCTAACAATGAGCGTTTCGCCTGAGACATCCTCAAACAATCGGGATATTGAAATCGCTGGCCGAATTTTCGGAACTTCGAAAACGGCCGTTTCGCCTGAGACATCCTCGGACAAATGGGATGTCGAAAGAGCTGCTATGAGACATGTTTTCGGGGTGTTCTTGGATAACCTTGGATCTGATACGTGGTCCTCGTATATGATACTGGTGGTCCTTGTATATGAGACTTCCTCTATATTAAGTTCTTGAATATGGTCGCCCTTGTCTATGACATTCCTTGTATATGATGTCTCTTGGCAGGGCTCTTGGAGGCCTCTTGGAGCGTGCTGGAGGCCTTTTGGGCCGTCTGGAGGCCATCTTGGGCCGCCTTGGAGCGATTCTGGGCTATCTTGGTGGCCTGGGTGGGCTTCCTGGGTCGTCATTGAAGCCCTGGACAATCCCAGAGATACGCTATGGCCGCCCAGGGACCCCCGGGAGTAGGGGCGGTGCAGTCGCCTATATGCGAGACGGCGGGTGGGCGGCCCCTTAGTTGTATATGATCTTGTTGGAAAATGGCCTTCGTTGTATATGACCTTCCTCGTGTACGATGGTCCTTGTATATGATACTTCCTCTATATTAAGTTCTTGTACATGATCGTCCTTGTCGATGACATTTCTTGTATATGCGAGTTGGAGGCCTTTTGGGCCGTCTGGAGGCCATCTTGGGCCGCCTTGGAGCGATTCTGGGCTATCTTGGTGGCCTGGGTGGGCTTCCTGGGCCGTCATTGAAGCCCTGGACAATCCCAGGGATACGCTATGGCCGCCCAGGGACCCCCGGGAGTAGGGGCGGTGCAGTCGCCTATATGCGAGACGGCTGGTGGGCGGCCCCTTAGTTGTATATGATCTTGTTTGAATATAGCCTTCGTTGTATATGACCTTCCTCGTGTACGATGGTCCTTGTATATGATACTTCCTCTATATTAAGTTCTTGTATGTGATCGTATTGTGAGGCTCTGTTGGGCAGTCGTGAGGGCCGTCTGCTCCTCACGTTCCTCTATCTCCTTCGCCCCCTCCTACTCGAACACATCAGATAAGTAAGCGATTCGCTCGAGACATCCCCCTTGCAAATGCTTTTGAGGAGGTCTTCTAAAACGTACCAGAGCCTCTTCCTCCTGTGTGTGTGCGTGTGTGTGCCTTCGGACGGGCCTTCGAACACATCAGATAAGTGAGGGATAGACGGACGACATTGGAGGCGTACAGAGAAGTGAGGAGGATAATCAGGACTCTCCTTGTGGACGTTCGGGGAGCGCGCGTCCGTAGGTATCTCTTGTGGACGTTCGGAGAGCTCGCCTACATTACAGTTTATCGTGATGATGCTGCACGTTCTTGCGCAGCTCTGTCCTTTCACGCGCTTCCCGTTCATGTCAGGAAAGGTTTTGAAAACGAGCGTTTCGCTCGAGACATCCTCCCCAAATCGTGAAGTTGGGGGTCGTATCTTAAGACGTCTTTTGCTAACACTGGGCGTTTCGCTCGGGACATCCTCCAAACATCGGGATTTCGAAATCGCTCGCCTAATTTTCGGATCCTCGAAAATGGGCGTATCGCCAGAGACATCCTCGATAAAATGGGATGCCGACAGAGCTCTTGGAAGGCACCTGTTCGGAGCGATCTCGGATGACCCCCAAGATGGCCCAAGAAGCGAAAACATTGAAAAACCAATGTGTTTTAAACACTTTCTTTGAACAATCAGCGTTTCGCTCGAGACATCCTCCCAAAATGTCCTCTTCCTCCTCTTCCTCCTCCTCCTTCTCCTCCTTCTCCTTCTCCTCCTCCTCCTCCTTCTGTTCTTCTTCCTCCTCCTCCTCCTCCTCCTCCTCCTCCTCGTCCTCTTCCTCATCTTCCTCCTCCTCCTCGCCTTCTTCCTACGTCTCCTTCCTCCTCCTCCTCATCCTCCTCGTCGGTCTTCTCCTCTTCCTCTTCCTCCTCTTTCTCCTCCAACTCCTCCTCCTCCTCCTGTTCTTCCTCCTTTTCCTCTTCTGCTCCTGTTCCTCCTCTTCCTCGTCCTCCTCACCCTCCTCCTCCTCACCTCTTCTTCTGCTGCTGCTGATGCTGCTCCTTCTCCTCCTCCTCCTCCTCCTCCTCCTTCTCCAACTGGTCCTCCCCGCCTCCTCCTCCTCCCCTCCTCCTCCTCCTCATCCTCCTCCTCCTCCTCCTCCTCCTCTCCCTTCTTCCCCGGTCGTCGTCTTCGCCGTCGTCTTCCTCATGCGGAGGAGTGGTGAGGATATTCAGGAATATGATTGTGAACGTTCGGGGGGCGCGTGTCCATACGTATCCCTTGTGAGCGTTCGGAGAGCTCTCCTGTACTACATTTGATCGCGATGATGCTGCAAGTTCTTGCGTAACTCTTCCCTTTCACGCGCTTCCCGTTCATGTCAGGAAAGGTCCCCACAATGACCGTTTCGCTCGAGACATCCTCACAAAATCGAGAAGTTGGGGGTCGTATCTTAAGACGTATGTTGCTAAACATGGGCGTTTCGCTCGGGACATCCTCCAAAAATCGGGATCTCGAAATCGCTCGCCTAATTTTCGGATCCTCGAACATGGGCGTTTCGCCAGAGACATCCTCGAACAAATGAGATGCCGACAGAGCTCTTGCAAGGCATCTTTTCGGAGCGATCTCGGATGACCCCCAAGATGGCCCCAGAAGCGAAAATATTGAAAAACCAATGTGTTTTACACACTTTCGTTGAAACATCAGCGTTTCGCTCGAGACATCCTCCCAACATTTCCTCTTCCTCCTCCTCCTCCTCCTTTTCCTCCTTCTCATTCTCCTCCTCCTCCTCTTCATCCTCCTCCTTCTGTTCTTCTTCCTCCTCTTCCTCCTCCTCCTCCTCCTCCTCCTCGTCCTCTTCCTCATCTTCCTCCTCCTCGCCTTCTTCCTACTTCTCCGTCCTCCTCCTCGTCCTCCTCCTCGTCGGTCTTCTCCTCTTCCTCTTCCTCATCTTTCTCCTCCAACTCCTCCTCCTCCTGTTCTTCCTCCTTGTCCTCCTCCTCCTGCTCCTGTTCCTCCTCTTCCTCGTCCTCCTCCCCCTCCTCCTCCTCCTCACCTCTTCTTCTGCTCCTCCTCCTCCTCCTCCTCCCCTCCTCCTCCGCCTCCTCCTCCTATCCCTTCTTCCCCGGTCGTCGTCTTCGCCGTCGTCTTCCTCATACGGAGGAGTGGTGAGGATACTCAGGAATATGCTTGTGAACGTTCGGGGGGCGCGTGTCCATACGTATCCCTTATGAGCGTTCGGAGAGCTCGCCTGTACTACATTTGATCGCGATGATGCTGCAAGTTCTTGCGCAACTCTTCCCTTTCACGCGCTTCCCGTTCATGTCAGAAAAGGTTCCCAAAACGAGCGTTTCGCTCGAGACATCCTCACAACATCGTGAAGTTGGGGGTCGTATCTTAAGACGTCGTTTGCTAAACATGGGCGTTTCGCTCGGGACATCCTCAAACAATCGGGATGTCAAAATCGACGTCCTAATTCTCGGTTCCTCGAAAATGGGCGTCTCGCCCGAGACATCCTCTATAAAATGGGATGCCGACACAGCTCTTGTAAGGCATCTTTTCGGAGCAATCTCGGATGACCCCCAAGATGGCCCAAGAAACGAAAATATTGAAAAACCCACTTGTGTTTAACATTTTCATTGAACAATCAGCGTTTCACTCGAGACATCGCTTACAAAATGCCTTCGAACGGGCCAAAACGAGCGTTTCGCTGGTCCTTGTATATGATCGCCCTTGTCTATGACATTCCTTGAATATGATGTCTCTTGGCAGGGCTCTATGAGGCCTCTTGGGGCGTGTTGGAGGCCTTTTGGGCAGTCTGGAGGCCATCTTGGGCCGCCTTGGAGCGATTCTGGGCTATCTTGGTGGCCTGGGTGGGCTTCCTGGGCCGTCATTGAAGCCCTGGACAATCCCAGAGATACGCTAGGGCCGCCCAGGGACCCCCGGGAGTAGGGGCGGTGCAGTCGCCTATATGCGAGACGGCGGGTGGGCGGCCCCTTAGTTGTATAGCTTCTTGTTTGGCTATGGCCTTCGTTGTATATGATCTCCCTCGTGTACGATGGTCCTTGTATATAATACTTCTTCTATATTAGGTTA
>CAUYUJ010000538.1:27500-65000 GCA_963575745.1 Prorocentrum cordatum
TAGGCGCTGCCCTAAACCTTCGGGCGTGTCTCTGTGTGGTTATTTTTTTTTGTTTGCTCCTAGAGTTGACGTGATGCCTTATCGTGAACCCGTCAACCCGAGGAGGAGGAGGAGGAGGAGGACTTGGAGGAGGAGCAGGAGGAGTAGGAGGAGGAGAGTGCCTTCCTCTGTCGCGCTCCGCTCCACGCTAAATTTCCCCCAAACCGTCGGGGTGAGTGATGGTGGGCAAGAAGCAGCAGCAGGCGCAGAAGTATGAGGACGACAACGAGAAGGACGAGGACGAAGAGGACGGGGTGCAAGGATGATTGAGTAATCAAGGACCGTGCCTACGGCGTGCGGCAGAAAATGAAAAAGGGAATCTGTAGAAGGGGAGGACGAGATAGGAGGCTGAGGATAAGGAGACGGATATGACCATGACGACGACGACGCCAGCAGGGACAACGCGTCGCCGACGACGATAGCGACGACGACGACCACGTCGACGACGACGACGACGACGACCACGACCACGACCACGACCGACGACGACGACGACAAGGCCGACGACAGCGGCGGGGCGACGGCGACGGCGACGACCACGACCCGCAGGCGGTGGAGGCCGCCTGCCGGGACGTTGTGGCCGCCGCCTCCGCCCGGCAGGCGCAGGAGGCGGCGCGGTGCCGCCGCCGCGGGGCGTCGCGGGGCGTCGCAGTCGCCGGCCGTCGTCGTCGTCGTGGTCGTCGTCATCGTCGTCGTCGTCGTTATCGTCGCCGGCGTCGTCGTCGTGGTTGTCGTCGTCGTCGTCGAACTGCACCATGAAGCTCAAGAAGGGTAATTATGGGTTGTTCCAGATCTGACATGGCGGCTGCGGAGATGCTGCTAGAGGTTCCACGGGAAGAGTCTTCGGAATGATTTGGGGAACGAAGATTAACATAAACATTCGGAGTGAGAGGAATGATTCGGAATGAGATCCACGGGAAGAGATCCACGGGAAGAGATTTCGGAATGATTCGGAGGTCCGCGCGGATTTCTCGAATCCGCGCTGGACCCTCCTGGCGGCGCCTCCGGCGCCGCCCTCTGGCGCCGCCCCTGGCGCGCTCCGCGCGCCAGAGAAGGGGGTCTTCCAGAGCGATTCCAAGGAATCCTCGCGGACCTCCAAGTTTTTATGTTTATGTCATTCTTCGTTCCCCTAATGATTGCAGATCTGTTCGGTTCACGTCGTATCACTTACCCGAGTTCGGCGGACGACGATGTGTGGGATGTGTTCGACACCCATTGAACAGAAACGGTGTTGAACCCGCTTTCGATACTGTCGTGGCGCCCTATTGCTCTACGGTCTGATCTGTGGAAACTCAATCTGACGGATCGGTGTTACATGGGGAGGCTCGGGGACCTCGACTTGTCGCGCCACCATTTCGCATGGTGGACCTTTTTTACCAGGTGATATAATTGCAGCTCATGCTTCGTATGCTGACGGAAAAAGGCAATCGAATTCGATCATTGCCTGTTCAATTCCGACGGGGGCTTGTACAAGGCGTATTGCGGTGTTGATCTTGGCGTTTGGGCTGACGCCTTCAAGGAAGAAGGAACATCCAAATTGATCAACCCTGCCATGAGCATGGACGTGAGAAGAGCGCGCGGCCGTCTCAGCTTCCCCCCACCGCAGGAGCAGCGATACCCATCACGCGCACGCGTAGTATTCACCCAGGCGGCACGGATGGTCCTGAGAAGTTCAGCATCGTCGCCGACGTGGCCGTCGTCGGCCCTTCCTTAAAGCTGTGCGCGAGGAGCGGGCGGTTGGTGTGTCTCCGTGAAGCATGACGACCTTGTGGTGCTGCGGACGGCCAGGCTGGTGCCAGATGGGCTGCGTGTTACCTGGTGCCATCCGATCCCTTAGTGGGGTGTGGCAGTTCCCCGAAACTCCGGGGACCCTCCGGCGCGGAGGTGTATATGTTTATATTGTTGGTGTTTGTTTTAATGTTGTATCCTAGGGGGGGAAACCTCCAAATAGATGTTTGTTGTGTGTTTGTGTTTGTGTGTGTGCTTCTTCTGGTGTTGAGGCCCCCACAATTGCAAACACATGTTTTCAATGTTTTTGTATAACAAAACTAACTTGGGGGGGGCGAGATTTTTCGGAAGGGGTCTGGGCCCCACAATGAATGACACAATTGTTGCTGATCCACCCCACCCGCAAAAAAACAAACACCCGACAATCCCCCCAACTCGGTTTTTTTGTTCGGGGGGGTCTGGGGTCTTATTCTAGAACGCCCTCCCCGGGTCTTATTCTAGAACGCCCTCCCCAGAACACATAAACAAACACCGTTCTCGTTTTTCTTGTGGTGGGAAGGCTGCCGCGGTTGGCGGCGAGCTGGCTGTCCTGAAGGCCCGGCTGGACGCCCTGGCGCAGCAGGCCCCGCGCCGCCGATCGGGGGAGACGCCGACCACGACGACGGCGACGACGGCGACGACGACGGCGACGACGGCGACGACGACGACGACGACGACGACGACGACGACGACCACGACCACGAAGACGGCGGCGACGACGACGGCGACGACGATGGTGACGATGACGACGACGGCGACGACGACGACGACGACGATCACGACCACGACGACGGCGGCGACGGCGACAACGACGGCGACGACGACGGCGACGACAACGACAACGACGGCGACGGCGACGGCGACGACGACGACGACGGCGACGACGGCGACGACGACGGCGACGACGACGACGACGAGGATCATGGAATTTGGAGCCGAGACTTTCTGCAGATTCTGGCACATGTTGCTCCTCTGTCCCTCCTTCCGCCGTCGGCGCAGGAGGGGGGAAGGAGGATGGGAGGCTTTGGAAGGAACGAGGGGGGGAGCATGGCCTGAGCTGGGGGTGGGGTTGGGGAGGGCGGGGAAGGCAGAGGTCCTTTTTGCTGTTCCTTGAGCCGATGGCGCCCGACAAAATACTACAGTCGACCAGCACGGCAAGGATGGGCAACCTTCCCAATGGTACCCTCCGCGTCCTTGCGTCCTCTGCCCTGGCCACTCTCGTTGGCCGCGCCCCCCTCGATAAGCTTCGAAACGGGCGTCCAGGGCCCCTGCATCCTCATCGTGCTTCCTGGTAATACGGGCCGATTGTGCCAGTCTCCTGCCCTCTTCCCCAGATCTCTGAATGGTAACCCTGGCCCGAAATCTCTGGTCCGGCTCGTGTTTCCGAGCTCAATTCTCTGATCATCGAAGGCGCCCACGGCGAACCACCGCCGCCCCCTTGCCTCTTGGAGTCGCCCATGTGGCCGAGCGTTGTGGCCAGAGTTCTGCCAAGCTATCGGACCATGTGTTCCCCCAGCCGTTGTGGAAACCCTTTCGGGGAACACTTGGGGGAGGATGGCGGGGAAGATCAGGATGAGGAGGAGGAGAAGGAGGAGGAGGAGGGGACATCTTGGGAGCCTCTTGGGGCACTCTTGGCGACTCCTGGGAGCTTCCTGGGGGGGCCTCTTGGAGGCATCCTGATGGCCTCCTTCGGCCTCTTGGGGGCCTTTGGGGGCTTCTTTGGGCCTGGCCCGTCTGACGACGTCCGAAGCCGTCTTGGGGGGCTTCTCTGGACCAACCTGGGGCCCTCCTGGGGTGCTCCGGAGCCGTCTCGGAGGCCATCCTGGGCGTCTTGCAGGCCTCTCGGGCTGGTTTGGAGCCCTCTTGGGGCGGTCTTGGGGCCTCTTGGGCCGTTCTGGGGCCATCTTGGAGGCCTCTTGGGCGGTTTTGACGCGATCTTGGGGGGCTCGTGGGCCGTCTCGGGCCGTCGGAAGGCCGAGGAGGAACAAATGCCAAACTCCTTCTAAAAACTCATGGGAACTCACTGGATTTGGCATCTCACCTGCCTGGAGACCCTCTTGGGGGCCTCTTGGGCCGTCTTGGAGGTCTCTTGGAGGCCTCTGGGGACGTCTTGGGCCGTCTTGGAGGCTTCTTGGGCGAACTTGGAGGCATCTTGGACGGGGAGGCAATCTTGGACCATCTTGGGCGAACTTGGAGGCCATATCCTGCCGTCACGGAGGCCATCTTGTCATCTTGGAGGCGATTTGGGCAATGGGAGGCGACATTTGGGCGGCTTTCCAGGTGGCCAGCGCAATGGACCGAAGCCCCAGGGAAAGTTCTTGAGGAAAAGAACCAAAAGCAAAAGCCTCCTGAATCTCAGCACGCCAGGCACCCCTGTGATAAATCAACAGGTGGCGGCGGATCGAAGACGCCTACGGCGAATCACCGCCGCCCCCTGCCTTTTTGGAAGCGCCGATGTGGCCGAACGTTGAGGCCAGACCTGCCAAGCCATCGGACCATGTGTTCCCCGAATCGGTTTGGAAAGCCTTCGGGGAACACGTGGGCATCTTGAAGGTCATCTTGGCCGTCTTGGAGGCCTCTTGGGCGATCTTTCGGCGATCTGTGGGGGCTCTTTGGCCGTCTCGGGCCGTCAGAAGGCCGAAAAGAAGGAAATGTCAAAATCCGTCGAAAACCTTAGGAACGTCCAGGTTTTTGGCCTTTTCTGACCTTCCTGGAGGCCCTCTTGGGGGCCTCTTGGGCCGTCTTGGGCCAGCTTCGAGCCAACTTCGGCCATCTTGGTGGGTTCCTGGCACGTCTGACGCCGTCGGGAGCCGTTTGGGAGGCCTTTCTGGGCCGACTGAGGCCCTCTTGGGGCGCTTCGGAGCCGTCTTGGAGGCCATCTTGGGCGTCTTGGAGGCCATCTTGGGCGTGTTGGAGGCCTCTTGGGCCATCTTGGGGCCCTCTTGTGGGGGTTGGGGGGGGTCTTTGGGGGTGGGGGGGGGTTGTGGTTGGGGGACTTGGGGGTTGGGTGTTGTGGGGGGGGGGGGGGGTTGGGGGGGTTGGGGGGGGGGGTAGGGTTGGGGGGGGTGGTGGTTGGTGGGTTGTGGGAGGGTGGGGACTTGTTTTGTGTTGGTGGTTGGGGGGCTTGGGGGGGGTTGGGGGGGGGGGTTTGGGGGTGTGGGGGATTGTTTGGTGGGGGTGGGTGGGGGGTCTTGGTTGGGTGGGGGGTTGGGTGGGGGGTTGGGGGGGGTGGGGGGCCGTCTTAGAAGGAGGTTGGAGGGCCCCAATCTTGTGCGTCATGGAGCCCTCTTGGGGGCCTCTTGGGCGATCTTGGGGGCCTCTGGGGCCGTCTTGAGCCGTTGGAATGCCGAGAAGAAGCAAATTCCAACATCCTTCAAAAACCTAGGAAAAATCAATGATTTCGGTCTCTTCGGGCCCTCATGGAGGACCTCTTGGAGGCCTCTTGGGCCGTCTGGGAGGCCTCTGGGGGGCCTCTTGGGCCGTCTTGGGCCGTCTTGGACTCTCTTGGGCAGTCTTGGAGGCCGTCTTGGACCATCTGGGGCGGACTTGGAGGCCATCTTGGGCCATCTTCGCGATTTTTTGAAGATGTCCCGAGCGAAACGGCCGTTTCAGGCATTGACTGATGCAGTTTACGGGTGGCCGGCGGGACGTGCCGGAGCCCGCATGGGAGTTCTTTTGGAAAAAGAACCAAAACCAAAACCTAGAGGTTCGGCACGCCAGGCACCCCTTTGCTAAAGCGAGAGGGGGCGGCAGATCACGTTGCATTCGGTCCATCCCGCCACCGTGCTTTGGTTCTGGGTATGCAGCCTAGTGGATATTCCTTAGGATCTCGTGGGGGGTCTCTCGGCGCCCTTTTCGGCAGTTTTGGCGCCTCTCGGAGTCCCTCTTGGGGCCTCGTTTGGGCGTTTTGGCGGCCTCCTGAAGGCCTTTTGGGGCCTCCTGGGCGCCTCTTGGGGCCTCCTGGGAGCCGCTTGGGGCGGAAGGCTTGGATTTTCGGTCTGTGTTCCCTCTCTCGGGCCCCTTTTAGGGCCGTCTTGGGGCCTTCTTGGGGCCATCTTGGGCGCCTTTTGGGTCGTCTTTGGGTCCTCTTGGGCCGTTCCGGCACGATCATGGAGGCCTCATAGGCAGCTTTGGGGCGGTCTTGGGCCGTCTGGGAGCGCCGGGAAGGCAAAAAGGAGAGAAAGCAAACAACTGTCGAATACCTTCGGACAATCAGTGAGTTGTGCCGCTTGGGGCCCTCTTGGAAGGACCTCTTGGATGCCTCTTGGGATCGTCTTCAAGGCCTCTTAGGCCGTCTGGGGACCATCTTGAGCGTCTTGGAGCGATCGTTCGGCGACCTGGGGCCCTCATTTGGACCGGTTTGGGGCCTCTTGGGGCCCTCCTGGCCCGTCCTTGGGGGGGCTCGCTTGGCCTTGGAAAATCAAACAACATGACGCGACAAGCCCCAAGAAGTTTTGGAATTCTGGGCCCGGGCCCCTCACAGACTCCTCTGGACTAAGGACTGAGGCTCCAGGGATGAGGCAAAGGTTCTGAGGACACGCCCACTCTGTGCCCAGAGGCACGGTGGCGGAAATTCAAGGCTATTTCGAACAAGACTAAGTTCTGAGTTGAACGTTGCTACAACGCTGTGTGTACGTGCGTGCGTGGTGAAACAACATGAAACGTTCGTGCGTACTTGTGAGCGCACATGCACGCTCGCGCTTGCACGATCTGTTAATCGAGCGAACAGTGGGCGGCTGGGAAGGCCAGGACAGGCCCCCAAACGAGGTATATCGCGTTCAGTGTGTTCCGACTGCCGCTTGATAGCCTTCCTCGCCGTGAACTACTGTCCGCTGATGCTCCTGATAGCGCATGCTTCGGCGCTTGCCAATCGCACGATGTGAGGGAATATGCCTGTCTTCGTGAATGCGTCGCGTATCTTGTTATGAGTCTGACAAACCGACTCATCACTATCGGATCTCGGACAAACCGACTCTGAGCTGGTCAGCCTTTCTTCGCAAATTCATGCGATAGAGAGACTGCTGGTTCGGTCGCTCGGAACTCCTTCCACTGCACAGCATAGTTGCCAGAAGTCCAGGCAACCAGTATAATGATGTCTAGCTATATCAATATCACCAGAGTCGCAGTATTCCGCGACATCTCGAGGTGTATGTCGATATTGTGAGTTCATCAACAACTTCGTGAGTATCCAATTGATGGACAGAGGGTGCTGTTGGACTTTGTAGCCGTCGGTTGTGTCCGCATGACAAGTGGTGTGACTTATATTCTTGGCCGTACACCTGTGCATGGCCAATTTGTGACAAAGTTCACCGAAACACTTCTCGTCTTGCATGCTGGCTTTGGCCTTCTCGTCATACTCGATCTTGTCCATCTTGTCCTCCACGAGTAGAGCTGCGCTGCCTTCCCGAAAGGTATGATGCAAGTTCCCATGACTTGCAAGCGCCACAGATGCCAGTCGAAAGTGAGGCTCCAACCCAGGGACATGTATCCTGCGGGTTGGCGATGACGATGATCCCGTCCTATGATTGAGTTTAGCTGGATCAGGTGTTCCACTCGTGCGTCCTGAACGTCTTCTTGAAGTTGGACCGTGACGCGGTAGATGTCCTTTCTTGCCCGGCACGGCCACAACAATGTGCAAATACTTCTCCGAAGTTGATGAATCGCGTTCGCTGTCACGGTCTCGTTCGGCTTATCCTGCACCTCCTTCGGCATCGCAGCCTTATTGGGATTGGTAGCCTTAGTAAGAAATAACTTGTCCTGATGAATCGGAAGGTGATGCTTACAGATGATGGGATCGTCGGTCATCCCCATATGGGCGGGTTGCTTTACCCTTCCGAGGTGCCTCTCTGTTTTCTCTTGTGCCCACCGTAGCCAATCCTTCAGCGCCAGAGCAATCATGTCATCCACGTGCACCGTCCAGATCATCCAAATCCTGCTGTTCTCGACCCACATGAAGAAGTTGTCGTCGAAGACGCTATGGACACCCTTCAGGTAGCTCGATACTGAATAGAGATGCTACCATCCTCTGCGATAACCTCGATGCTGCGGAGCTATTGCGCATGACGTCGGCCTTCTGCGAATCCAGGAAGCCTCGGCCACACAGACTCGACTTGATGATGTAGTACATCGTATCGTTCTCATCACACATTTCCTTCCATCTCCGCACACATATTGCGTCAATGATGTTACCACTATCGGGAGTGCTGCCATGCGTGGCATGGAAGAATCTGTGTCGATGAAGGAGCGGGCTTCCTGCTTTTATGCCTTTTCCATGGGAGCCCAGTGCTCATATACTTCGGCCTCCGTCAGAGCGTCGTCGCTGTGGGCGCATGTGGATTTGCTGGTGACCATGTCGAAGTAAAAGCATCTGCACTTCTGAAAGGGACCTGTAATCACCCGATGAGCTGCCTCCAGCTTCCAGGGTACAAGGTGCCTGTCAATCTAGTGAAGGTTGGTTGATATACCTCCCGCCATGCCTGCCGTCAGGTGCTGGTACTCGTCTATGTCGTTTTCATCCAGGTCAGGTTTGCACAGGTGTGTGTCTTGGAATCGTCTCAGGCGACCTGCTGATTGAGGAAGGCGATTGAGGAAGGCGTGATAGTCCTCCTGCAGCTCTGGCCAGTTCGTGTCCGTGAGCACTGGAGGAGATGCATGTTTCCCTGATGACCGGTGACTGGTCTCTTCGCTCCCCCCCCCCCCCCCCCCCCCCCCGCCCCCCCCCCCCCCCCGACTGGTCTCTTCGCTTGTGGCTGATCTCTTCCGTGTCCACTACGATGTCCTTGATATCCTCGGGTCTAGGTTTCTGGTTAGGTAATGCTGGTGAACTGTGTCGAGCATCCAGGGCCTCAGGAGATATCGGGTCATTTGTTTTCCTGAGGTTGATGGTTGGTGAGTTCTTTGCTCTTTGTCACGCGTGTCTCGATCGGTGATCGTAGTGCCGAGTCGTCTCCTGGACACTCGAGAGGTTTGTCCGGAGATGGGCCTCATCAGGATAGTTGATCGCTTCTGTCGGTGAGGAAGGTTCTTCAGGTGAGAGACAGGGTACTGTGTCCTCTCGCGTGTCATCTCCAATCAAGTCCGACTGTATACGTTCGTGTCCGACTTGCACCTCCAGCATGAGCCACAGTACAAGTGCAGTCGACCCGCATAGTAAGGATGGGCAACCTTCCCAAGGGAAGGGTACCCTTGCATCCTTGCCTCCTCGGCCCACCCTTGGCCACCTGCGTTGGCCGCGCACCGCTCGAACAGCTTCGAAAGGGGCGTCCAAGGCCCTTGCATCCTTATCGCGCATCCTTATGATACAGAGACGGGGCCTCTCAGATCTAGGCCAGGGCACATGTTCGTGGCCGAGGCTCGCCGTGGCCAGGAAAGTCGGTCGGATGGTCGTTGGGGTACCCCAAATGGGGGGTGAAGAAAAGGGCCCCAAAGGGTCCTTGTCTTCTGCGTCCTCCTCCTCCTCCTCCGCCTCGTCCTCCCTCCTCCTCCTCCTCCCTCTTCCTCCTCCTCCTCCCCCTCCTCCTCCTCCTCCTCCTCCTCCTCCCCCTCCTCCTCCTCCTCCTCATCCTCCTCCTTTTCTCCTCCCAAGGGGCCCTTGAGGCCTCGAGGGCCCCTTTTGGGTCCTCCTGCGCCCCGCGGCGGCACCTCGAAGCCCGCCACCGGCCCCGGCGTGCGCGCTCGCGAAACGCCAGCCGTCTCGGCTCGTGCCGCCGCGGGCAGTGCGCGGGCAGTGCGCGGGCAGTGCGCCGTAGCCGCCGGGAGCAGCGGGCCCACGGCTTGAGAGGTCTCGGGCGGGCAGGGGCCATTGTGGAGAAATCAGCTGATGCATGTTGTCCACGCGCATGTAGAAATACGAGTAGATATACACATATAGACACACGTGTGTATGTGCATAATAATATATATATATATACACCTATATACCATATTTATATATATATATAATATAAAATATATATATATATATATATATTTGATTTATTTTTTTTAATTTAATATAATATTATATAAACGTATTAATTTTTTATTGGATTATCTGATATTTTATATAATCTTTTTAATATCATATATGATTTATGTATTTTTTGTATTTGTTGTTTATTATAATTTTAATGGTTTTAGATATATCCGTAAGGGCTTCGCCCCCTGCCGCCGGCCCCCTCTCTCGGAGAATGGGCCATGGAAGAGCTAAGTCATGAGACCTTGGCGCTGTCGTGAAGCAGTATCGAAACTTCATGCGAAGCCGAGTCGCAATCAGCAAAACCAACTGATCACAAGAGGGGTTACCACACCTGGCGATTGGTAAGACGTGTGTGGTTTAAGGGCTTGGTTACCACACCTTGCGATGAAAGGGCCGAGGGAGTTCTCGCAGTTTGGGTTACCACGCCTTGCGATGGATGTGCGTGATGGGTTGGAATTTCAGAAATGTGGCAAATCCCCTGTGTTTTTGGACCCTGACCCCGCGGATCTGCGTGAGGGGTGGCACCGAATTTCAGAAATGTGGCAAATCCCGTGTGTTTTTGGACCCTGACCCCGCGGATCTGCGTGAGGGGTGGCACCGAATTTCAGAAATGTGGCAAATCCTGTGTTTTTTTGGACCCTGACCCCGCGGATCTGCGTGAGGGGTGGCACCGAATTTCAGAAATGTGTCAAATCACCTGTGTTTTTGGACCCTGACCCCGCGGATCTGCGTTAGGGGTGGCGCCGAATTTCAGGAATGTGGCAAATCCCTTGTGTTTTTGGACCCTGACCCCGCGGATCTGCGTGAGGGGTGGCACCGAATTTCAGAAATGTGGCAAATCCCTTGTGTTTTTGGACCTTGACCCCGCGGATCTGCGTGAGGGGTGGCACCGAATTTCAGAAATGTGGCAAATCGCTTGTGTTTTTGGACCCTGACCCCGCGGATCTGCGTGAGGGGTGTCGATTTCGAGCCCCCCCAGCAATTCAGACAACGCGCCCAGGGGACGCTGGAAAATCCGGTTTGGGCCTCCCCCCCCCTCTCGCGGTCAATCAACTAGTTACAGTAACCAGCAAGAAGCAGAACTGTAACACTGGAAACTACAAGCTACAACTGGTACTGGAAACTGCGAACCCGTGCCTACAGCCTGGTGGCCCCACAAGGGGGCCGGCGGAATATATATATATATATATATATATATATATATATATATATATATATAGGGAGATCGTTCGTCGCCTGGTTGTTCGCAAGGGCGTCCGGCAGGGCTCGACTGAGGGCCCCACGCTCTTTATCGTCCTCTACGATTTCATCACAGGTAAGGTGTTTCAGGACTGTAAGGAGGAAGGGTACCGGGGTCTGACCGTCTCGTTCGACGCTGCCTTGGGGGTGGTTCGCGGAGAGGACGACTTCGACACCGAGTCCGCCGACCTCGTCGAGTTTAACTTGTCGCACGCCGCGTTCATCGATGATTTGTTGACGTTCGAACTCTTCGACGACGACTCGGAGGTCCCTGGATTCCTTTCGTTTTTGTACGACACGATCGAAAAGCACCAACTCAAGGTGAACGTGGGGAAAACGGAGCTTTTGGTTTTACCGATTGGGTCAGGCATGGCAACCACGACCAAAAAGATCAAGAAGAAAAAGATTAGGTTCGATGTCCGGGGGTCGTCGTTACCTGCTTTGCTTAGCGTCAAGTACCTTGGGGTCCAGGTGAGCATGACCGGCACCGCGAAAATTGAGTTGGATTCCAGGCTTAAGAAGGCGAACGCTGCTTATGCCAGGCTTGCTGCTAGACCGTTTAAGAAATCGTACTTGACCTTGAGGGTGAAAGTCAGGCTCTGGACGGCTCTGGTCCGATCGATTGCTCTGTACGCGGCTGAGGTGGCGGTCCACACGGTCACAGACGAGCGGAGGCTGGAAAGGTGGCAAACCAAGCAGTTGCGATCCCTAGCCAAGCTCCCTGCCCACATCAGCCGGATTCGCAACGGAGCTGTTCGCAGGAGATGCCGTGTTTGGTCTGTGGCCTCTGAGCTGTGTAAGCGACGTTTGTTGCGGTGGCAGCACATCGTCAAGCCAGCCTTCGTTCCGGATGAACCACGCTGGTGGGAGCCTGATGCTTCTGAACACTATGACCCCACGTACGCTGTGCGCGCAGTCATGTTTGGGCGATTTTCGTTCGAGAGCTCCCAGCAGACCATGGAATCGGACAGGTATGCCAGGCTTCGTAGAGACCTGGAGGTGCTCTGGCTCTCCTTCAACGCGGAAGAGAGAAGACGCATGCATGAGGAGTTCACGCTGAGCCAGGAACCTACCATCACATCCCAGTGGCTCCGGTGGCTGGCCAACCTCCCTCGTGCTGCCTTCGGCCAGGTATTGTCTTTCGATTCACCGCATGACCCGGCTGACGGCGACGGTGGCCAGGATGTGGCCATGCAGATTCGATGTGAGCATTGTGGCACCTGGTGCAAGGATGAACGGGGATATCACATTCATTTGAGTCGTCAGCACCCAGAACATCGGCAACATGCGAATGTTACGGATTTGTCTTGCCCCCACTGTTCTCGTGTTTTCACCAGGCGTGATACACTGCTCCGACATATTGCCAGTCGCTGTCATGCTCGGGCTGTGCCTGTAGCTTTTGGCTCATCAGGGTCTGCCGCTGCTGCCGAGCTCCTCCCACAGCCTGCCAATGTTCGATCCGGTGGGTTCGAGCGCCGCCAAGCGAGACGCGGACGCCATGGACAGGGACGAGGACGAGGCAGAGGACGGCAAGCGCGTGGTCACCAAGGGGAAGATGCTGTCCTCGGAGAGCAAGCTGATCAAATGCATGGCCAAGCTCCTGCTCCAGCACGAAGACCTTCACTGCGCCACGGCGAGGGGCCAGAACCTCGTCCTGATCACGCCGGCGGAGAGCCCCTTGGACAAGGCGCTGGGGCAGTCCGTCGAGGCGTACGGCAAAGCCGGCACCCAGGCCAAGAAGCACGCCAAGGACTCCTCCACCGAGTACAGGGGGAACCCGGAGGGGAAGAAACCGGACGCCTTCCTTCGGTTCTTGTTGTTCCGGACGTCCGAGACCTTGACCGAGCCGGTGTGTCAGAAGCTGTTGGAAGCGTGCCCGGAGACGGGCCGGAAGGAGCTCACCTCGGTGCTAGAGAAGATCAAGCTCTTCGGCGAACAGGCGAAGGTGAAGGGCTCTGTCCAGGCGACCCGCTGCTTCTACGTCAGCTCGCAGCTCGAGGATGGCACGGCCGTGACCAAGTGGATCTTCAACACCCAGACGAAGATCGAGGTCATGAACACTTTCGCGAAGCTCCTGGAGATCCCAGGCATGGCAAAGATCGCCGGGTGGTACATCGAGAGGGACCACGCCCCTCGGGCTGGCGCCGCCAAAGAGTTGGAGGCGGAAGTCTTCCAGCGCAACAAGGGGAAGAAGGGCAAGCGTCAGCGCCACTGATGGGTACGTGTTCGAGTTCGGGTGTTGCCTCTGCCTCCTCTCCTCCCTCTGGGCCCCGCAATTTTTTACAATTTTTTGGTAATTCTGGGCTCCCTCATAACTTTTTAGTGCAAAAACACACCTGGAAATTCGATGCCGGTTTGAATCCCTTTGGAGCTTCCCTCTCTCCTCCTCCTGGCCTGGAGAGGTCGGCGTCGAGTGTCGGCGACGCTCCGCCTTCGACCGATCGAGAAGGGACGGGCGCGGGAGGTGGGGAGCCGGGGGGGGGCGGGGACGGATAAGGAGGAGCTGACCGCGCGGGCGCCGCCCGCCCCGCGGCAGAGGTCGCGGGCCGGCCTGCCGACAGAGGTCGGCGGGGGCCCGGGGCAACCATCCAGTTTGAAACAGACAGCAGCACTGCAGTAGCTACCGATCCTGTCGGGCGCCGTATATCGGTCGAAGCAATCGCAAGACTTCTAAGGGAAGTAGCGTGTGAAAGAAAAGAAAGAAATATATATATATATATATATATATATATATATATATATCCCTGGGGGCGAGGCCGGGGGCCCCGGGACAGATGCCCCCACCCCCCATGGCGGGACCGGGGCTCATTTTCCCTGTGTTTTTACATGGTTTCCGCGTCCTGGGCCTCGGAGGCCGCCGCCTCCGACCCCCCATGGGCCAGGAGGGCCTCCAGAGGCTCCCAAGACGGCCCAAGCGGGCCCCGAGTCGTCGAAAGACCGCTCCAGGACGCCCAAGATAGGCCCAAGACGGCCCGAAAGGCGCCCCAAGGCACTCCACGACGCTTCAAGACGCCTCTCCAGAGCGCTTCCAGAGGCCGAAATCGTCAATTTACCTAACAGCGAAGACTGGTAATTAGGTTTCTAGTGGGGTAAAAAGAGCTCACAGATCACTCGGGCAGGCGTTGGGAGTTGCCGGGCGGCAGGGGGGCCCGCTCGTTTTTCACCAACAGTCACACACTTCGTGCTCTTCGAGTTCCCAGAACTCCATTCCCAGGCTCATTCTGAATAACCGGATGCAACAGTCACACACTTCGTGCTCTTCGAGATCCCAGAACGCCATTCCCGGGCCACCTTTAGAATAACCGGATGCAACAGTCACACACTTCGTGCTCTTCGAGTTCCCAGAACTCCATTCCCGGGCCACATTCTGAATGCCCGGAGCCAACTGTAGGCCACTTCGTGCTCTTCGACTTCCCAGAACTCCATTCCAGGGCCACATTTTGAATGCCCGGAGCCAACTGTAGGCCACTTCGTGGTCTTCGAGTCCCCAGAACTCCATTCCCGGGCCACATTTTGAATGCCCGGAGCCAACTGTAGGCCACTTCGTGCTCTTCGAGTTCCCAGAACTCCATTCCCTGGCCACATTTTGAATGCCCGTAGCCAACTGAGGCTGAGGCAGGCTGCTGCTGAGGCAGGCTGAGGCTGAGGCTGAGGCAGGCTGAGGCTGAGGCAGGCTGAGGCTGAGGCTGAGGCTGAGGCTGAAGCAGGCTGAGGCACACGCTGAGGCAAGCTGATGCTGAGGCAGGCTGAGGCTGAGGCTGAGGCTTGAAGCAGGCTGAGGCTGAGGCTGAGGCAGGCTGACGCTGAGGCAGGCTGAGGCTGAGGCTGAGGCTGATGCAGGCTGAGGCTGAGGCAGGCTGAGGCTGAGGCTGAGGCTGAAGGCAGACTGAGGCTGAGGCTGAAGCAGGCTGAGGCTGAGGCTGAGGCAGGCTGAGGTGAGGCAGGCTGATGCTGAGGCAGGCTGAGGCTGAGGCTGAGGCTGATGCAGGCTGAGGCTGAGGCAGGCTGAGGCTGAGGCCGAGGCTGAAGGCAGACTGAGGCTGAGGCTGAAGCAGACTGAGGCTGAGGCTGAGGCAGGCTGAGGCTGAGGCTGAAGCAGGCTGATGCTGAGGCAGGCTGAGGCTGAGGCTGAGGCTGATGCAGGCTGAGGCTGAGCCAGGCTGAGGCTGAGGCCGAGGCTGAAGGCAGACTGAGGCTGAGGCTGAAGCAGGCTGAGGCTGAGGCTGAGGCAGGCTGAGGCTGAGGCAGGCTGAGGCTGAGGCTGAGGCAGGCTGAGGCTGAGGCTGAGGCAGGCTGATGCGGAGGCAGGCTGAGGCTGAGGCTGAGGCTGAGGCTGAGGCTGAGGCTGAGGCTGATGCTTGAGGAAAAGGTTGAGGGGGTGGGGGGGTGGGTGGGACTGGAGGTCATGAGGCAGGCTGAGGCTGAGGCTGAGGCAGGCTGAGGCTGAGGCTGAGGCAGGCTGATGCGGAGGCAGGCTGAGGCTGAGGCTGAGGCTGAGGCTGAGGCTGAGGCTGAGGCTGATGCAGGCTGAGGCTGAGGCAGGCTGAGGCTAAGGCCGAGGCTGAAGGCAGACTGAGGCTGAGGCTGAGGCTGAAGCAGGCTGAGGCTGAGGCTGAGGCAGGCTCAGGCTGAGGCTGAGGCAGGCTGATACTGAGGCAGGCTGAGGCTGAGGCTGTGACTGTGACTGCCGTTGCCACCGCGACTGTCATCGCGAATGCGACTGCGACTGCGAGAACAGGAGAATTCTACAACTGGATTCTCATCTGGATCTTAAGGGGAATGTTTCCATATATGCTTCTACACATCGCTGTTAGGTTGCGTTGCCGGGATAATTTACGAAGGTTTTCGACCGATTTTGGCCTTCCAGCCTTTTCGGCTGTCCGACGTTCCAAGATGGCTCAATAGGCCCCCAAGAGCGCCCCAAGACGGCCCAAGAGGGCCCCAAGACGGCCCCAGAGTCGCCCAAGACAGCCCAACAGAGCCCCAAGACGGCCCCAGGATGCGCCCAAGAGGGGGACCACGACTCCAAAATTCGACCCTCCCGCTTGAAGAGTGCCCCAGGAGGCCCCAAGGAGCCCCCAAGAGGCCCCAGGATGCCCCCAACAGGCACCCAGGACAGGAGGCCCAAACGAGGCCTACAGAGGCCACAAAACAGCCCGAGGAGGCCCCACAACGGTCCCAAAACGGCTACCGAGAAGCTGCGAAACTGCCTTCACGACGTCCCCGACAGGCCAACCACGAGATCCAAAGCAACACCCATGAGGCCTCTGACCCACCACCCAGGGCACGGTGGCGGCAGCAGTGACAGCACTTGTGCACAGCATGTTCTGGCGGGATCCTTCCGGAACGCGCTGCAGGGAGAGGAGGAAGATCAGGAGGAGAGAGAGCTGGAGTGGGAGGAGGAGGAGGAGGAGGGGGACGAGGAGGAGGAAGAGGCCTCCCAGACAGCTCCAAGATAGCCGAAGAGGCTTCCAAGAGGGCTCTGGGCGGCCCACGAGGGCCCCAAGGCGGTGCCTGAGGCGCCCAAGACGGCCCGAGAGGGCCCCAAGACGGCCCCAAGAGAGGCCAAAGAAGGGAAACACGAACCGAGAATCCGAGCTTTCTACCCCGAGAGGTTCTCGGGAAGTCCCAAGAGGCCCCCAATCGGATCCAAGAGGCCCCCAAGAGGCTCCCAAGAGGGCCGACGAGGTTCCAAGAGATCTCCCAAGGTGGCCCCAAGAGGCACAACTCATATTTTTACGATTAGGCTTTGACGGGTTTTAATGTTTTCGGCCTTTTGGCATCCCGATGCTCCAAGACGGCCCAAGAGGCTTCCAATACCGCTCCCATCTAGAGGAAGAGGCCTCCAAGAAATCCCCAAGACGGCCCGCGAGGGCCCCAAGACGGTGCTTGAGGCGCCCAAGACGGCCCGAGAGGGCCCCAAGAGCCCCAAGAGAGGCCCAAGAAGGGGAACGCGACCCAACAGCAGAGCGGTCCCCCCACAAGGCCCACAGGAGGCCGCAAGAGGCCCCCAAGTGGTCCGACGAGGACCCCAAAAGCTTCCCCGAGGGCCTAAAAGGCCACCAGGAGACGTCCAAGAGGCTTTCAAATAGCCCAAGAGTGCCCTCGATGCGTCAAAACTGCTTCCAGGAGGCCCCTGGGAGGCTTCCGGATTGCCTCAATCTGGCCGCAGGTGGCCTCAAGTCGGGCCTCCACGCAGCCAAGACGGCCAATGACGGCTTCAGATTGCAGAACCGATGCCCCCAAGGGACCCTCAGACGCCCCCCCAAGAAGCACCCAAGAGGTGCCTCCAACAGGCAGTTGACGAAGCATGCGGAACACCCCAGAAGATCCTCAGATGCCGTCGCGCGCCTGTGCTTGATAACGTTGTCCAAGATCGTCCAGCGCCCCTCCGGCCTGGGCTAGAACCTGAGCGCGCGCGAAGCGCGCGCGATGGTTCTAACCCAGGGGCCCGAAAACAGCTGCCCGACCCTCCATGCGAGTACCGCGGCTCATTTTCGCTGTGTTTTCACGGGGTTTCGGCGTCCCGGGCCTCGGAGGCCGCCGCGATGGTCCCGGACATTTTCCAGATCCTCGGCGCGGGCTCCAAGACCATTCCGCAGAGGGCTCCAACAGGCTCCAGGGCAGCCCAAGAGGGCTCCAAGACGGCTCCAGGAACGACTGCAGGGTCTAATTTTTCTCTTGTTTTCTGCAAGACGGCTCCAGGAAGACTGCATGTCTTCTGAGGATGGCTTCCGCCTCTTGCCCCGAGCATCCCAAACTGCCTGAACGGTTCCCACTCGCCTTCCTCAAACCCAGCGCTGGCCCAAGCGCGTTCCGGACGGTCTTCGCCGGAACGCGCTGGAATGATCACGCGCTGCGGTTTCCCATGCCAACGTCCTCGGACGTGGGCGCCCTGCCACGAGCGCGTTCCGGGAAGATGCTCCTGGAACGCGCTGAAAAGATATGGCCACATCTCGGGGACGCTCCCGGCACTGCTGCCCCAGCCTTTCTGGACAGCCTCCACAGCGCTCCAGGAGGGCCCAAGACGCCCCCTAGGAGCCCCCAGAATGCGAAAGGATGGCCCAAGACGCTCCCGAGCAGCCCAAGTCAGCCTTCCGACGGCTCTCGAGGCTCCCAGGTGGCCTCCAAGAGACCCCAAGAAGTCTGATAGCTATCGCGGTACGGCCCAGAGAGGCCAAAATCGTATATGTTCAATGTTCTTTTCAATGTTTTTGCCTTCTCGCGTTTCCGAGCTCCCATCGGTCCAAGAGCGCCGAAAAGCCTCCATGGGGGTACTGGGGCTCATTTTCCCTGTGTTTTTCAAAGGGTTTCCGCGTCCTGGGCCTCGGAGGGCGCCGCCTCCGACCCCCCATGGGAGGAGGGGCGGCCGGGGAGGTCCAAAATAGTCCAGGAGGGCCTCCAGAGGCTCCCAAGACGGCCCAAGCGGGCCCCGAGTCGCCGAAAGACCGCTCCAGGACGCCCAAGATAGGCCCAAGACGGCCCGAGAGGCCCCCCAAGGCACTCCACGACGCTTCAAGACGCCTCTCCAGAGCGCTTCCAGAGGCCGAAATCGTCAAGTTTACACAGGTTTTCGAACGATTTTGGCCTTCCAGCCTTTTCGGCTGTCCGACGTTCCACGACGGCTCAATAGGCCCCCAAGAGCGCCCCAAGACGGCCCAAGAGGGCCCCAAGACGGCCCCAGAGTCGCCCAAGACAGCCCAACAGAGCCCCAAGACGGCCCCAAGATGCGCCAAAGAGGGGGACCACGACTCCAAAATTCGACCCTCCCGCTTGAAGAGTACCCCAGGAGGCCCCAAGGAGCCCCCAAGAGGCCCCAGGAGGCCCCCAAGAGGCACCCAGGAGGCCCAAACGAGGCCTAAAGAGGCCACAAAGCAGCCCGAGGAGGCCCCACAACGGTCCCAAAACGGCTACCGAGAAGCTGCGAAATTGCCTTCACGACGTCCCCGACAGGCCAACCACGAGATCCAAACCAACACCCATGAGGCCTCTGACCCACCACCCAGGGCACGGTGGCGGCAGCAGTGACAGCACTTGTGCACAGCATGTTCCGGCGGGAGCCTTCCGGAACACGCTGCAGGAGGAGGAGGAAGATCAGGAGGAGAGAGAGCTGGAGTGGGAGGAGGAGGAGGGGGACGAGGAGGAGGAAGAGGCCTCCAGACAGCTCCAAGATAGCCGAAGAGGCTTCCAAGAGGGCCCTGGGCGGCCCACGAGGGCCCCAAGGCGGTGCCTGAGGCGCCCAAGACGGCCCGAGAGGGCCCCAAGACGGCCCCAAGAGAGGCCCAAGAAGGGAAACATGAACCGAGAATCCGAGCTTTCTACCCCGAGAGGGTCTCGGGAAGTCCCAGGAGGCCCCCAATCGGATCCAAGAGGCCCCCAAGAAGCTCCCAAGAGGGCCGACGAGGTTCCAAGAGATCTCCCAAGGTGGCCCCAAGAGGCACAACACATTGTTTTACGATTGGGCTTTGACGTTTTTTTCGGCCTTTTGGCATCCCGATGCTCCAAGACGGCCCAAGAGGCTTCCAATACCGCTCCCATATAGAGGAAGAGGCCTCCAAGAGGGCCCCAAGACGGCCCGCGAGGGCCCCATGACGGTGCTTGAGGCGCCCAAGACGGCCCGAGAGGGCCCCAAGAGCCCCAAGAGAGGCCCAAGAATGGGAACGCGACCCAACGGCAGAGCGGTCCCCCCACAAGGCCCACAGGAGGCGCAAGAGGCCCCCAAGTGGTCCGACGAGGACCCCAAAAGCTTCCTGAGGGCCTAAAAGGCCCCTAGGAGACGTCCAAGAGGCTTTAAGATAGCCCAAGAGTGCCCTCGATGCGTCAAAACTGCTTCCAGGAGGCCCCCGGGAGGCTTCCGGATTGCCTCAATCTGGCCGCAGGTGGCCTCAAGTCGGGCCTCCACGCAGCCAAGACGGCCAATGACGGCATCAGATTGCAGAACCGATGCCCCCAAGGGACCCTCAGACGCCCCCCCAAGAAGCACCCAAGAGGTGCCTCCAACAGCCAGTTGACGAAGCATGCGGAACACCCCAGAAGCTCCTCAGATGCCGTCGCGCGCCTGTGTTTGATAATTAGCGTTGTCCAAGATCGCCCAGCTGGGCTAGAACCTGAGCGCGCGTGAAGCGCGCGCGATGGCTCTAGTATGTATGTATGTATGTATGTATGTATGTATGTATGTATGTATGTATGTATGTATGTATGTATGTATGTATGTATGTATGTATGTATGTATGTATGTATGTATGTATGTATGTATGTATGTATGTATGTATGTATGTATGTCTCTCACTCTCTCTCTCTCTCTCTATATATATATATATATATATATATATATATATCCCTGGGGGCGAGGCCGGGGGCCCCAGGACAGGTGCCTCGACCCCCCATGGCGGGACGGGGGGGGCCTGGAGCCTCCCTGGAGCAGCCCAGGCGGCCCAAGAGTGCCCCAAGAGCGCTCCACGACAGGCCCAGCAGGCTCCAAGAGGCCCAAGAGGGCGCCAAGAGGGCCCCAAGATGCCCAAGATAAGCCCAAGACGGCCAAAGAGGCCCCCAAGACGCTCCAAGAGGCCTCCAAGAGGCCCCCCCAGAGGGCCCCAAGAGGCCAAATTCGTTCATTTTACGATGGTTTTGGACACATTTGTCTTTCCCGCCTTTTCAGCTTACCGACGCTCCACGACGGCTCAAAGGCCTCCCGCGGACGCCCCAAGACGGCCCAAGAGGCCTCCAAGAGGGCCTCAAGACGGCTCTGGAGGGCCCCAAGGCGGCCCAAGACGCGCCCAAGACGGGCGAAGAGAGGCCCAAGACGGCCCCAAGAGGGGAATCGCGAACCGGAAATTCGAGCCTCCCCCCTCCACAGGGCCCCGGGAGGCCCCAAAGGGGCCCCAACAGGCCCCAGGAGACCCCCAAGAGGCACCCAGGAGGCCCAAACGAGGCTTCAAGAGGCTCCCAAACAGCCCCGAGGAACCTCACAACGCACGGTGCGGACGAGCCGCACTTCGGACCGCCGCCGCCGCCGGTCCAAGAAAATGGCCTCCTCGACGCCATGCGCGCCGTGGCCCTCCTGCGGTGGCACCTCCCGCTCCGGCCCAGCGCAGAGGCCCTAGGATCCCAGAGAGAATTCTTCGTCGTCGGCGGCGTCGCCGTCGTCGGCGTCGTCGTCGTCGACGCCGTCCCCGCCCCGGTCGCCCCTCGGGACCGCGCTCGACCCTTCGACTTCTCGGCTCGCCTCCCGCCGATGTTCTTGTCGCCCTTCGACTTTCGGATGCTCCTCCCGGGGTCCTGGGTCCAGTGCTCCGGCCTCCCTCCCCTGATGGTCGTGCTGCGTTGGTGGGTGGTCCTGCTGCTGGTCGTCCTGGTGGTCGTCCCAGTGGTTCTGCTGGTGGTCGTGCTGGTGGGTGGTTGCGCTGGTGATCGTGCTCGTGGTTCTGCTGGTGGTCGCGCTGGTGGTCGTGCTGGTGGTCCTGCGGGTGGTCGTGCTGGCGGTCGTGCTGGTGGATGGTCGTGCTGGTGGTCGCGCTGGTGGTCGTGCTGGTGGTCTTGCTGGTGGTCGTGCTGGCGGTCGTGTGGTGGATGGTCACGCTGGTGGTCGCGCTGGCAGTCGGGATGGTGGTCGTGCTGGCGGGTGGTCGTGCTAGCGGGTGGTCGTGCAGGTGGCCGTGCTGGTGGGCATGCTCGTGGGTGGTCGTGCTGGTGGTCGTGATGGTGATCCCGCTGGTGGGTGAACGTGCGGGCGGTGGTGCTGCTGGTCGGGTTGTTTGTCGTGCAGGTCGTCGTGTCGTGCCGGTGGTCGTGCTGGTGGTCATGCTTGTGGCCGTGCCGGCGGTCGTGCTGGTGGTCGTGTTGGTGGACGTGCTGGCGGTCGTCCTGCTGGGTGGTCGTGCCAGTGGTCGTGTTGGTGGGTGGTGGTGCTGGTAGTCGTATTGGTCGGTGGTCGTGCTGGTGGTCGCGCTGGTGGTCGCGCTTCTGGGTGGTTGTCCTGGTGGTCGTGCTGGTGGTCGTGCTAGAAGTCCTCCTGGTGGTGCTGATCGTGGTCGTGCTGGTGGGTGGTTGTGCTGGTGGTCGTGCTGGTGGTCTTGCTGCTGGCTTTGCTGGTGGCCGTGCTGGCCGTCGTCCCTGCTCGGTGGTCGTGCTGGTGGTCCTCTGGGTGGTTCTGCTGGCGGTCGTGCTGCTGATTGTGCTGGTGGGTGGACGTGATGGTGGTCGACTACCCCGAGGAACGACCGCCAGTGCGACCACCAGCACGACCCCCCCCCCGGAGCAGCACGACCACCACCAGCACGACCACCAGCACGAAAACCCAGAAGCACTACGATCCACATGACCACCAGCACGACCCCCCAGCAGCACGACCACCATCAGTACGACCACCATCACGACCACCACCGCGACCGCCAGCACGACCACCACCAAGACCCCCCCGTTTCCCTCTCCCGGCAGCGAGAGAGCCCCAAGAGGGCATAGAATTTAGCTGAAATTTATCAGAAAACACGTCGTTTTTGGAGAGCGCGTTCTGTTAAATTTCTGTTAAATTCCGGGCCCTCTTGGAGCCCTCTCGGGGCCCTCCTGGAGTCCTTCTGGGGCGCTGCGGGAGCTGTTTCAGGGCTATCAGAGGCGCCCGAGTGAGCCCAGAATTTAACAGAAATTTAACAGAAACCACTTCGTTGTTGGAGAGTGCGTTCTGTTAAATTTCTGTTCAATTTCTGGCCCTCTTGGAGCCCTCTTGGAGCGCTCTTGGGGCCCTCCTGGGGCCTTACGGGAGCCGTCTCAGGGCCCTGAGATCTGGACGCCCGAAATGGGTACCGAAAGAATGGGTACTATGCCCAACAGCAGTTCCTGTTCATTTTGAACAGGACTCGCTGTCCACGCCGCCGCGGCCTGTGTCCATTTGAGACGGAAGGCCGCCTGCCCAACAGCGGCCGCTGTTGATTTGGAACAACATTTGTTGTTGGGCATTGTACCCATTCTTTCGGTACCCATTTCGGGTGTCCAAATGAGAGGCCCCCAAGAGGGCATATAATATAACAGAATTTTAGCAGAAACCACTTCGTTGTTGGAGAGCGCGTTCTGTTAAATGTCTGTTAAATTTCGGACCCTCTTGGAGCCCTCTTGGAGCGCTCTTGGTTCTCTCCTGGGGCCCTTGTGTGGCCCTGCGGGAGCCGTCTCACATCCCTGAGAGGCTCCCAAGAGGGCCTAGAATTTAACAGAACTTTAACAGAAACCATGTCATTGTTGGAGACCCCGTTCTGTCAAATTTCTGTCAAATCTTGGGCCCTCTTGGAGCGCTCTTGGAGCTCGGATAACTGGTACGTTTGGACCCCGGGAGGGTGGACAGCAGGTTCCGGCGATACCCTTCCAGAGCACGCTGGAGGAGGAGGAAGATCAGGAGGAGGGTGAGCTGGAGTGGGAGGAGGAGGACGAGGAGGAGGAGGTGGATGAGGTGGTGGACGACGAGGACGAGCACGACGACGCTGGTGACGACGATGATGCACGAACATGACGATGACGACGACGAAGACGGTGACGACGTCAACGATTATCGCGATTGCTTTGATGTTGATGATGGTGATGCTGTTGAGGGTGATGGCGATGATGTCGATGATGATGATGATGATGATGATGATGATGATGATGATGATGATGATGATGATGATGACGACGACGAAGACGGTCAAGACTTCAACAATTATTGCGACTGTTTTGATGTTGATAATGGTGATGATGTAGAGGGTGATGGCGATGGTGATTGCGATGATGCGGGAGAAGGATCACGGGGAGGTGGAGGCGAAGAGGAGCGAGCAAGGCCAGGATACCCGTGCTCTTGATGTTTATGATGCTCCGACCGATCCGCCTGCCCCTCTTCTGTGCGAGCTCGCATTCACAATCGGGGAAGTCCGCGCTAGAACCTAAGCGCGCGCGAAGCGCGCGCGTGGTTCTAGTGTGTATATATATATATATGTACACATATGTATGTACACATATGTATGAATTGGTCTGTCCAGTTGCCTGCCGCAGACCCCGCCACCGCGCCTGTGCAGCAGCGTAGCAGCAGGGAGGCTGAGTGCAGAAGCAGCGCCATTCCGACGAGAGTAGTCTGCATCACGATCTCGTCTTCGTCTGCGCGGTAGGGAGGAGACGGAGGAGGAGGTGGAGGAGGAGAAGGAGGAGGTGGAGGAGGAGAGGGAGGAGGAGGAGAGGGAGAAACCGAGGATGAGGAGGATTAGGCTTTTCGGAGACTTCTTGGGACCTCCTAGGGGCCTCCTGGAAGCTTCCTGAAATCTTCTTGCTGGCCGCTTGGGGGCATCATTGGGGCCTCTTGGGGCCCCTTGGGCCGTCTTAGAGGATTATTGGCCCGTCTGGGTCTATGGAGACCGCCTCGGGGGCCTCTGTAGGCCGTCTTGGTGCCTTCTTGGAGCGGTTCACGCTCGTCTTGGGGCCCTCTTGGGAGCCCCTTGGTAGATTTTTTGTTTTTTTGTCCAGCCAGCTTGGGGCTATCTTTGGGGCCTCCTGGGCTGTCTTGGAGCAATATTGGGGCCCTCTTCGAGGCTTTTTGGGGTGTCTTGCGCGGTCGGAAACCCGAACAGGCGAGAACCTCAACATCCCCCCAACACCTAAGGAGAATCAATGGTTTTGGCCTCCTCGGACAGTTCCAGAGGGCCTCTTGGAGTTCTCTTGGGCCGTTTTGGGGGGTTATGGATCTGCCTTGAGGCTGTCGTGGGAGCTGCTTGAGCCGTCTCGGGCTATCCTGGGCCATCTTGTTGTCATCGTGGCTGCCTTTCAAGCCGCCCTGGAGGCCATGAGGCTTCCAAGAAGGCCGCATGACAGAACTAAAGGTCCCCGAGACGGCCCACGAGGTCTCCAAGAGGCCTTCCAGGAGAGCCCGAGGAGACGGTAACCATTGATTGCCCTTAAGTGTTTGAAGAATTATAATGTTCTGGCGTGTTTGGGTTTCCGACAGCCCAAGGCAGCCCAAGAGGCATGTCTGGGCCGTCGTGCTCCCCTCTTGGAGCGCGTTACGGCCATCTTGGGGCCCTCTTGGGAGGCCCTCGGGCAGTATTTGGTCCGCTTGGCCTGACCAGGGGTCCTCTTGGCGGCCTCTTGGGCTGTCTTGGAGCTTTGTTGGAGGTCTCTTGGAACGTTATTGGGCCGTCTTGGGCTGTCGGAAACCATCGGAAACCTGAACAGGCGAGAACCTCACAATCTTCCAAACACCTATGGGCAATCAACGGTTGTGGCTGCCTCGGGCTCTCCAGAAAGGCCCCTTGGAACTCTCTTGGGCCGTCTTGGGGGCCTCTCTGGCCCGATTGATTCTGCGATGACTAACGGCGGCGGAATTGAATTGTGAGTATGTCTTAGGCGAAAAGCTGGTTTCTGAAATCCCGAAAGATACAAGACATGTTAAACTATACATGTTTGTTCGTTGTGGATGTCTCGAGCGAAACGCTTGCTTTGCAGAATGTGCGGAGGATGTCTCGAGCGAAATGCTTGTTTTGTCCTATCGTATGCTCCTCTCCTTGGCGCCAGGTTTCGGAGGATGACTCAGGCGAAATGCTTGTTTTCACGTGCCCAGGTCGCCCACGGGGGTATCCAACTCGGCTGTCCCCAGATGGCATCATATGCTTCCAAGTGTGCGGGCCACCCAGGGGGTATCTAAGATGGTGGCCCCGAGCTTGGATCCACGTGTTTTGAAGTATCCAGGCCACCTGGCGGGGCATCTAATACGGAGGCCCCAAGCTGGAACCATATGTTTTCACGATTGCGGGCCACTCACGGGGGGTACTTAGCATATGGTCGTTTGGGAGGGGACTCAGCGTGGGGGCCCAAAAGAGCCAGACGGAGTCAACACATCGACACCAAATTTGTAATAATCTGAAACAGTTTCTTCGGCTGGTGCTTTCCCAGATTTCGGCCTGGAATATCTAACATGGTGGTGCCGAGCTGGAACCAGGTGTTTCCACGTGTCCAGGCCACCCAGAGAGGTACCTAGTATGGTGTTCCCGAGCTGACACCGCGTGTCTTTCTTGTTCAGCCCGTCCAGAAAGGGGCATCTAACATGGCGGTCCCGAGCTGGAGCCACGCTCGTTCACGCGTCCAGGCCACCCAGGGGGGATATCTAACACGGTGGTCGCCAGCTGAAACTAACATGATGGCCCCGAGCTGGAACTACATTATTTTACGTGCCCAGGCCGCTGACGGCGGAGTATCTAAGATGGTTGCCTCTTGCCCCTTACTGCAATCACGTTTTTTTTCCTGGTGCCCAGGCCACCCAGAAAGACATCTAACGTGGTGGCCCCGAGCTGGAAACACGTCTTTTCAAGTGTCCAGGCCACCCAGAGGGGTATCGACCATGGTGGCACCGAGCTGGAACCACGTGTTTGCCAGCGCCCAGGCAATCCAGAAAGATATCTAACATGGTTGCCCCGAGCTGGAACCATCCACTCAAGGGGGGGTATCTAACATGTGGTCTCCTGGGCGCCCCCAGCGCGGGGACCCACAAGAGCCAGGCAAAAACAATACACCAACGTCAGGTTTTATAGCCTGGCACAGTTTCCTTGGCGGGTGGTCTTTCAGATTTCGGCTTGGGTTGTCTAACATAGTCGTGTTCACGCGTGTCCAGGCCACCAGGGGTAATATCTAACATGGTGGTTCCGAGATGATGGGACCACGTGTTGACACTGGTCCAGGACATCCAGACTGGTATCTAGCATGGTGGTCCCGGGCTGGAATCACGTGTTTGCACGTGCCCAGGCCGCCCAGATGCCTAACGTGGTGGTCCCCGGCTGGGACCATGGTTTTTACGTGTCCAGGCCTCCCAGGGGGATCTCTAACATGGTGGCCCCGAGCTGGAACCGCGTGCTGTTACGTGTTCAGGCCGCACAGGGGGGTATCCAAGGTGGTTGCCTCTCGCCCCTCGCTGGAACGAGGTGTTTACTTGTGCGGGCCACCCAGGGGGGTACCTACCATGGTGGTCCCTTGCTGGAGCCAAGTGACGTGTTTTACGTGCGCGGAACACCCAAGGCGGGTATCCAACATGTGGTCGCACCGGCGCCCCCAGCGCGGGGGCCCACAAGAGCCAGCCAAAGTCAACGAATCAGCGCCAGGTGTGTACCAACATGGCGCAGTTTCTTTGGCGGGTGATGTTTCAGATTTCGGCTTGGTTTGTCTAACACCGTCGTGTTCTCGCGTGTCCAGGACACCAGGGGTGATATCTAACATGGTGGTCCCGAGCTGGGACCACATTTTTTTTTGTTCTCAGGTCCAGGCCATCCAGAAGGGTATCTAGCATGGTGGTTCCCGGGCTGGAACCACGTCCTTTCACGTGTCCAGGCCATCCAGGGGGGGGATCTCTAACATGGCGGTCCCGAGCTGGAACTGCGGTCGCGATCGTCGCCGTTCGCCGTCGTTGCCGTCGTCGGGGTTTCGGCCCGCCCCTTCTCGATGCATTTCGCGCCCTTGTCACGTCGCCTTGTTGCAATCAGCTCTGGGCGAGCAATGCGTCCAGGAAGTTCGAGCTTGAGGCCCAGCTCAGTTATGTCAGGATTCGGATGCCAGGGAATATTCGATCCACGACGCAACAGAGCACAGCACGGTTCAGCTTCGCCCACTTTCGGTTCGCCCCGCTTCTGGACTGAACCGCATCTTGAGCTCGAGCTGGTCGAGCGCCCCGCGCGTTTCGATCGCGGCCAGATCTGAGTTATACGTTGAGGCAATTCGAGCTTAAGATCCATATCATATCGATTGACATTATGACGCCACGGTCGACCTGATCCACAAGGCAATAGAGCACAGCACAGCACAGCACAGCCCTTGGCACTAGACATCACCATAGCTACCTGCGGAATTGCAATTGCCCGTACACCTTAGGCAATGCTTAAGAAAACCTAAGTTTTCGTCCAGAGTCTCGATTATTCTGAGCTGTCCAATGTAAATCCCAAGATTTTGATAGAAGTTCTGGGTTTTACTCAAGTTCTGAGACCATGAATTTCTTAACCCATGATTTCTTAAGCATTTCGCAGGGTGTAGCCCAGATCTGGTGTCTTGACACATGCCCATGCCTCACATTCCCATACCCCTTTCCAGGACTCTGGGTTTTCCGCGTCTTCGCCGTTTCGGCCGTCCGACGTGCCGAGCCCGCCCAACCGGGCGCCCTGGACCTCGCCCAGGCGGCTCAAGACGCCCCCCAGACCGCCCCCAGACGGCCCGACGCGGCCCCAAGACGGCCCCAGAAGGCCCCAAGACGCCCCCAGGGGGCAAACGCGGACAGAACATGCGAGAGTTCCGCCCCGACGTGGCCCCAGAATGCCCCAAGACGCCCGCAAGATGTCCCAAGAGGCCTCCAAGACCCCCTCGACAGCTCACCACGGCCCCAAGACAGCCTAAGAGGCGAACAGGGCGGCCCAAGAAAGCCACAAGACGGCCCAGGGACAGGTCTCCTTTCGATTCCTTCGATTCGATTCGATTCGATTCGATTTCGATTATTTCCGATTCCGATTCGATTCGATATCGGATTCCGATGTTGGCTCCGCCGATATCTTAACGAAGGCCTACTAGGCTGCCGATTTCCGCCGATTCGACTTTTCCCGACTCGGCTGCCGATTTCCGCCGATCCGATCCATTTCGATCGCCGATCCGATTTGTCGATTCGATTCTGGGCTCTCCTGCAGGGAAGGGGCATCGGCCAGACACGATCAATAAATCGGCACCAGCTGTGTAATAGCTTGACACATGTTCTTCGGTTGGTGGTTTTCCCAGATTTTACATGGGGGTATCTAGCATGGTGGCCCTGAGCTGGGACTACGTGTTTCCACATGTTCAGGTCATCCATGTGGATATCTAGCATGGTGGTCCCGAGCTGGGACCACATGCTTTCATGTCTCCAGGCAACCCAGTGAGTTATCTAACATGGTGGTCCCGAGCCCGACCCATGTTTTTCACGTGCCCAGGCCACCCAGGGGGGTATCTAACATGATTGTCCCCAGCTGGAACCATGTGCTTTCGAGTGTCCAGGCCACCCAGGGGGATAACTAACACGGTGGTCCCGAGCTGGAACCAGGTGTTTTACGTGTCCAGGTCACAGGGGGGGGCATCTAACATGGTGGCCCCGAGCTGGAACCACGTGATTTTGATGTATCCAGGCCGCCCAGGGGGGGGGTACCTAAGACGGTTGCCCCATGGCTCCTCGCTGGAGCCAAGTTTTTTTGTGCCCAGGTCGCCCAGGAAGGTATCTACCAGGGTGGCCCCGAGGTGGAACGACGTGTTTCCACTTGTCCAGACCACCTGGACGGGAATCTCACATCGTGGCCCCGATCTGGAACCACGTGGTTTCACGTGCCCGGGCCACCCAGAGGGGCATCTAACACGGTTGCCCCGAGCTGGAACCCGGTGCTTCTACGTGCGCGGGCCACCCGAAGGGGGTTGTCTAACATGTGGTCGTGTGGGCGCCCCCAGCGTGGGGCCCACACGAGCTGGACAAAACCGGTAATCCGGCACCAGGCGTGTACTAGGCTGGCGCAGTTTCTTCGACGGGTAATTGTCCAGAGATCCCACCCTGGGGTAGCCAACGTGGTGGCCCCGAGCTGGAACAGCGTGTTTTCACATGTCCAGGCTATCCAGGCGGACATCTAACATAGTAGTCCCGAGCTGGAGCCGCTGTCGCAGTTGTCGCCGTCCGCCGTCGTTGTCGTCGTCGGCGTTTCGGCCCGCCCCTTCTCGATGCATTTCGCCTCGGTTTGGACTCGCCCTTATCATGTCGCCCTGTTGCTGAACACAATTCTTTCATACGGTCTCGATTGCAATCAGCTCTGGGCGAGCATTGCCCCCAGCCGGCTTGTGCTTGAGGCCAAGCTCAGTTCTGTCAGGATTCGGATGCCAGGGAAGATTCGATCCACGACGCAAAAGAGCACAGAACTGCTCAGCTTCGCCCACTTTCGGTTTGCCCCACTCCCGGACTTACTCGGATCGTGAGCCCGAGCTGGTCGAGCGCCCCGTGCGTTTCGATTGGGGCCAGATCTGAGTTATGCGCTCAGGCAGCTCGAGCTTAATATCCAGATCAGTTCGATCGGGATTCTGACGCCACGGCCGACCTGATCCGAAATGCAATCGGGCACAGCATATTCAACACGGCATGGCGCGTCTCAGCTGAGCGCACAACACAGCACTTCATAGCCCCTGACACTGTTCACCAGCATCGCTACCATGAGCATTGTAGTTGCCCGTCGCCCAAAGCTTTGTGCTTTGAGGAACTCTCCATGCTCTGCACTCCTATATCTCGTTCCGGGTTCGTGGCCCGACCATGGTTTTAAGACAGGTGTTTGGCGCTTGCATTCTCGAGGGAAGTGTGCTCTCCCATCTCGGGTCGTCGATACGTAGACCGCCGTTTTCCGCAGACCGCCGTTTTCCTTAGCGACAAGAGGGTGCAACACGTTTTGGGCAGAATCGTTCGTTGATTTATAACGAAGTCTGGAGGCCCTTCGCATTTGCAGAAATGAGCAGATGTTAACGTGCTGCGTGCCCGCTCGAGGATGGTGCGTCCTGCGCGAAGAGCTGTCGAGGATGTCTCGAGCGAAACGCTGTTTTTTGTTTGCGAAACTTGAGGAACTTCGGCGCACGAGGATGCCCAGGTAGTTCTGGGACTGCAGAAGCACGTGAAAACGCATGGTCCCTAACGCCCCAGAGCGGGACAAGCGTGAAAAACGTGGGATCCTAGCGCCCCACAGCGGAACACGTGTGAAAACACGTCGGTTCTTAGCGCCCCAGAGCGGAACAAGCGTGAACACGCGCGGGCTAATAACGCCCAATAGCGGGACAAGCGTGAAAACGCATGGGTTCTTTACGCCTCAGGGCGGGACACGCGTGAGATCACGTGGGTTCCTAACGCCCCAGACAGAGCGGGACGGCGTATGCCCCTCCCCCCTCGGCCTGTCCCCTGGCTCGTCCTCTGTCGTGTTCCCTGGCTTGAACCTTGGTGGTTTTCCTGCCCGTTCCGTGGCGCGTCCCTTGCCACGTCCCCTGGCACGTCCCTTGGCGCTTCCTCTAGTGCAACCCTGGCACATTCCGCGGCGCGTCCATGCGCCCTGCGCCCCGTGTCGTCTCGTCCCGCTTCGGAACTGTATGGGATCTTGAGCTCGAGCTGATTGAGCGTCCTACACGTTTCGACTGCAACCAGTTCTGGGCCAGCTACGCGTCCAGGCAGCTCGAGCTTTATTTCCAGATCAGTCCCGTCAGCATTCGGATGCCACGGGCGACTTGATCCACAATATTGCGAAGGCCTTACGGCCGGTGCCGCCGACCCTGAAGACGACGAATCTGAAAACGAGCAGGGGGGGGGGTAGGAGGCGGAGGAGGAGGAGGAGGAGGAGTGGGGGGGGGGAAAGAGGAAGGGTGGAGGAGGCGGATGAGGGAAGAGGAGGGAGGAGAAGGATAGGAGGAGCAGGAGGAGGAGGAGGAGGAGGAGGAGGAGGCAGAGGAGGAGGCAGAGGAGGAGCAGAAGGACGGGGAGCAGGGGGTGGGGAGGAGGAGGAGGAGGAGGAGGAGGAGGCGTTGTGGCATTATGGGGTCTTTTGGAAACAGCTTTTCATGGTTTCGGGGACGCTCGAGGGGGAAACGTATCCGTGCGGCGTCCTTTGGCCGTCTGAGGGCCCCCTTTGGCCGTCCTTAGACGTTCTTGGGCTTTCTTGTGAGGCTTGGGCCGTCTAGAGGCGCTCTTGCGGATCCGTCGTGGCGACCCCCCCCCTTCTCCAGCGCACCTTTGTAAAAGCCGCAAACGGGGGATGCGAATCTGACCCTCCCCCCGCCCCCTCCCTCCCCCCTGGGACCCCCCCCCCCGCCAGGAAGGGGCAAACGGAAGAGGCTTCCCTTTAACGTGACTACGACGTGGGACGATTTCCCTTAACCCCTGGACTCCTCCCCCCTACGACTGCAGAGTGCTCTCTCACCCCCGACGGGAAAGGATAAACAGAAAAGGCGTCCCGTCGACAGGACCAGACAGACATCCCACACACGCCGACAGGGTCGGCGGATTTTAGAGCACAGCGAAATCTATTGCGGCATGACCATCACAGCACAGCCCAATCTTCGGCACGGTACACGGTAGTTCCACGCCTCTGCGTTCACAAAAGGCACCAATCTGATCTTGACACACCATCAGTACTTTGCGATTTGGTTAATCCTGGCAGGGCCCCTCTTCCGCACGATGCCCTGGCGCCCAACCTAGCTAGAGTTGGAGCGCGCGCGCGAAGCACGCGCGCTTGTTTGTATTGCTGATGCTAGATCCATATACACACATACATGCATAGGTCTGCGTGTATCTTTGTATCATTGGATCCATACGTACGAGTGTCAAGTGTGTATATAAAAATATTCGTAACATGTTCCCGTCCGTTCGACATTCACATATGTGTACGCAACGTGCTCTAGTAAATGCATTCGTTGAGTTCCCCAAACCTGCTTCTAGTGCAGTATCCCCTTGTAGCTTTTGTGGGATATGGGGTGGGGCAGCTTCAGACCACCACGTTGCTGTTTGAGGCCCGCTTTGGTGCACCCTCTCCCGGGATGGACAAGGGGACAGGGAGATAGTCGACGAAGACAGTTTGTGGGTGTGCGGAGGATGGAAGGGGGAGGGCCCTTTAGTTATTGCCCGGATGGGCGTCCACCCGATAGGCCCTGGGCCGCCTCTGAGCAGCTGAACAGCGCGGTGTGAAGGGCGGTCGGTGTGGGCGTTGCCGGGCTGGACATTCGCTGGAGCCAGCACGACGGCCGTGTCGCGTGCTTGAGGCTGGCGGATCGCGGGATGGGTCAGTTGCAGTCTTGTTGCGTGGCCCGTGACGACCAATCCTTCGTCGACGTCAGTTACAGCCGCTCCTGCTGCGAGCTGAACAACAGCCTGCTCGGCGAGGACGCGTTCTACAGGGACGCTTTCTTCGACTGCAACGAGGGAGACCGCTCCCACGACTGGCTCTTTGCGGCGGCGTGGGAACAGACGAGGCTGAAGTACAGGAAGGCCAGTAATTTCAAGCAGTACGCAACTTGGATTCTCGGCGAGAAGTTGGCGTGCTGGCTATGGGGCAAGAGATTCAGGCTTCCTGGGCAGCTTCCGCCTGCGGCACCCGCCTGTCACACGCAGGACAGGACCGTCGAGCCTTCTCCGTGCATGGCCCCAGAAGACAGGAGCCGGAGCTCGCAGCGGAGCCTTGAGTGGCTCGGCAAGACGCTTCCCGAGTGGAGGGCCCATGGGTTGCCGAGCGAGGGGCCCTTCTGGAAGAAGGGCGACGGTAATGGCTTCAGGGTTCGCTGCGGCCCAGACTACCTGAAGACGGGCCAGAAGTGCGACTCGGCTGGCAGTCTCTACGATGCTATTTATTGCGATGCCCTCAAGGCTGACACGAAGATCACAGACATCATGGGCCGCATCGTCAGTCTGTCCGATCTTCCGAATCCCGACAGGTCAGAGGGCGACAGGTCGGGCGGTCAGCTAGACTGGAAGAAGGAGTTAGGTGTGCCGCGGATTCTGTGCATCAACTTGATGCTCCCCTACCAGACTGGCATCCTCGGCAGAGGCAGGAAGGACGAGGGCTGCAGCTTCGTCGGCATCTTCCAGATATCGCCGAAGTCGCTTGTCGCCGCCAGCAATGGCAAAATGTCCGCCAGCCTCAAGCTCTGGCAGCAGTTCTGCGCAGGCCCGTGCGGGGCTCCTGGGGAGACGGGCAGCAAGGACCGTTCTCTCGCTGCGCGGGTTGCAAAGGGGATCAAGAAGGACAGGCAGAGCGGGCTCTTCAAAGCGGTGGCGAAGTGCGTCAACCCGGGGGATGTTCACGTGCCAGACCTTTTCCATACCTACAACGGGAAGCCGTGCCTCATCACCAACTGCGGCTACATCGTCAAGGATCCAGACGGAGAGTGGCTTGAGGTTGGCATCGACGTGCGCGGCTTCAATGCCCTCGCACGGAGCATGCTTTGTCAGTTCCGTGGCAGGTTGCCCATCTGTAAGATCCACTATGGGTTCTGCATCCAGAGCGTGGAGGACGACGAGATGCCCGAAGGACTGCTGCCCAGGCTTTGGGCAGGGCGCGGACAGCTCACAGAGGTGGCCCCAGCTGGCCTCAGCAGGCCCCCCGAGGTTAGCCCAGGACGGCTTCAGCACGCCAACGCCAGGGCGGGCGGCGCCCCAGGGGGTGCCGCTGCAGGCGGCGCGGGGCTGCGGAGATAAGGAGGTTAAGAAAACGAGGGCCATGACCAAGATGGAACGTGGAAAGCGGGTCTCGAATTCGGTCGCCGGCCATTGTGGTTGTCGTTCCTTCTTGGACCATCCTCGCGCACTGACATCGACCGGCTTGGACCAGGACCAAGATCGACGTACAAGATCCCGCGACATTTTGGTCATGGTCATCGTGGTGGCTTTTCCCACGAATGCCAGTCCAGACTTCCCTGGGGGTCCTGTCGAAGCAAGTTGGCGCTACATCCTGCGGCTGCGGGGGTGTCCGTGCGCAACCTGAGCCTTCCCAGAGTTCCGAAGTCGTTTTTGTTCACAGAAGTGGCGCGGGCCCAGGGCTCTCTCTATTAGTAGGTTTTACCATAGGCAGCGGCATTACTCTGCGGGGGAGGGGGGACGGGACAGCTAAAGTGCGGGCGTCTGAGAGCCCCCAGCGTGGGTGGGCCCACAAGGGCCAGACAAACTCAATAAGGAGGAGGAGGAGGAGGAGGCGGAGGAGGAGGAGGGGGGGGAAGGGTGAGGGGATGGGGACCCGAGAGAGTCACTGTATGCTACAACACACAGAATCAAATCCGTATCGTTTGTCCGAAGACGCCTGAGATCTGGGGCCTGGCGGCCGGAGGACTGCTGTGCGACATGTACGTCTGCGGCGTCGACGTGATCAGCGACCCGGTCCCCATCCGCGGCTAAGCAGTTCGGGAGCCTTGAGACGGGGGTCCATGCAAACGGGGGTCAGCCAGAGCGCCCGATCTTGCAGGATCCTGCAGGGGCAGGGTCTCTCTGACCGGGGCTTGGGTGCAGGATCCTGCAGGATCTTAGGATCCTTCGCATTGACCCGGGCTTGGGTGCAGGATCTTGCAGGATTCTGCAAGGCCTGACTGACCCGGGTTTGGACTGACCCGGGTCAGAAGATCCCCGAAGCAGGGTGCCCCCCGGCACGACCCAGGCCGCCGAGGGCACGGGTCTCCCACGTTCCGCAGTGCGGGCGTGAGCGCAGGCTTCCTCGCGGCAAGCCGGGCGCGACGAGCGCCCTTGGAAATAGTATTATTGCCACTATAAATATTATTGTTGTTGTTGCTCCTCCTCCTCTTTCCTCCTGTTCTTCCTCTTCCTCCCTCTCGACTCTGATTGCCTGGAGTCCAATCACAAAACTCTGAGTCGCTCGTCGGCCAGGGTACCCGCCTATGTCACGCTCGTGCCTGTTAGGCTTCCTCTCGGGTGCTTCAATCGATTCTCAAGTCTTCGCCATGAGGTAACGCGATCCTGGGGGAATCGGGTCATCGACCCTGGGACTTGCTTCCCCTGGTGCTGCTTTTTCGCCCCGGGTGCCAAGTTCCTGCAAGGTTGGCGGATGAATGTGCGATAAATGACTGTCGCGTAGGGCTGGAGGATCAAATGTTGAGGATGTTCCGAGCGAAGCGCTTGTTGTTGAAATTCCCAGAAAGGGTGCAGGCCCAGGGTTCTCTTCTAGTAGGTAAGCTTGTCTCCGGTGCCAAGTTCGAAAATGGCAGGCTGACTTATGTGCAATAGATAACGAGGTCGAAGAGGGCCAGCGAATGAAACAGTTGAGGATGTCCCGAGCGAAACGTTGGTGTTTGAAATCCCGATCGATAAAACACAGGGTAAAGTATACATGTTCATTTGTTGCGGATGTCTCGAGCGAAACGCTTGTTTTGCATAATTTGTTGAGATTGCCTCCGGCGAATCGCTTGTTCTGTCGTATCGGTTGCTACTCTCCGGGGGCCAGAATTCAGAGTATGTCTCAGGCGAAATGCTTGTGTTCACGTGCCCAGGTCGCCCAGGGGCGTATCTAACATGGTTGTCGACAGATGACCACGTGTTGTCACGTGTCCAGGCCATCGAGGGGGGTATCTAAGATGGTGGCCCCGCGCTTGAGCCATGTGTGTTTACGTGTCCAGGCTGCCTTGCGGGGTATACAACATGGTGGCCCCGAGCTGGAGCCCCGGTTTTTCACATGTTCAGGCCACCCACATGGGGTATCTAGCACGGTTACCCCGAGCTGGAACCACGTGTTTTTGCTTGTGCGGGCCACCCACGGGGGGATGTCTAACATGTGGTCCTCCGGGAGCCCCCAGCGCGGGGCCCACAAGAGCCAGACTAAATCAATAAAACGGCACCAGATGTGTAATAGCTTGACGACGTCTCTTCGGCTGGTGATGTGTCAGATCTCCCGTCTGGGCTATCGAACATGGTGGTCCAGAGCTGGAACCACATGTTTTCACGTGTCCAGGCCAGCCAGGGATATCTAAAATGGTGGCCCCGAGCTCGAACCTGGTGTCTTCAGGTGCCCAGGCCAGCCAAAGGGCAAATGAGTATCGGAAGTTGTGGTCCCGAGCTGGACACACTTGTTTTCACGACAAAATGTTCGATATCAGTCTTTGGGTGGCCTGGACACGTGAAAACACATGGTTCCTGACGCCTCAGAGCGGGACAAGCGTGAAAACATATGGTTCCTGACGCCCCAGAGCGGAACGGCGTATGCCTCTCCCCCCTCGGCGCGTCCCCTGGCTCGTCCTCTGTCGTGTTCCCTGGCTTGTTCCCTGGCGCTTTCCCTGCCCGTTCCGTGGCGCGTTCTTTGCCGCGTCCCCTGGCACGTCTCATGGCGCTTCCCCTTAATGCGCCCCTGGCACACTCCGTGGCGCGTCCACGCGCCCTGCGCCCCGTGTCGTCTCGTCCCGCTTCGGAACTGAGTCGCATCTTCAGCTCGAGCTGACTGAGCGTCCCACACGTTTCAACTGCAACCAGTTCTGGGCCAGCTATGCGTTCAGGCAGCTCGAGCTTAAGATCCAGATCAGTTCGGTCAGGATTCGGATGCCAAGGGCGAATTGATCCAGAACGCGATAGAGCACAACGCAATTCACTGCGGCATGACACATCTCATTTCAGCATGGCACAGCAGAGCACAAGCCGTGGCACGGTACACCACGATCGATACTTTCAGCATTGCAGTTGCCAGTCGCCCAAGCAGGCGTCTTGGGAATGTAGCCATGCTTCGCGTTTCAAAATTCGTTTCTGGGCTCGTGGGTCGATCATGTTGGGGCCTCCTGGGGCATCCTGGGGGCCCCGCGCGGCATCCTTTTGGGCTCCTGAGGGCCTCTTGAGGGTTTCTTGGGGGGCCTGCTGGCGGTCCTTGGGGTTAATTTCGGGGAAGGCTCGATATCAGAGCCTCTTGAGCCCTGTGAGGAGGAGGCCTCTTTGGCCGTCTTTGGGCCCTCTTGGGCCGTCTTGGGGCCGTCTTGGAAGCCTCTAGGGCTGACTTGGGACGATCTTGGAG
>CAUYUJ010000538.1:69607-109607 GCA_963575745.1 Prorocentrum cordatum
GGAAGGCTTGGCAAAACGCCCTGCGAGGCCCCGGGGGGGCGCTTCGAGGCCCGCCCAGAGGGTCCCAAAGCCCCAGTTCCCGGGAGTCCGGTTTTAGGGGGGGGGGGGGCGGGTTTCCCCCCCGCCCAGGCTTGCAAAAAAATAGGAAGAGGAATAATAAGCATACGGGTGCATATGTACATGAAAAGGTACATGCATATGTACATGTGCATGTTCATTTTCATGTACACGCGCATGTACAGCTTCATTTAAATATGCACATGTACATGAAACTGTACACGCGCATCTTTTCACACACGCATGCATCTACAGAAACAGAAATTCCACGTATACATGTATATACATTCAGTGGCATTCGCACATACAGGGTCGTATTCATATACGTAGACATGACCACACATGTACACACATATACGTATACACATACATCTACACATACATGTTTATATTCAGGTGCGCCTGTGTCTATATTTATGTAAACGTAAATGCGACTGCGCAACGTATATGCACATGTACAATGATTGATATAAACGGGCATGCGTTTGGCCCGATCCCCGAGCGGGATCTACGCATCTTCTGAATGTTGGAACCTTTTACCTCCGACTGCTTTCCGGTCTTCCGTCCTGCTCTTCCTCACGGGGGGTTGCCCTAAGCACTATGTAGGACTTCTTAAGAGGCCCTCTCAGGAATCGGGCAATTCGTACGATCCTCAGGAAGTCCTATCCCAGGGGTTTCGTAATTGGTAGGATCCCTTGTAATTCGTAGGATTCCTTGAGAGGCCGTCCCAGGAATCTGGCAACCCGTGCGATCCTTAGGATTCCCAGGGATTTGGGAATTGGTCGGATTCCTGAGAGTGCTTACGATTCCTTAGGAGGCCCTCTCTCGAATCTGGTAATTGGTAGGATCCCTAAAAATCTTTAGGATTCCCAAGTAGACCCCCCCAGGAATCGGGGAAGTGGAGATCACTTGGAATTCCTAGGAGTCCTTAAGAGGCCCTCTCAGGAATCTGGACCCCTAGGGATCCAGAGGATTCCCTAGGAGGCCCTCCCAGGAATTTGGGAATTGGTGTGACCCCTAGGAATTCCCAGGATTCCTTAAGAGGCCTTCTCAGGAATCTGGAAATTGGTAGGATCCCCTAAGAGGCCATGTCAGGAATCTGCAACTTGTAAGGATTCCCTATAGGCCCTAACAGGAATCTGGGAAGGGGTGGATCCTTAGGATTTCGAAAGATTCCCTAAGAGCCCTTAGGAACTCTGGCGGTGGGTCGACATCCTCGGGATTCTAGGGGATTCCTTAGGAAGGCCCCCAGGTACGTCAAAGGTAGCGCTATAAAACATCATACGGTGGTCCGTGCAACCAACAGCACGGCACCACCGCGCGCGCCTCACGGAATCCTAAGAGGCCCTTCAGGAATTGGCGATTGTTATGATCACTAGGATCCCAAGGACCCCTAGGAGGGATTCCAAGGATATCCAAAGGTAGTTGCGACTATAGCACATCATAAGGGCACCATGCAGCACGGCACCACCGCGCGCCAGCCCGCAGGCACCGCACACGCTGCCCACACCACGCACTCAGGCGGACACCGCCTCCCCCACACATCAACAGGCCAACACACGCCACACACACACACACGCAGCACACGCACACGCACGCACACGTAGCACACGCACCACGCACCACGCACCACGCACACGCACACGCCACACGCCACACGCACACGCACACGCCCACACGCCCACACGCACCACGCACCACGCACCACGCACCACGCACCACGCACCACGCACACGCACACGCCACACGCACACGCACACGCACACGCCACACGCACACGCACACGCACACGCCACACGCCCACGCCCACGCACCACGCACACGCACACACACACACACACACACACACACACACACACACACACACACACACACACACACACACACACACACGCACGCACGCACGCACGCACGCACGCACGCACGCGCGCGCGCACGCGCCCGCGCGCCCGCACGCGCCCACGCGCCCACGCGCCCACGCGCCCACGCGCACACGCGCACACGCGCACACGCGCACACGCGCACACGCGCACACGCGCACACGCGCACACGCACACACGCGCACACGCGCACACACGCCCACGCGCACACGCGCACACACGCACACGCGCACACGCGCATACGCGCACACGCGCACGCACAAAGCAAAACGCACACACGCAGGACACGCAGACAACGCAGACACGCGTGCCCGCAGAATCGCAGACTCGCAGACTCGCAGCGCGCAGAACTCGCAGACTCGCCAGGACACGCCCACACGCCCACACGCCCACACGCCCACACGCCCACACGCCCACACGCCCACACGCCCACACGCCCACACGCCCACACGCCCACACGCCCACACGCCCACACGCCCACACGCCCACACGCCCACACGCCCACACGCCCACACGCCCACACGCCCACACGCACACACGCACACACGCACACACGCACACACGCACACACGCACACACGCACACACGCACACACGCACACACGCACACACGCACACACGCACACACGCACACACGCACACACGCACACACGCACACACGCACACACGCACACACGCACACACGCACACACGCACACACGCACACACGCACACACGCACACACGCACACAAACACACATGCACACACACACACACGCACACACACACACACACGCGCACACACACGCACACACGCACACACACACACACCCACACCGTACACACCGCGTACGCAGACAGCACACACATCACCCACGTCCACCAGTCTGTTCTGGATAATTTGCCCGGCGACCCCGTGTGAAACATTCGCAAAACAAGACACCAGAAAACTGGTCCATTCCTCAGCGGCGCCCGGAAATGGACCAGTTTACCAGGGTATGGACCAGTTTACCGGGGAAAGGCGGAGATACCCCCATTGATCGCCCCTCGTTCCATGACGAAATGCTCGATCCCCCGCTGTCGGCGGGAGGGGGTGGGAGGGCGCGGGTTGCGACAGGTGGCGGACGGCCCATAACTAAGGGGTGCCATTGCGACGCTGGAGCTGTACCGAGGGTTAGCGATAGGCTCTGGTTTTCGAAACTCGTGCTCGTCGTCGTCGTCGTCGTCGTCTGCGGCGGGGGCGGGTGCGGGTGCGGGGGCGGGGGGGGGGCCTGAGTCAGGGGAAGAGGTGGATGGGCGAGAAGGCGGGGATAGGATGGGGGGTCGGAGGTTGTGGGGCGAGGGGCTCCTGTGGGGGGGTGGAGAAGCGGGGAGTCAGGAACATGGGCGGGGGGCGGCGGGGCAAAAGGTATGGGGCGCAGGGGCGGCGGCGACAGAGTGTCAGGGGGTGGAACGGTGAGTGGGGAGGAGGAAGGGGGGGGGAGGCAGGGGGGAAGGGGGAGGTGGTGGAGGACGGCGGGGAGCGGAGATGGGGAGGCCCTGGGGGCCCGGGCTGGCGAGGGCGCCCCGCGCATGGCCGCGGCTTCGCTGCGCTCCCGCTTGCTCTCTCGGACGGCGCTCCTCCGCCCCCTGTCAGCCCTTTTGCGCTCAGACCTGCGTGTTGCTGGCGCGTTCAGTAAAAACGGCACTTGGTGCCAGGGAGCCGACTTCCGGGTTGAGGGCCGTCTCCCGCCACTTCCGTCTTTCACGGCGCAGTCGCCACGGCGCCCAGCGGGGGCCTGGGCTCGGCGCTCAAAGGCTGGGGCAAGGGCGCAGGAGGCAAAGGGGGTCAGGTGGTGCTCCTGGCCCCGATGGTAGCGCTCTCGTGGTTCGTGTTCCTCCTGCTCCCCCTGTTTGGCACGCTCGGTCTGTTCGCACTTCCAGCGGGTCTATTGGACAATTCTGTTCGGCACGGCTGGTCTGTGAGGACTGTGTGGTCCACAGTCGGAGCTTGCACTCAGGGATCCCGTGGAGGAGGAGTCCAGTAACATGAAAAGCTCCTTGGGTCGCGAGGGTTCCACGATTGCAGGCAATCAGCACGGATATGCCATCCTCCGTTCGCTGGGCTTGCTCTAGTTCTGGACACACATTGAGATGCACTGGTCCAGATGCAAAAACTGCGGTTCGAGCTGGGCGTCATCTTTCTCGGTCGAGCACGGCTCTTCGCCCCCTGGCGCATGAAGTGCATCGTTTTCCAGCCCCTGATTCTCTTCGTCGTTCTACCCTGGCCAGTTCCCGCCGCCAAGAAATTTCTGCCGCAAAGAGTGGGCTGCTGGGGAGGCCCAGCAGGTTCCAGCCAATCCTGTCTCTCCTACGGCCTACGGGCAGGTTTTCGGGGATGCCGCCTGGGGACCACGGCAAGCTGGCGGACCTTCTCGAGAAGGCAGGTGATCGCGCAGGAATTGCGAAGCATTGGGGGCTGGGAGCCCCTCTTGAGCCTGCCAAAGACACCCTGGCAGCATCGAGTTGCAACCATAGGGTCCAACATGCAAGCGGCCGAGGGGAGCCCAACATGGCAGCGTCGAAGCACGAAGAGTGTCACAAGCAGATGATGGATCAGAGGGCTCACGTCGCTCATCGCATAAAAGAGTTGCCGTCAACAGAGGCGCAACACCAGCAGCTGGTCAAGTGTTTGCATATCTCCCACGCCAAGGAGGAGGCTTCAGGTGATGGTCCTATTGCAACATGTTCACCTGCGTCTGCTTGTGATGGGTGGTTTACAGAGATTCTGGTTCTCGACCCGTCCGAAGTGTTGGGGGCATGTGAAGAATATGGGCGATTTCGACTGGAATCCGACGGGCCAGAGCAGCGTGGCAAACAATTCCGTGAAGGCATACGGAATTTAGCTGCGCAGATCCATGTTGGTCCAGCAAAAGCCGAAACAGAAAAAAAACGAGCGATGGAAAGGCTGCGGTTGTTCCTGGCAGGGGCACAGCTGTCCGACTCACTTACCCTGAGGCCTGCGCTGTGTGGTTAGTTCTGGTTATCTTCACCTGAGGAGGCCGCGGCTTAAACTGACCTCCCCCCTTCGCATAATTCCGTCCAAGAAAAGCCGAAATGTAGCCGTGCCCTGTGGGCGAGCAGCTTTCCTGCGAGCGTGGCTTTTTTCATTGAGCGAGCAGCTTTTCTGCGTGCGCGAGTAGCTCGAGCTTCGGCGCGTTTGAGTGTCGGGCGCGCCGGTCTGCTCTAGCGCAGCCCGTGCGAGCTTCAACCCGATTCGACTGCGGATCTGTGCGTGCGCCATCGCTCCATGATGCGTTCTGCGAGCTTCAGGACATGGCGTGTTTTTTGTTGTCGCTGTGATGATGCGCGCGCCCCGCACGGGCGCCTTCGTTTGCCCTGGCCGATTGGGTGGGCACTGCAAGATCTTGCAAGGTTTAGGGGTCTCTCGCGCTTTTCGTCGGTCCGGGTCTCTTCGCGGTTTTCGCGCTCACGGGCGTCCAGCGGGATCGCCCGTAAGATGCAGGTGGCGCGCGCCTTTCCCCCGTTCGTTTGTTGGGTCGGAATAACGAAGTTATTGCTTGGCACAAATCCGCCCGCGCTGTGAACGACCCCGCGGCTGGCCGCGGGGGCGCCCTCGCTCGGCTGGTCGGCCGCGCGCTGGTCGACCCTCTTCCGCCTCCCGCTCGCGTCGTGTGGTGCAGTGCCGTGCCGTGCTTCCTCCGCCTGGCACTGGGGCGGGATATAAATACCGTGCCGTGTGTCGGGTTTCGGCCCTCCGCCCTCTGGGGGCTTCGCTCGGCCCATAGTGGCTTCCTTGCGGCCCATAGTGGCTTCGTTGCGGCCCATAGCGGCCTGCTGCGTTCACGTGCCCAATGGGGCCCTCTCTTCTGGTCCATAGTGACCACGAGCTGTCGTTGGCACGCTCTCATTCGTCACCATGGCGCGCTGGCATGCAAGCGAGCGGGCTTCAGCTGGCGTGGTTCTCGCTCGTGCCCCGTGGCGCTGTGATTGCGATGGCGATGCTTGCCTTCTTGCAGTCTGACCCTGTTGTGGGCGCGAAGTGGACTGATATCCAGTTCAAGGGCGCCATTGATTGCCTGGCAGCCAATGGGCTGACGATGCCAGAAGAATTGGCCAATCTTCAATTCGGCGATTTGAAGGATGCCGATGGCGCGACGGCGCTGACGAAGGGCGTCCTGCGGCGCGCTCTGGATCGCGCGACGGTGGCGGCAGCCAAGGCGAGTGCGCCGGGTGCCGCGGGGCCCGCGCCGGCTTCGGCGGGTCGTTTCGGTTCGGTTGCTGCAGAATCCTGGGCTCCCGCCGAAGGGAGAGCATGTCGACATCGGCGCTGGCCTGGCCCAGATCAGCTTGAGGGACCTTCCGGAGTCCCTGTGGCCGAGGCTGCCGCGCGGCTTCGCCCCGGCGCGCTGGCGCGTTTCCATCGTTCGCTCAGGTCAGCGAAGACCGATGCGCTGGCCACCGAGGTGCAGCGCGCGAAATCCAGGGGAATCGCGCGCCCGTTCATTTATACTGAGCTCGCGAAGTTCCAGCCGCTTTGCGCGCGCGGCGCGGGCGGCTCTCCCGACGATGACGAGCCCGAGTCGAAAGAGGCGGCCGCGTTGGCCAGAGCGTTCGGACGGGGAACCGCGGCGGAGAGCCAGCCGCTTCTGGCGTGGACGCCATGGCACCAAGCTTACGACGCGTGGAGCGTGGCGGCCGCGGTCACTGATCAGATTTCGTACACGAGCGCCATGGCTCACAAACACGTTGTTCTCCAGGCGAGTCGACATTGGCGCCCGTCCGCTGGTCGCCGAAGTGGGCGCGCTTGCCCAGGTTGCACTGGATGCCCCCCTGCAGGGACGGAAGGCCCAGGTTGCCTTGGTCTACGACCGCCTTGTGCGGAGGACGTGGGCCGAGCGTGCCGCCGCCGGCGCGGCAGGCTTCCAGGCCGCAGCTCCGCGCCATGCTTCGGCGCGTTATTCTCGGGCGCGCGTCGGCGCGCAGGTGAACGTTGCGGCGCTGTCGCTTGACGTCGGGCTGCTCCGCGCGGCGGAAGCGGAATATGATCGGGCTCTTAAGGCCGCGTCGCCGAATCCCTTGTTCGCGTTGCGCCACCGCTGTCGCGCAGGTTGCCGCGCCGGCCGGCAAGGGTGCAGGGAAAAGCGCCGCGGCAGCGCGCGGGCAGAGTGCGAGCGCCGCGAGCGCCGCGGGCGCCGTGGGAGCCGCGGGGGGCGCCGCCGTCACTTCCTGGAAGAACGACCGCGATTCCAGAGCCGACGGGTGGCAGTCCCGATCCTATCGCGGGGATTACAACAAGCGCTCCTGGGATTCGCGAACGGTGTATTCTCCTCAGAAGAAGCCGCGCGCCTGACGCCCGCCGGAGGCACGCGCAGCCCGCGGCGCGCGGCGATGTGCGGGACGCGCGCCGATGAGGACGTGCATCGCGCGCCACGTTGGCACTTGAATAACAACGAATGGGCGCCAACCTCAGCCACCGTCCCGTGGGACCCGCAGGCGCGCGCGCGCGCGCTGGCAGGAGGGCGCCGCGTTGTTGCCGCGTCGTCCAGGGCTTGGGTGCCAGTCAACACTCGCGGTCCGTTCGCGACGCGAGGGCCGCCCGCCCGCTGGGCCAGGAGGCGCGCGAACGCCCCCGGCAGGCTCGAGCGCTCGCGCTCGCAAAGCGCAGGATGCGATGGGGCCCAGTATCGCTGCCACATGGGATTATCAGGCGCTGCGCGTTGTGGCGCGCGACGCTCGCGGGCTCGCGCGCCCGGCAGAATGCTGCCTCGAGTTGCAATGCACGCGGTTGCGCGCTGGCCACTGCCGGCTGCTGTCACCTGCCGTCGCCTGCGTCTGCTGAGGAAGCGCCTAAGCTCGCCTTTCTTGAAGAGGTCCTCTCCCGTTCTCACTCCTTCGAGGACAAAGAGGCCTTTGAAAAGGCCGTGGTGGTGCCCGGCGATGTTTTGGCGGCGATCGATTGGATTGCTGCGCGCTCGGAGCGGCAGGTGTGCCGTGAGCGGCGAGCGACTCTCGAGCGAATTCGGGCCAGGGACGCCGAGCTACGCGCCTCTGGAGCGACGGCGGCCTGGTTCGCGGGCTGCGATGCCCATGTGCGCACAATCGCAGGGTCGATCAACGGCCCTCTTCTCGTCGAACTGCTCGACGAAATCGGGTACGAGGACGCGGCCTGCGTGGAAGTCTTTCGGCGCGGCGCGCCTCTCGTGGGCCCTCTCCCGTGCACGGGGAACGGGCGTCCGGAATCTTTCCCTGTACCGCTCAGCCTGCCGGACTTGGCCGCGGGCGCGGAGCGAGGCAACGCCGCGCTGCTCGGCACGCTCAAGGAGTCTAGCGACTCCGCCGTGATTCTCACCAAAACTATCGCCGAAGCGGAGCTCGGCCGAATGAGCCATCCCGCGCCGCTCAGCGCGGTCGAGCTCGACGGTGCGGTTTTGTCGCCGCGGTTCGGCGTCCGGCAGTCGAGAGAGGACGGGTCCGAGAAGCTGCGGCTCGTAGATGATATGTCGCGCTCTCGTATCAACGCGGCGTCGCAGCCGACGGAGCGTCTCGGCCATGAAGCCATCGACGCTCTGTTTGGCACTTGCAAGGCATTTGTGACGCGCGTGGGCGAAGCGCCCGGGCTCTGGAAGGCGGACATAGACGCCGCGTTCCGGCGCGTGCCGCTGTTGCCGGAACATCGCGCCCTCGCATGGGTCGCGTTCCTCGTGGGCACATGCGTCTACGTGGCTCAGCACTTCGCCGCCCCATTCGGAGCGACTTCCTCCGTTCACAGCTGGGAGCGCATCGGCGCGATGCTGTCAGCGCTGGGCCGCAGGCTCATTTTCGTCCCCGTCCTCAGATATGTGGACGACTTCTTCTGCCCCGAACGTAAGAAAGGGCTGCGCGACGCAATGCGACAGTTCGCCGAACTGGTAAGAATCATTCTGGGCCCGAGCGCTGTGGCCGACGGTAAGCTGCTGTTCGGCAATCCGCTCGGGGTCCTGGGCTTGTCTGTGGCGATTGACGAGCGTGGCCTCGTGTGCTGGCCGCTGCCGGAGAAGCGCGCCCGGTGGCGCGCCGAGATCGCTGCTGCTCTTCAAGAGGGCGCGCTCGAGCGCGGGCGCGCGTCCAAGTTGGCAGGCCGCTTCTGTTGGGCTGCCTCCCACACCTTCGGGCGGTTCGGGCGCGCGCTGCTCCCGCCGTTGTTTGAGCACGCAAGGGCGCGCCATCCTAGTATCCCGGCGCACCTGCGAGTCTGCCTGCAATGGTGGCACGAAGCGCTCGCCAGAAATTTCACCACGACGCGGGAGTGGCAGGCGCCAGACACCAGGTCTGTCCAATTGCTCTCCGACGCGCGGGGGAATCCAGCTAGAGTGGCCGCGGTTCTTTTCATTGACGGGCGCATTGTCTTCACCGATGTCGCCCCGCCTGAGCCTCTGCTTCGGCTCTTCAGGGAAAGGCGCGACAATCAAATCGGCGGTCTGGAGGTGCTCAGCATCGCGCTGGGCCTGGCCACCTTTGAGCCGCTCCTGTCGGGCCGATGCGTGAACATCTTTTCGGATAATTCAGGCAGCGAGTGGGCCGTCCGGTCCGGTGCGGCGAAGCAGTTTGACCACAATTGCCTGGTCCACTCAATCTGGCGCATGGCGCTGGATGCGAATTGCAATCTGCACGTTCAGCGTGTGGCGTCGGTGGACAACATCGCCGACCTGCCGTCGCGCGAGTCATATTCCCTGCTGTATCGCTTGGGGGCGGAGTGGATTCCTCCGGTGCTGGACGATGCCTGGTTCGATCCGAGCGCGTGGCTTCCTCATCGCCGGCCATGACCGGCTCGGGCGCTGGGCGTGCGTGCAATGGATCTGGCCTTCACTCATCGGTCAGGGTGCGCCCGCCAGGTCGGGCAGGGGTTGGCGTCCTCCCTCGCGCACGTCGCGGTCGCGCTTCGCCTGTGGGCGCGCGAGGGCATCTCTGGTTTGTCGGCGCACCTGGAGAATGTCATCGGTGTTCGCGCGATGGCGCTGGCTGGATTGCTCGCTCAGCTTCGCGCGGTTTGCCCTGAGGCACGCCCTCTTCCTGTGTTCGCCGCTGCCGAGCTGCTTGCCGATAACGGCGCCGACGCCGTGAGCGATTTGGTTGGCGTCACCCTGGCAGACTTCAGGGGCGCCGCGGCATTATCTTGCGACGCCCGCGAGGTGGTCCGCGCGGCTATCGCGGCAGCCCAGCGCGGCGGCGCGCCAGCCGCGCTGGGCAGGGGCAGCGCGGGCGCTTCTCCTGCGCCCGCCCCGTCGCCCGGGATTGCCCCCAGGTCTGCTTGCGCGTTCCGCGTTCGTCGCGGGCCCCCCCCTTGTCGGCCGTCGCAGGACCGACATCGCGACGCGGTCGCCCTCGAGCGAATCCGTCTCGTCATCCTCCACGGTGCGCGCGCGAAATTGCGGCATGTCGCTCGCAGCGCTAAACGCGGGCGCCAGGACAGCGGCAGGGCGCATGCAGCTCCCCCGGAGGACCCCGTGTCCGCGGTCCGGTGGGCGCTCTCAGTCGCTGGGCGCGAGGGTCGGCGTGACATGCGCGGGCCGCGGGCCGAAGCTGCTCGGGCCAGAGCCCTCATCACCTCCTCGGCGGCCGGTAAAGCGTGGGCGCGCAGGGCCCGGGTGAGCGCTCTCCTGGGCGCATGCCCGCGCTCATTGCCCGCGCTCAGCAGCGGGTTCGAGTGCTGGGTTACATTCGCAAGGGGCGTCTTAAAGCGACGGGGGAAGGAACTGCCGCCCACCCTGGAGGGGCTGCTTCTGTGGTCCACGACCTTCAGGTGCGCCGGGACCTTCAGCAATTATGTGACTTACGTGAAGAAGGCGTGCCTCGTGGCATGCCGGCGCGCGCCCGCCTCTCATCTTCCGGCAACGCGCGCGTCCGCCCGCGGCGGCAGTTGGCGCGCAAGGCCCGTGGAAGTCTTCAGGCACCCGGCGGTTCGCGCCGCTAAGAACGCCATCGAGAAGCGTTCGGGCTGGCAGGCGAAGGCGCGCATGGCCCTTCAGGGCCGCGACGTCGCCCGTCTGGTGTCGCACCTGCGCGTCAGTGACGAGGGTCGCCGTTTCGCCATGTTGTGCCTGGCGGCCTACGCATTCCTCCTTCGGCTACCCTCGGAGGCCCTGCCCGCGGTGCGGGTTGAAGATGGCGCGGCCGCGGCTTGCGTGGCCTCCGCGTTCGTCGTCGGCGATCAAAAGATCGAGCTGCACCTCTCCAGGAGAAAGAACCGCGAGAGCCGCTCGGTGATGGCACGGCAGTGCTGGTGCGACGAGTGCGCGGTCACCTGTCCCGTACACGTTCTTGGGGCCTGGCTAGTTGGCGAGCCAGCTCATCAGCCCATCTGGGCTGCGTGGTCCCCAGGCGCGGCACGTGCTCGGCTGCGCCGCGCGCTGGGCGAAATGGGGCGCCACGACGCGGAATCATTCGGCACTCACGCGTTCAGGCGCGGGCACGCGCAGGACATCGCTGCCAGGGGCGGACCGGTCACCGACCTTCTTCGCGCGGGCGGCTGGCATCAGCCCGCGTGGATGAAATACCTTAACGTTTCCCGGCTCGAGCGGCAGTCGGTCGCGGAAGCCCATTTGGCAGAGTCGTCCAGCGACGATGGCGATGGCTGAGCACCCCGCGCAGTCTGGTGGTCGTGTCTGCACGGCACACACGTGGGCGCACCCCCGGCACGCGGGGGCAGTGGGTGGCAGCGCCGGGCGTGGCCCGCGGGAGCGCCGTTGCAGTGGGTGGTGCTCCCCCACGGGCCCGACCGGCGTCTGCCCGCTTGGCCTCGGAGAGGCCGCGCGCTGCGGGGCAGATGGGTCGGGTCCGCACCCTCCGCTCCTGGGGGAGGCTTCCTCCTCCCCCCCCCCAGGGCCGTGCGAGGCGAGTGCAAGCGCCAGGATTTGTGGGGTCGGAATAACGAAGTTATTGCTTGGCACAAATCCGCCCGCGCTGTGAACGACCCCGCGGCTGGCCGCGGGGGCGCCCTCGCTCGGCTGGTCGGCCGCGCGCTGGTCGACCCTCTTCCGCCTCCCGCTCGCGTCGTGTGGTGCAGTGCCGTGCCGTGCTTCCTCCGCCTGGCACTGGGGCGGGATATAAATACCGTGCCGTGTGTCGGGTTTCGGCCCTCCGCCCTCTGGGGGCTTCGCTCGGCCCATAGTGGCTTCCTTGCGGCCCATAGTGGCTTCGTTGCGGCCCATAGCGGCCTGCTGCGTTCACGTGCCCAATGGGGCCCTCTCTTCTGGTCCATAGTGACCACGAGCTGTCGTTGGCCCGCCCTACCCGCCCTGGGGGTGTGGGGGGGGGTGGTGCTCCCCCACGGGCCCGACCGGCGTCTGCCCGCTTGGCCTCGGAGAGGCCGCGCGCTGCGGGGCAGATGGGTCGGGTCCGCACCCTCCGCTCCTGGGGGAGGCTTCCTCCTCCCCCCCCCCAGGGCCGTGCGAGGCGAGTGCAAGCGCCAGGATTTGTGGCTATTTTGGTTGTGACTTCACCGCGCTATGGTGAAGACTTCACCATAGCGCGGTGCTGTCAGAGAGGAACGTTGATACCCTTGCCGAGATTGTCTCCACCCTCACCCTTCCCTTTGCGTTGGAGGGGACTTCGACGTGTCTCCCCAAGAGCGTGGTGAAAGTAGGCTTGCGAAGAGGTTGCCAGGAGTTTATGCCTCCTCTTTGGCACGCGCATTTTGGTGAGGCCCCTCCCGTCCACCCTGGGCCATGTCGTATTTCCTGGAGGCTGAGGCGCAGCTGTCAACACTTGTTCGGTTATGATAGTCACGTGCCTCTCTCCTACCAGGCTGAAGGGGTTCAGTTTTCGCTCCCCCCCGCTGTCAGTGCTTCCGCCGTTTTGTCTACGGCCCAAGCCTCTCGACAAGGAAGGTCGTGCAGGCGTTAGCTGAGCAGGCCTTCTAGTGCGTCCTGGCAGGCGATGCTGCGGGGGCGGCCGCTCTGCTTCTCGCCGCGTTGTGCTTTGTAGGCAGATGCGGCCGAGGCCGAATTCATTACGATTCTGGGGGCCGGGCATCCTGTCCTTGGTTCGAGGTCAAGAGGCCGCAGCTCATCTGGGATATCCTCGCGGGCAGGGGCCTTCCGACCAGGGACGCTGAGCACAGGGCTGTTCGGCGGCTTGCCGCGGAGTTCTGGGCCTTCGTCCCTCCTGGGCACGAACCAAGGTGGAGCGGGGCAAGCCAGCCGGCGGCGTTTTCTGCTTCGAGCGCCTGCGCAGGCATCAGAAGTGGGGAGATCCCAACGCGCTTTTGCTTGCGGATGTGGCTCAGTTTCCCTCGGCGCAGGTCTGCCGCAGCTCCGCTATAACAGTTTTTCTGTCTGTTCGCAGCGATGTTGCCGTTTTCGCCGCGGGCAACGAAGCCCATCGTAAATCTCGCTCGGACTTGCAAGTTTGGATTCGCAGCGGGGTCGATGTAGGAGCCAGGAGAGTGCGTCTCGCGACGCGAGTTCCATGCCCGCGGCAACCCATCACGATTCGCGCCGGGCGGAGCCATCTTGTCAGATCCGATTGTTTCGTTGGCGGCTGAAGGGTTCAAGTTCTCTGCCTTCTGGCGAGATGGGAGCGGGGCCATTTCGCCCCTCCCTTCACTGCGAAGCCCGTGCGAGTTTGAATGCCAGAGGCATTCGCAATTTGCCCAGGAAGTACAGGAAGCGGTCGGCGGTCTCGTTTGATGCGTTGGACTGCCGTCGCTTCCAGTGTCTGTGCGACGCAGGTTTGGACGCCCCCGCCATTGTTTCTTTCGGCTGTGGAAGCTGTCGGACAGCTGGCTAAGTAGATTTCGGCTGCGCTTCCTGTGGATCTAAGCCCGCGGATGCCTACGCGCCCATGCGGGTGTTGTGCTTTTGGTGCAGGATGCAAGGGCGCGGTCGGCGCTCCCTGGCGTTGTCCCTGGGGCACGGACGCCCGGATCGGTGCGGGGTTGCGGCTGAGCATGGAGGGGCTTTGGATGTTGTCGCATTCGAAGATTGAGCGCGGCGCGACGGTCATTGAAGTCTCCTGTTTTTTTTGGTTGCTCGATATATCCTCGCGTAACTAGTAACGTACATGCTAGAATCTCCTGAGACCATCGACCTCGGCGCGCTGGGTCGGCAGCGCGCGAGGCGCCGGTTCCCTCTCCAATTGGCTCGCCAGCGGGAAGTTTTTGCCTTTTGGCTGGACCCCGGCGGGCCCCTGCCATGGGGGGGGGGGCGCGGTGGCGGGGCGCAGCTTTGCCGCCGCCCTCGTCAGGGCCTTCGCGACGGGCGCTTTCGACTCCGCCCCCATGCCCCCCAGCGCCCAGCTGGATATCTATACGTTGGCGATTCGGGTCTCTCGTCGCCGCCGTGCTCGGCTGCAGCGCGGCTCTTGATGAGGCGCGCGCAGGTTCCTCTTGCGCGTCGGCGGCGGGGGCGCTGGGCAGGAGGCTTGGGCGCCTCGCTGGGCGGATTCAGGATTCCTCCGTCAATCTAGGCGCTGATCTCAATGCCAGCAAGGCTGTGGGGCCCAAGGGACACGGGGGGGACGCCGAGGAGCGCCCGGCCAAGACGGCTGGGAGAGCCGAGCGGTTCAAGAAGTTGATGGGGCGCCTTGGGTCGCCAGAGTCTGGCTAGAAGAGCGCGCGGGAGTGATGCCGTGGGGGTCGGCGACAATGGTATGCAAGTGGTGAGATGGGCTGCTTTTCCCAGGTTCGGCCCGTTTTCTAGTCGCGCAGCCCCGCTGCCTGTCGCATCCTCTTCGCTGATCCGACGCGGCGCGCTGAGCGGCCCCCGTGCGCAGATGGCGCAGAGAAGCGCGGTTCGCCCAGACGGCGGTTTCATGGTGGACTCCCCCGCGCTGAGCTCGAGGCGGCGCGGGGGGCGGTCTGGGCCAGACACCAACGCTCGGGGCACGGTTGATGGGCCCATCTCGGCCCTCAGGCTCGCCGTGATTCGGCTCGGTTGTCATGCGTTCAAGCGCGCGACGATCGCAGACGATCGCGATCGCGAAATCCTTTTGCGATTGGCGTTGTCCGATGCGCTGGTCACATTCCGCCGCGAGGCCATGCTTCGGCCCCCGAATGGGCATTGGGGGGGGGGGGCAGAGGGGGAGCGCCAGGCTTTGCATTGACGCCCCCAGGGTTGCGATGTCTTCGAAGAAGCGCCCCCCTGCGAGACAGAGGTGATCAGGGCCCCATGCGCGCAGTGTTCTATGGGCGCCTGCCGGAGCCGCTGAGCGTGGATACGTTGCGCGAGGAACGCGTGCGCTGCGAAGCTAGGGCCACGATCCACCACCGAGTCCGGGTTTGCCCCCGGCGAGGCCGCGCGCGCACTCGGGCGGTGGAAGCGTCGATCTTAGCAGCGGCTCGGGGCACTGAGGCGGCGGGAACTCGGTCGCGCAATTGTTGCTGTCATGGAGCTGTCGCCCACCCCGCCGGCGCCCTTCCTCGTCTGTGCTTGGAGGGCCAGGTCGAGCTTGCCTGGGGCAAGGACTTGGTTGCGGGGTTCGCATCGAAGGCTCGGGGGCTCCCGTGGGAGGCATCTGGGGCCGCCTGTTCCGACGGGTCGTGTCGGAGGCATGCCGATGACGACTTCGGCCAGGCGCCCTGGGCCACGACGGCTCGCGGCAGCGGCAGGGGCCTCCCAAGGGGAGTCAGAGGCCCCGCGTGGGCCCGACGCCCTCAGGCGCTGCAGGCGGACGAGTTTTTAGCACGGGAAATGGCACCGATCGATTTTTTGCTATAAAAGTGGTTGCCTTGGCAAACTTTTCGGCGCGCTCTCTCCTGACTTGTCCTGGTCAGGCTCTCGGGCGAATGAGTTTATAGTGGGGTGCCGTTGGAAGCCGGCGTCCGCGATGGCACATGGGTCCCAGACATCATTTGACGTCGCGGGCCACGAGAAGTTGGCGGAGGAGGGCATTTCCGTTCAGGAAGGCTTCTTTTGGCGTTGCAATAGCGAGCCTGGCATTGCTGCCCAGCGTGCTCTGGACATTCATGTATCCGACTTGTCTGTTCTGGAGGTGGTGGATAAAACGTAGCGGTCGCAATGTGCGCGCTCTGGCCACCGAGGTTCTATTGCGTTGACATCGCGCCGAGTTCGAGAGCGCGGCCCGCACCCTCCCCCTCGCAGCTCTCGCGCGATAAACAAGGCCACCTCTGGGCTGAATGCTCGAGGCGTTGGAGGCGCAAAGAGCGCCTCCTAGGCTGTCGCCAAACAAAAGGAACCCGCTCCCGGCGACTGCGCGGAGCAACGCAAGTTAGGCGAAGGCGTTAATTGCACGTTGGGGCGCAGAGTTATGGCTTCTGTCATTGAAAATCTGGCAGTCGCATGTTTGTGTGCGCGCGCTGTCGGTTCCACAGTATTGGCGCGCAGATGGTTGCCCCCCAAGTTGTCACGGTGTGGGTTCATTTTCTTCGGTCCTCTGTTTCGTTTCTTCTTCTCCTGCTCAAGGTGTTGGTGCCTTGCGCAGTATTGCAATGCCTGCTTCCTGGCGGACTTGCCGCGCAGGACGCTGTCCTAGCCCGTGGCAAGGAAGCCGCGATACGGGTCGCACCTCTTCCCATGAACGCTGCGTTGCTAGCTCCTCCGTGGCCAAGTCTCCTCTTGTGCCTTTTTTCGGCGTCGCGGTGCGGAATGAAGCACGCGCCCGCCTGCCATGTTTGCTTCGTCCTGCGCGCACGTTGCTTTGGCCACGTCGCGTTTGCTTCGGCCCCCTCTCCAGGTGCAGTCTGGCCCCTTGGCCTGCTGTGCCCGTAAATTGCCGCGCGCGCCGTGGGTCTTTGCAGCGGGTCTCGTTGTACGCCCTGCTACACCCACGGGTGCCAGCTGCGGGCGCCCCGCGCCTGTAGGAGGTCTCCCTCTCCCTGGGCACGCCTGTCCAGGGATGTGCTTCCCTCCGGCTTGTTCATCTCCTTGTGGCTCCTCTGTGGCTCCTGGCCACGGAGCGATTCTCTCAGGTCGCCTTGGTGGAGAACACTGCGCACACCTGCCAAGGAATTGTTCAGAGCCGGAGGCGGCAACAGCGTGGATCTCCCAGGGAAAACCCCCCACCCCCCTTTCATACTGCCGTCCTGCTGCCGATGATTTTCGTGAGCATCCGCCCCAGCTCTGCTGGCGCACAAGCAGCGATGGCAATCGGTCGTCGGAGATCTCTGGAGACGGGCCAGAAATGAGGGGCACGCTCTGGCGATCCACGCCGTTCTCTCCACCTCTTCATCCTCGTCTCTTCCTCCTGCCTCCCCCTTCTCCCTGCATCGAACGAAGGAGATTGCAGGTTCAAGTGCAAGCGCACCAACGCCCTCCTCCGTTCCGCCTTCACTTCTTCTCGTCCCACTCCGCGTCCGCCCCATCCCCCTCCGACGCCGGAGGACTTGGGCCCTCCCCCTCTAAGTCGTCTTCCCTTGACCTTTCACGGGGTGCGTGCTTGCCGAGCTGCGTCCAGCCACGGTGACGGTATTCGCTTCCATCTTCCTCGCCCGTCATGGCTACGTCGACTCAGGCGAACAGTTGCGGTAGGGTCCGCGCAATGGAAACATGCAAGGGCCAACAGCGTGCAGCAGCAGCACGAGCCGCAAAGTGAACAGTAGGCCACAGGAGGAACAAAACAAACACAACAGTAACATATCATCGGCCCTTCAGCGTCAACACCAACACCAACGCCAGTGTTCACGCTGGCACCAATGCCAGCGCCTGCACCATCACCGACGGCAGCACCGACGCCAGCACCAGTGCCAGCCCTCCACCTGCTCCGACGCCAGCACCGACGACAGCCCCGACGCCAGTTCCTATACTGGCACGAACGCCAACGCCTTCACCAGCACCGACGTGCGCTGCGTCGCCAGCACCACCGCCGTCGGCGCCTGCTCCGGCGCCAAGGCCAACGCTGCACCAGCACCAACAGCAGCACCGACGCCAGCATGAACGCCAGCGCCTCTTACGCCAGCGCCGACGCCAGCACCGACGCTTCCGCTCGTGCGCACTACCAGCGGCACGCTGTGGTCCACTCCGGCACCCGCAGTCGCAGCCGCCAGTGCAGCCGCAGGACGCTTGGAACTCTGAACTGTGCGCTCTGAGGCGTGGTTTCTGCGTCGGGGTTGTCTGAGGTATTATGGGTGGCTTCTACTGTTCGTCCCCTGGATTCGTTTCTCTTTGCCTCCAGGTTCTGCCCTCAGGACCTGTGTTGAACATGCACCAGGGCACGCACGATTGGGATGACCAGTGGCACGACGCCGAGCTGCGGGCCGACGAGACCCGTCGGTGAGCTGTGCGCCCTCGCGTCGGCCACGCGGCCGGGACAAGCGGCTTGGAACTCTGCTTCTTTCCCCCTCCCCTCCCTCCGCCTCCTCGGTTGGCGCATGGGACGCCCGATGCCTTTGGGGGTTGCGGGTGGGCCGCCGGCCGCCCCTGCCCGGCGAGCCGCTTCCGTCGGGGGCCGCTCTCGGCCCGTGCAGTCTCCGTCGCCTGCGCGTGTGTCTCCGGGCGGCCACGCCGCAGCCGCCCGAGTTCGTCTTGGGTCGTTTCCGGGTTTCTGGCGTGCGATCCTCGCCCTGGTGCCTCGCGCCTGGCTCCGGCGCTGCCCTCTTGCAGGTTGTCCGCTTGCACTTCTCTCCGTGTGCCGTAGCTCGGGGGCGTGCAGGTTAACGTGGCGGCCCACGGTGCCCAGCATTGTTCCTTAGCTTGGTCACCTTCCACGTCATCGACTGGCTTATACCACCCAGTCAGATGTCTTGTGGCATGTCAGGAATTTGGGGTATGTTCCGTCCTTGTGTTACTATGCTGCGTTGCTGTCCGTGTTTGCTGATGTGTGAGCCCGTTTATACGAACGATCGTTCGGATCATGGGGGGATGCACTCACAACGGTTAGATACATGTATCCGTTCACCTCTCGCTCTTCCGTTATCTTCCTCTTTCCCCCTTTGGTGGTTGGTGTTTCCTGTCTTCTGGCAGCAGGTCGATTCCTCATGTGCAGCATCAGCCTTCACCTCCTTCAATTGGGGCTGCGGATCTGCATCGCGATCTCTTCTCACTTTGCTCTTGATGCGAAAGGCTCGCGTGTGAGATAACACCTTGCTTATGGAGTTGTTCTCGTGGAGTAAATATCATCGGCCCTTCAGCGGCTCCAGACCCCCAGGCGGGGGAGGAGGAAGAGGGGGGGATAAGACGGACGATGACCAGGACGAGGACCACACTTGACGGAGAAGGTCTAGGGGACGAGGAGGAGGGGAAGGAGCTCCTCCTCGGAATCTGGAGGGCATGCACTACCAGGGGCGGACTCTCTTTCAATCCCAGGACTTTTTGAGGGTCGGGGACGACGTCGGGGTGGGGTGGTGTATATTTTTCCCCCGTTTTCCCAGGGAAACAACGCACAATGTATACACCAGCACCAGGATCCTTTTTCTTGTGCGAGTTTCGGTGCGGAGCCGGAAACAGTTTCGGTGTATAGAGTTCGGTTGCCTACCTCCTTTTCATCCTCCGCCTCTTCCCCCCCCCATCCCCCCCGATTCGATTCGACCGTGGGCGACCGAGTTCGGCCACAGTCGACCCTGTTCCCCAGACCTGCGGCGTCGTGCTCTTTCAGCACCGTGTCCCTGGGCTCCTCGATCCACTCCGAGGGACTGCTTCTTCATCCTGAGACCGTCTCGTGACAGCCCCAGGACCCGAAAACGGACCCCTAAGTCCCGAGAAGTGGTTTGTTCTGTGTTCTGCTGATCCCAACGTCGGACTTGCTGCTCAAGACGTTGGGATCGCGAGGCTGCCGATCAGCTAGGCGGCATGCTGGCAGCTACGGTAGGTTCCTGCGGCGATGGCGCACCGGCGGCGCTGGCGAAGGCGTTCAAAGTTGAATTCTGCGACGTTGAAGCATCGATGGACACGGTGACGCCACTAGACCCGACGGAATTCAACTTTGAACGATCGGGGCCGCGATCGATTCAACGTTGAACGATCGACACGGTGTCAAAAACCTTCGCGCGCCGATGCCGCGCGAACATACCGTAGGCTCCGTCCAGGGGCGCGTTCAGGGGTGCGCTCAAGCCAGACTTTCGAGGCGGATGCGGCCGTGGGGGGGCGAGGGGCCCTCTCCTGGAGGCCCAGCGGAAGGGCGAGCGCCGATCCACAGCCTCCGTCCTCGAACCTCGCGAGGCCTCCGCCAAAACGAGTTACGAGTCGATTCCTGGACCCCTCCTGGGGACCATCCTGGCAGCGGTGTTGCGAGCCGCGTCCAGCCGTGGCGGCGAGAGCCTCCACGGAGGTCTCGCGACCTCGGACCATCGAGCTCTCTTGCTTCTTGCAACTCGGAGGAGGAGGAGGGCGGCGGAGGAAGAGGGAGGGTCGAGGGAGGAGGAGAGGGAGGAGGAGGAGGAGGAGGAGGAGGAGGAGGAGGAGGAGGAGGAGGAGGAGGAGGAGGAGGAGGAGGAGGAGGAGGAGGAGGAGGAGGAGGAGGAGGGAGGAGGAGGAGGAGGAGGAGGAGGAAGAAGAAGAGGAGGGAGGAGGAGGAGGGAGGAGGAGGAGGAGGAGGAGAAGGAGGAGGAGAATGAGGAGGAGACGCAGGAGGATGAGGGGGAGGAGGAGGGAGGAGGAGGTGGAGGTTTGTCGGGGCTGGTCGTTATTGCTGTTCTGCTCGCCTGTCCTCCCCCGCGCTCGCCCAACTGCTTCATACAGCGTGCGCGGGGCTCGCTGCCCCCTGGCTCGGCCGCCTGCTGCTTTGGAACAGCTGGGTGGCGTGCCTGGCAGCCCAGGCCCGCGCGACGCCAGGCCCAGCCCGAGAAGAAGGAAGGGTGGAGGAGGACGACTTAGATAAGGAACGAGGTGTCTGCCCAGAGGAGGCACACCCCAGGAGAACTGACCACGGACTTCAGAACAGATCTCTGCAATCTCCACGGGCAACCTGCCGAACCAGGTGAGAATGAGCTTCCGAAATACGGCAAGGAGCGTTTGCTTAGCGTGTCGCGCCGCTCGTTCTGGCCCACCTCGCTCTGGCGCGACACGCTAAGCACGTCCCAGTCCCGGAGCGTCAGCTCCCCGAGCTCTTCCCACCTTCCCGCCTGGCGGAGCGGCGCGACACGCTATCAGCTCGCAGGGCACAGCGTTTCGCCGGGGCCGCCGCCGCGACACGCCAAGGCAACAGCTCCCGCCCGTGAGCCGGCGACGCCGCGCCGCGGCATCGCCAGCGCCAGCGCCCGAAGGTGGATCAGCAGGGCGCCGCGGGCTCCCCCAAGCAGGACCGCGGCCCGCCGTCGCCGCCGCCGCCTTCGCCCGCCAGTGCCGCCGACGCCGCCGCCCGCCGCCGCCGCCGCGCGGCGAGGGGCCCCCCCTCGCCCTCCTCCTCCAATCCTGCTCCTCGTCCTCCCCCTCCTCGTCATCCTCTTTTTCTTCTCCTTTTCCTCCTCGTCCTCCTTCTCCTCCTCCTCCCCCTCCTCCTCCTCCTCCTCCTCGCTCGATGGTCATGCCACTACGTGCAGACGTTGCGCTTATAGATAGGTGGGGAAATGGGCGCGCCTCGGCGGGCCTGACCCCCTCACTGCAAACACTTAAATTCGACATACGCAAGATGTCCTGTGCCATGCCAGACTCTTTGATCCAGGCCACTGAGGAGATATACCCCGTGACATTAGTTTAATTGTCATGTACACTTGTACCGAGTATGTCCGAATCTTACCATTCCCCACCAACATATGAGTCATCAGCCGAAAGCGTGGATCAGTTCATCATAGTCAACGATTCGGCAGGATTTAGCAGATCAGTCAGTCCCCCCAGGTCCCAGCAACATTTCCAATTTACGTGCCTTTGATTCACTTGGCAGATGAAGATCCCCAGACTTCCAACACAGGGGGTAGGGCTGTTCCTTTGTCAAGCCTAGATCTTGCGTTGGGCCTGAGGCAGGAGACGCGCACCCCATCCAAGAGTTCAACATCGAAGTCAGGTCAGCGGGCCTCAGATGTTTTGACACTGGTCGCGAGGTATCTGTGCTAGCTGAGTCGGAGATGAGTTCACTGCACTCCTTAGCGAAAGGCGGGTCGGGCGACTTAGCCGTTCGACGTCGCAAGAGGATTACGGCCACTGTCGGTTTGACCAGGGGTGCCATCGATCCTTCAAGAAGCTTTCATATAGAATGGGGCGGCGTACCTGGGGGCGGTTTGACCGTTCCCCAGGTTCCTCGTCACCAGCTGTTCAGATAGCAGGGCAGATCGAAATATCCCAGTCCCCAGTTTGTCTTTTGAGTTTCTGAGAGAAGGAGACGCCTGATCACATGAGGGTCCCCACTTGGGAAACGCTGTTTCTGAAACGACCGGATGAATGGACGGGGATCGACATAGACCTCGATGTGCCACCATTTCAGATTTCTGGCTTAGCACGGAGTTTTGGACTGGTGTCTCACTGCCCCATTGTTCGCGAACTTGATGGATTAGACGACGAACTCCCTGACTTGATGGAATTCGTCTATCAAGATCAGGAGATGGGAGGTTATATTGAACACAAGAAGGGGAAGGCCGGCTCCGATTTTACGAGGCCCCGATCGAACGGCGTCTCCCATTCCAGGGAGACAATTGAAGCTCGAATCGCCCGTGATCGGCCGTACGATGTCGAGGAGTAGCCGGGGGTCTAGCAGCCCTTCTGGACGAGCTGCTTACAGTCGCACTCCGAGGAGTAGCCGGGGGTCTAGCAGCCCTTTTGGACGAGCTGCTTCCAGTCGCACCTCGAGGAGTAGCCGGGGGTCTAGCAGCCCTTCTGGACGATCTTCTTCCAGTCGCACCTCGATCTTCGCAAGCGGCTGGGCCTCTGAAACCTCTTTGCGCCGTCTCTCGAAGCAACCCCGGGGCCTCTGAAACCTCTTTGCGCCGTCTCTCGAAGCAACCCCGGGGCGATCCTGGGCCGCCCCACGGTCGAGGAGAGAGCCGGGGAGCATGGGCACCCAAGCAGCGACGAGATATCGGCCCACCACGGAGACGTCCTAAGAACCTGCTGTGGTTTGCAGGCGACGGGGGCCGAACGGCCCAACGACGGCCGAGGAGCGCTGCCCGGAGAACAAGAAAGGCCAAAGGGGCCGAGAGCGTGCCCCGCAGTCGCCCGGTGCGCGGCGCGTGCCCGGGTGCCCGCAGAGGTTGTGGTGTGAAGCGGGCTTGTCCGGAGTGTCGCTCGGGGGCGGTCAGGAGGGGGGTGATGACTATCAGGCGATCGCAAACATGGATCAAGAGGGAGTGGATTAGCGACGGGTCCTGTTTCCACGGGAAATCGCGGAGTTCCGCCGCCGAGCGAGGCGGCACCGGCCGCAGTTTGGGGAGGGCACTTTCCCTGATCCATGGATTTGGCGACCATGCGCCAAATCCGTGGATCGCTAATCCATGTTTGCGCGCCCCCGAACTAGGGGGGTGGATGTGATGGCGTGGGCCATGATATCTTCCCAGATTTCATGGCGCCTCTTCCTGTGTCATTACGTCCCCAGCCCCCCCCTGGGCCGCGCTCATGCCGCCGGCCATGACTTGCGCCCCCCCCTCTTGGACGCCCCCCTCTTGGCCGCCCCCGAGTCTCGACATGAAGGAACACATTTGTCAGCATTTGACTGTCAGCCGGGCAAGAGAGAGAGAGAGAGAGAGAGAGAGCAAGAAAAGGCTGGTGCGAGGGAGAAACTTCTCAGAGATCAGATGAACGCTCAGATGAAAATGCCATTGGAGGAAATTGAGCGCCAGAAAAAACAGCAATTACAGCAGATGCAGCAGGGAAAGAGCGCGTAATATCATTGGCGCAGCCAGCACCGCCGAAACAGCAAGAAGCCCCAGAGGCAGTTCAGCTGTCCATGCCAGATGCTGAATTAGAAAAGATGAAAGCTGAGGAAGCAGCAACATCGGCAATCGTGGAGGAAGAAGAGAGAGAGAGAGAGAGAGAGAGAGAGCGGCAGAGAAAGTGGCTGAAAAAGGAGCACATGCAACGACAGTTGCAAGCTGCCAAAGAGGTAGCTGGAATTATCGAACAATATGATTGCAGTCCTTCAATGAAGGACGCCTCTGGCTGCAGGTGCGACGCAGCACGATCGGGGGCGAATTGCTTCGGCGCGCGAGCAGCAAAGAGTCCAGGCGCAACATGCCATCAAGTAAGAAGCAAGGCCGGTCAGAGAAGACAGGATCCACCAGGAAAGCGCACATGCAAACTTTTGCATTATCCGACGTGAGCTGGCCCGAGAGCGAGGGGATATGCAGGAGAAGCCAAACCGACTTCACTACGGGCTGAGCCTGTGATGTGATGCGGTTGTCTTGCCGACCAAGGGCTTCGAACGCTCTGCCAGAGCGACGCTGGGGCTCAGCCCTCAGAGCCGTCCTCGAGGCACGCGGGCCCCCCTCGCCAGATGAACCTGCCCTGCCCCGACTCAGTCGTCTGGACGCAGGGCGCGCTGTGGCAGTTCGATCGTCCGGGGACGGGGGGGAAGGCATTCCATTGGAAAATGTCATTTCCTTCTTTGATGCCAATGCAGGCGGACTGTGTTCAGTGCGGTAGTCCACGTTGCAAGGATCACGTAGATCCAGGCGCCAAGAGATGCGCTGCTTGTGCCTAGAAGAAGTCCCGCGCTGAGGCAGAGGCTCATGAGAATGGTTGAAAAAACGATGATCAACAGAAGTTGTCTCAACACTGGGATATCGACATGCAAAGGTCTGCTTTCCTGAAGGCACAGAAACAAATTGTGGACCGAATTCCTTAAGAAAAGGAACAGCTCGCGAAGATGGAGCATGTATTTGACGAGGAGACGAGCCAACTTGCAATGATGTCGTCGCAGAGACGGGAGCAAATCCCCCGGGGGGAACGATGCCATCGTATTCCCGCGTGCCAGCAGCCCACAAACACAGGACATTGAAGGACGCACACCACCTCAGGCGTTAGAACAGATACTCGACGGCAGGCCTCACTTCCCCACCGAAGCGCTTCCCCCACAAGTTCGGTCAGCATTTTCGCCGGGTCCCTTGATTGCGTCGCCCTCGGTGGGACGCGCCCAGGCAACTCCCCTTGCGGCGGCGGAGATGGTGGGGGCGAGCCCGAAGATGAGGATGACAGAAGCAAGGATAAGGGCAGTGCTGTTCCTAGCGCTGGCGATGGACCCCCTGGTGGAGATGTTGGCGGGGGGGATGTCTCCCTCCCACTGAAGTGCGTTAGATGCGAGTCTTGGGTCCCAATGAGCTTCGGGCGTGGAAGTTGCGTTTTTTCTGCTTCGCCAGATGTTGCGGGTGCGCAGCCCTGGATCATGTAGGCATGCACCCGAGTGTCGATGAGAAAGCCCAGAAACACTCGGGACAGTTAAACCGTTTGACAACATAGTGATTATACATGTTGTTCACGCTCTCGCATTTTCGCTTCCGACCAGATTTTGAAGCCTCCAGATGGCTCCCAAGTCGTCCAAGATAGCCCCAAGAGATTCCCAACACGGGCCCAAATCGGCCCAAGAGGCCCTCGAGACGGCCCTAGGACAGCCCAAGAGGTCCCCAAGAGGACCCAAAGAGGCCCAAATAGGTGCCCAAGAGGGCCCCAAGAGAGCTCCATGGAGGCCGCAGAGGGCCCCCAGAGCTTCCCCAGGGGGCCTCTGAACGCTCTCGGTGCCAAGGTGGCCCCAAGAGGTCCCCGCACGCTCCCAGGAGGCCCCGAACAGGCGGCCCCCAAGAGGCCCCCAGGACCCCCCTGAGAAAATTCTCAGCCATTGTAGCGCACGGCGGGACGCCAAGCTTCAATAGGGCGCTTAAAGTTTGCGACTTCAGCTTCACCTTAGCTGCTCGAGCTTGAGCTTAAGATCCCGCGTGAGAGCCAAGCGTGGTTTGGGGAGGTTTAGGGATGCTTGAAACGCACATGTCGGCGGTCATCACACGAAGGCAATCGTTTGCATTGCAGTTGTGTGTTCGGTGATGCAGTTGTTTGTTGCATTACGGTGTGTTTTGCATTTCAGTTTTTTGTGCGTTGTAGTGGCGTTGCTCGAGCTTGAGCTTAGGATTCCGCGTGAGATCTAAGCCTGACTTCGGGAGGTTCAGGGAGGGTTGAAGGGCACATGTCGGGGACCATCACACAGAAGCAGTGTGTGCGTATTGCAGTTGTTGTTTGCATTGCAGTTTTTGTTGCATGACAGTCGTTCGCGTTGCATGTTTTGGAGGGCTGCAGTGGTGCTGCTCGAGCTTCAGCTTTGGACTCCGCGTGAGAGCCAAGCGTGGTTGGGGAGGTTCAGGGAAGGTCGAAACGCACATGTCGGCGACCGGCACACGGAAACATGTTTTGCGTGGCGCAGTCTTGGTTTCTATTGCAAGTATTGTGCATTGCATGTTTCTTGCGCTGTAGTGGCGCTGCTCAAGATTGAGCCTAGGATTCCGCGTGAGAGCCAAGCGCGGTTTGGGGGAGGTTTAGGGAGGGTTGGAGCGCACACGTCGGCGACCAGGCGAAAACAGCTGATTTGCATTGCTGTGTTCTTTTGCGTTGTAGTGGCGTTGATCGAGCTTGAGCCCAGGATTCCGCGTGGGAGCGAAGCGTGCTTTGGGGACGTTCGTGGAGAGTTGAAGCGTACATGCCGGCCACAACCACACGAGAACATGTTTTGCAGGGCAGAAGTCTCCACAAGATTTCCAAGAAGTCTCCAAGAGGGTTCCACGAGGGTTCCAAGAGACTCCCAACAGTCTGAGACCAGGAGCCTCTTGTATGTTTGCTTTGCAGTTTTGTCCATTGCAGTTTTCTCTTGCGTTGCAGAAAGCTCCCAGAGGTCCGCAGAAGGGTCCCGAGAGAATTCCAAGAGGATACCAAGAAGGCCACCAGCAGTACCATATCAGGAGCATATGGTACAGTACTGTGCGAGTCTGTGTGGGTGTCCCCCGCAGGCATCCTAGCCCACCGGATGGGGTAACCATTCTTCAACGTGTATGTTTTCCAGGCCCTCTGTCCCACCGTATGGAATAATCAGCTCCCGCAGGGGGGCAAGGAGGAGGAGGAGGAGGAGGAGGAGGAGGAGGAGGAGGAAGAAGAGAAGAAGCAGGAGGAGGAGGAGGAGGAGGGGGAGGAGGAGGAGGAGGAGGAGGAGGAGGAGGGGAGGAGGGAGGAGGAGGAGGAGAGGAACAGGAGAGGAGGAGAGGAGGAGGGAGGAGGAGGAGGAGGAGGAGGAGGAGGAGGAGGAGGAGGAGGAGGAGGAGGAGGGGGGGGAAGAGAAGGAGGACGAGGACGACGACGAGCAGGATGAGGAATAGCAGGACAAGCAGGAGGAAAAGACGACAGACAAGGCCCGCGAGGACGAGCATGAGGACGAGGAGGGGGGGAAGCGGTTTGACGGGAAGGAGGAGGACGGGGAGGTGGAGGAAGAGGAGGAGGCCCCTGTGGAGCTCCTTGTGCTTTCGGACCCCCCTAATGCCTTTGTTTTCACCGTTGCAGCATTTCATTTCTATAACATTGTCAGTCGTCTCCCAGGGATGTCCAAAGAGTCTCCCAAGGTGAAGTCCAGGCGATCCTGCCACAGGCGCGGGCTCAGGTCTGGAGGCTGCCGTGCTCATCGTCATCGTGATCATAAACTTGTTGCGCCTCGGCTACGAGCCAGGAGGAGGAGGAGGAGGAGGAGGAGAAGGAGGAGGATAAGGAACACTGCTTCTGACGGTGCCAGGGGCCCGGCGACAGTTCCAGAGAGGCCGACATCCAACAAAAAACGACGTTGTCATCGTTGTCGTCCCCGTCCTCGACTTCGTCGTCATCGTCGTCCTTCCGCTCCTGGCGTCGCAACAGCCAGGGCTGGGACCGAAATCGCTCCTGCGTGCAGTTCGGATGCGGCGGAAAGGCAGCCATGCCAGTTCTTCTGCCTGACCCGAGCGCATCGTAAGGCGCTGATTCGTTCGCCTCGAGCTCCTGAGAATCGGAAAAAAAAGCTCCCCTAGTGCCCCCCCCCCTGGGTGGTCCAGAAGGCCGCCGGAGTGCCCGCGCTGAACTTCCAAGCGGGCCACATCAGCCAAACACCAAAAGGAATTCCAACACGTTGTCCTTGATTTTCTGGATTTCTTTTTTGTTGCGAACGTGTGGTTCCAAGATGGCCTCGGAGGCCCAAGTGGCCCCAGAGAGAGTCGCAGGACTGCCCAAGAGTGGCCCAGGACTGCCGCGAATCTCAAGCCTCAGTGCGACTTCAAACACCAACGCGGGGGTTCTCAAGCCAATGGCCCTATCATCTGGACACGGTCCCTCTGGCGCGCTATACGCCCAGCCTCATGGAAAGCTGAACTTGCGCGCGCGAAACGCGTGAGATGGTTCTAGTTCATACAGTGGAGACCCATGACAAGGAACACCCTGCTTGCCTCCAAGGCGCCCTGGGTTTCCTGGTTTTCGATGGCTTTGCCGTGGAGAACGTGACGTTCCCACGCAACACATGCATGGACGTTCTTAGATGTCAGGGTTGGGTTTTTAGTGGGAGGTTTCTTGTGGGCTGGCCTCCACTGGTGATCGTTTTCTTATTCATTGTTTTGCTGCCGATCGGCGCGGGCCCTTGGACCCCCCCCTCCTCCCCCTCCATGGAGTTGATTGTTGCTGTTTTTGGCGTCTGTTTCGAGAGGGTGGAGTCTTCCCCATAGGACGCCCTGCTGCGCACAGTCGCACCAAGCAGAGGTCCGGAGCCAGAAAGGACCCCCCCCTCCTCCCCCCCCCCCCTTCCGCCCAATGTCGAAACGCCACATCAGGAAACGCTCACCCGTATGTCGTCGGAAAGCTGGCCCCCCCCCCCCTTTCGCAGGGCGCGGCGGACGCGGCGGCCTGCGCGGCCGCCGCCCGGGAGGCCGTCGAGCGCAGCACGCCCCACGGCGGCCAGCGCCTCCCGGTGGCCCAGCTCGCCGAGCTCGTCGGCGCGGCCACGCGGAGCCCAGAGGCGGGCGCCTGCTTCGCCATGGCCGTCGGCGAGCTGGACGGCGGATGAGAAAAGGGCAGCCCTACCTCTACCCTTCCCTCGTTTTCCCCCTTTTGGGCCTCCTGGGTAGCCCTCGTCGCCACCGCTGGATTCGCCTCGAGATCCTGGGCAGAGCGCACCCCGGTAAAGGTACGGGGAGTAGCGTTGATTCGGGCCTGTCCCTCTACAGGAGGAATGTTCAAAAATATAGGAAAATTGTATGGGGACGGTCTTTTGATTATGTTTGAGTACTTTTCTAAATTAATTTGACGTTTTCTATTTTTCATCGAGAATCGGCCTGTAGGAGGACACAACCGAGCTAAGAGTAGCGGTATCGGTACCTTGTTGGTATCCCCAGGACGCGGGGCTGCGCGCGGAGCTGGCGGACCGCGTGGCGGCCCTGCGCGAGCACTTGTGCGCCGAGGCTCGGTGGAGGAGGGGATGCCGATGCCCCCACGGGCCTCCGGCAATCTGATTCTTTTCGTCGAATTCGGTGCCTCGGGGCCGCCTCGGGGCCTCGGGTTAAGTCGGGCCTGTCCCTCTACAGGGAGAATATTCAAAAATAGTAAAACATTTTCGAGGGACGATCTGCTTGACTACTGTTGGATTGTGTTTGAGCGTTTTTCTGGGTAATTTGTCATCAAACATCCGCTGTAGGAGGACATGCCCGACCTAAGCCTCGGGGCCATCAAACACGGATCCGCGACGCAAGACCACCCTGGGGAAGGGTCGGGAGTATCGGGGCCGCAAATGGAAGCAATCAGCTCGGCGTGCAGGCGGCCCGGGTTAGTAGGTCGGCCCTGCCAGATCAGGGGCACCCTTGTGTCCTGTGTCTCGCGACCCATGTTTTCTTGCATTCCTATAGCCATGTGGCCCTCGGAAGGGCCTCGCGCCCTCTCGCGGTGTCCTGTCCATATCAAAGTCCAACTGTGTGTCGGGGGATATACCACGGCTGGGCCAGGGCCCGCTCTCTCGTCCTGGAGAGCCCGCGTCGCCACGGCCGGAGACTGTCCTCGCGATGTTGACCAGAACGCACCTCGGGAGAGCTCCTCTGGAGGCCTCCTCCTCCTCCTCCTCCTCCTCCTCCTCCCCTCCTCCTCCTCCTCCTCCTCCTCCTCCCCTCCTCCTCCTCCTTCTCCTCCTCCGTAGCCATTTTGGCTCAGGCCATTCTGGCTCAAGCAATCCGTATCCCGAGGCAGCTGGCCAGGACAGCTACGGGGCACCAGTGACGAGCCCCTCTCCAGGCTGCTGGTGCCTCCTTCGAGGCTCGACCTCATCACAAGGACGGCTGTCTTCTACAGCACGGTTTCCGATTATTCGGGCAGCTCTTCTGACGAGCACGGTAGCCGAGGGCCTCGCGATCAGCACAGCCGCAGTGGGGGCGAGGAGCGCCAGCGTCGCCGCCAGCGCCGCAGCGGTCGCAACGGTTGGGTTGATGACGGCACCCGAGGCGTCGCCAGCCGAGCCGTGCAGCCTGCTCGTCGTGAGCGCCACCGCCACCCCCACGCGCGAAGGGCGAAGCGGCCTGGCGGCCCCTCTGCAGTGGGCTGGCGCAGCTGGCAGTGGCAGCCACGCGCTTGGAACGCCCTCTGCCGCGGAGGCCCCACATGAGGAGCAGGAGGCGCAGGAGGAGGAGCAGCAGCAGGAGGAGGAGGAGGAGGAGGAGGAGGAGGAGCAGGAGGAGGAGCAGGAGCAGGAGCAGGAGCAGGAGCAGGAGCAGGAGCAGGAGCAGGAGCAGGAGGCGGAGGAGAAGGAGCGGCCTGCAGATGCTGCTGCTCCGCCAGCCGACGCCCTCCAGGTGTGCGGCCCATGGCGAGCGAGCAGCTACTGCAGTGGCCCCGAGCATCTCCCAGGGAAGAGCACACCGCTATGGAGCGCGACTGGGAGGCCATGGAGTCGCAGGAGGCCCCTGGCCAGCCGCTCTCTGCGACGCCGATTGGAGGCATGGCCGCTCCTTTTGGATCCGGTCCCAGTGGTAGCGGGCAGGGCAGTTCTATACAGAACAATCTCCTGGCCTTGGTCCAGTCCCGCATGGATGCCACCGTCACGCAGCTCAACTCCATGTGCAAGCACTCCTTGGGAGCTGGCCGAGGCTATGGCGGGCTACATCGACCCTGTGGTCAAGAACATGGCCCACCAGCCGAACGAGATTCACCAGATCAAGCGACGACAGGCTGACATGGAACAGGACAACGCACGTCTCCTCGAGCAGACTGGCGAGATCCGCACTGCGTTGGCCCTTGCTGAACGTTCTCTCCCTGCTGCTGACCTGGCCAAACTCGCAGAACATGGCCGCGATGCGGACCCACTCCTCTTCTCAGCCAGCTGCGGCGCCATGTTCGGCTAGCCCGCGGTCTCGGCCGGCATCGCCGAGTGGCTGGAGGCCTCGACGGTGCCCGCCGGGAGCCCGGGGCCGGTCGGCGGAGAGGTGCCTTCGAAGCGGTTCTTCCTTGGGCTTCGAGGCGGTGCAGCAGGTGGGCGGCGCGCGTGCCGTGGCCCTGGCCCGCTCCCTTCGCTCAGGGGCAATGATGGGGGGGGGATTGGCATCGGGGGGGGATACATCGACCCCCAATCGCCCATTGATCGCCGATGGGGGCCCGATAGCCCCAGCCTGCCCAGGAGCGTGCGGATTCGCTATCGGAGGTCTATCGCCGATCTATCGGCGATGTATCGCCGATTCCAGGTGGATGCATCCCCCCCCTGTGCCTATCCCCCCCTATCGTCGCTCCTCCTTCGCCTCCCTCGGAGGTGGCTGGAGATCCTGCCAGGCTCACGCGCCCGGCGGGCGCCGCGTGCCCCTCCCTGTGGGCGCGGACGGCGCACCTCGACAGACTCGCCGAGAGATGCACACCAGAAGGCCACACGTGGTTCGTTTCTAAGTATTCGAGTTCTTTGATTGTTTTTGTTGGGGGCAAGATCCTTGCATTTCTGATTGTTCAATTCTGTGCCTCCTCCTGGCCACCAGGGGGCCAGGAACAATTAGAAACGAGCACACTTAGAAATGAGCACGATTAGGAATGAACGACGTGTACTACTCCTGCTGCAGCAGTCCTACGCCTCCCGGAACCACGACCGGACCGCAGTCCGCCCCAAGGGCAGTATCGGCGTCGACGCGGTGCCCGTCATCGAACGAAGTGGTCCCCCAGGACTTCCCCGAGCCCTCGGCGAGTTTCTGGCACCCAAAGGCGCTACGGTACATCAGTGGCATCGAGCGCCAGCAGATGGTCGACCAGTTCCGCGAGGCCACTGCCTTCGACAACGAGGTGGATACTTCCACCTGGTCTTGCTCCTAGCCCTCGCTGGTCTCCTTGGGAGACGGCTGCGCCCCAAGGCCCTCGCAAAGGAGCAGCGCCCAGGCCAGCGTGCCCACAAGCGCCATGGCAAGATGCAGCGTCAAGCTTCCTCAGATGCGCGTGCTGGTTTTTATCCAAGAGGCGCACGGCTCTGAGGTCAAGCTCCAGACGCTACTGAACCAGACTCCGTATCAATACCGCGTCTTCTTCTCGCCTGGCGACTTGCCTGGCATTGCCTGTCTGGCCTTCCTAGTCCACTGTTACTCGGACTCGCAGGTTGCGGCAGTGGTCTCGAGCGCCCTCCACTCCTTCAAGCTCGAGCCCCAAGTCTCGGGGCGCGTCGCGGTCCTCGCAATCAGCTAGCCACGCTAACAATGAGCACGTGAGGATCATGAACATTCAGAATCACGAATTACCTGCCCGCAAGCTTCCTCTCGTTCGCCGTCACTGGCTTGATGGAGCTGCTTGGGTTCAAGCTGACGAACGCCACCGCATCTTCATCGCCATTGGTGACCTCAATATCGCAGGCACTGAACCGTTGCACTTATCTTCGCCGTCGGCGGCTTCCTCATCGGCTACGCGACCGTCTACCACTCGAATTTCGTCGGCATCGGCCACGTCTTCTTCAGCTTCCTCGACGTCTTTTGTTTCAGCTGTTAATTCTCAGCATGTCCCGGAAACGCTCCGCCGGAGAATTCTGGCGTCGCCCCTCGCGGATCGCCGACGAGCTGTTGGCAACGGCCGATCCGTCCGGCAGTGGGGCAACCAGGCCCAGGGCTTCTGGCGCAATCTCTTCCAGCGGGACTTGGTGGAGGTGGTGCGCGAGCTCCCCGCGCGCTAGTCCATACGCCACCAGACGTCTTCCTTCATTGCAGAGCCTTCGTCTCGCTGAAGTCCTAATTCCTCTTGGATACCTCCGTCGCCTTCGAGATCTGGCAACAGGCGGCCACATTGGCTGACTGGGGCCTCAGCGACCTCGCCATCATCCAGCTGGAGATTCAGCCGCGCGTCGCTGGTGCTCCTGATGTTCGGGCTATCCCGCAGAACGCGTTCACCTCTGCGCGCTGCTCCAAGCATTCCACCAACCCGCTCAACCATTCCGACTTCTCGGACATCGCGGTGGAGAACCGCTGGGCGGAGGTCAAGCTGCAGATGATCGATTCCGCGCGTATCACGCGCAATGAGCTTCAGGCCTTGCCCAGTGGATATGGCTCTGGAGAGGTTCTTGATGGACGCGGCATATCGGCTCGCGCAGTTGCGATAGCCATCTGGAAGCTGGACTTCCACCTCGCGCCCAAGCTGATCACCTCGACCGACATGGGCCGCCAGCACCTGACCATCAACAGCGACGAACACATCTCGCTCTCCAACCCCAGCGCGTTCGAGCAGGAGTGCAGCGCTAGCAGGCGGCAGCGGCGGCTCGCCTCCGTGAGAGCGCGCGCTTGCAGGCTGGCGCGGAGGGCCCCGCCACGCTGCGGCTGAGGAACATGCAGCGTGCCGCCCAGCGACGCGCTCTTCTTTCGATCCCATATCGACGCAGACTGGCGCTTGCTGGCGTTCGAGCGGATGGCGAGGGACACCAGCCTCAATGTGGAACGACACCCCACCATGATCATCGACGGCTTGCGGCAGCGCTGGCAGCCCATCTCTGCGGGCCGCGCCGTCGACGCCGCTGCGGTGCATGGTTGCTCGAACACTCGTCTCCGTGAGTTCGAACAACCTGTCCTTGAAGTTCCCTCTCCTGCAGTAGTGCGGCCGCCCCTGCGCCGGGCCGAGCCCGCAGCCCCTGGACCTGACAAGTTTTCCGCTGTTGCTTGGTTGGCTGACTTTCACCTCGCGGGCATCCTCTATGACATGATGGTTGGATGGTCTCAGGGCAAGGGTGCCCCGCATGTCTTCAACTTCGCCGATATGCTCTTCGCCCCCAAGGGTGACGAGCCGTCGGACTCCGTGGACGCGACCGGGCACGCGTCCAGGCTCCGACCGTTGAGCCTCAAGAGTTATGCTGCCAAGGCCGTTGCAGCCGCGGCAAACCGTGCCCTCGCGCCGCTGGCTGCCGCGCGGGCGCACCCGACCTGCGCTGTCGCAGCTTCCCGTCGCACGTCGTCCGTCAGGATGCGACCGCCCGCGCCGCTAGCCACCATTCCGCTTTCCCCCCCCCCCCTCCCCCTCTTCGTCTCTTTTTGACCTCCGAGCTGCCTTCCCCTCCCTCTCCAAACCCTTCTTTTGGCGTGCGTTCGAGCGTCATCGCATCCCGACGGGCCTCCTGAATGCCCGTGCTCTCTCTCTCTCTCTCTCTCTCTTTCTCTTTTTTTTTTTGTTTTCTCTCTCTCTCTCTATATGTATATATATATATATATATATATATATATATATATATATATATATATATTCGGGGGCTCTCGACCACTCGCGCTGCGGAGCAGCCCGGCGCACGCTCTTCATGGTTTCTTCTGGGGTGGCCCAGGGATGTCCCCTCTCGGACACGGTCTGGGCCCTCTGCATGGACCCCTTCGCCTGCCACCTGCACTCTTCTGGGGTGGCCCACGGCTTGAGTCCAAATGCGGCGTGACGGCGGACGACGTGGGCGTCGCCGCCCCTTCGGTTCGGATCCTCCCCCACTTAATCAGACCATTCGCCGCCGCCCGCGCCCTTGCCCATCTGGATCTGCAGCCACAGGAATGCTGCGCCGCCCCGTCCACCGAAGTTTGCACGCCACCAGTTGCCTGCAGGTTTAGCGCGAAGATAGCTGAGCTGGCCCCTGAGTGGGCTTCCGTCCACGTTCGGGGCTGCACTCTTTTCCTGGGATTCTCGTCACTGGAGGCCCAGTGGGCTGGTCCTATGCAGAAGTGGCGCGGGCGCACCAGCGAGGTGGCTTTGGGTAGATCTCCAGCTGAAGCCAACTGTCGCATGTACAGCTTCGGCATCCTCTCTGTCCTTAGCTATGCCTGCCAGCTTTTCCCCCCTCCCCTCGCCCTCCTCCGCTCCGAGCGTCACCGTCCTCCACCGTCTCCCCCGCCTCCCCCCCAAGTCGTGTGGCCAGGGGGAGCTCATCGGTCTCGGCTCCTGGTTTCGGCCTTCGGCCCTCGATCCCCCGATCCGCCCGAGTCCTGTCTGGGGCGTCCGCCCGGCGGGCCGCGGTGTGGCCACGCTGCCCAGGGACGGCCCGAGGGGCCGGGGTGCGGCCTCGGAGATCCTGCGGGCCGAGAGGCCGAAAGGCACGGCCCGATCTCTGCTCTCGGCCCCCGTGGCTTGTCGAGCGCGGCCCGGAGGCGCAGCTGCTCGATCGTCGAGCCTCTCGAGCGGCCGCTGTGCGACGGTCCTCCAGGGAACGCCCGAGCGGCCTGGACCGCCGCCGTGGCTGCAGCGCAGGCGGCAATCGAAGCTGCTGCGACTGCCGCCCGCAGCCCTCGCCCTCGGCTTGTTTCGTCCCAGAGCCTCTCCTTGTCCCTGTTCCCTGACGCCTTCCCTGCCCTGACCTCCCGTCGCCTCTCCTGCGGGTCTCCACGCCTCCCACGGCTCCCGAAGGCCGAGCTGGAAAGGAGGTGGGAGGCTCTCGAGGCAGTCCTCATCCGATCGCCTCCTGCTCGGATCTGGGCTCATGTCAAGACGCTGGCTGGAGGCTGGACGATTTCGGCCCGGATCCCGTCTGCGAATGCCTGCCCATGTTTTTTGCAGATGCTCGCCCCCAGATGAGTTGTTCCACTACCTCGTGTGTCCTCGCCTCCTTCACCTCCTCGTTTTTCCTCGGGGCCACCTCGCGTCCTCACCTCTCACTCGTCTGGGGTTTGGAGCTGTGCCCGATAAAGAGTCAGAATATCCTCGTGCACGGTGCCATGAGATTGTCGTCCTGAGCTTCCAGCTTTACCATACATTCAAGGCCGATCAGGCCCCGTGCCGCGCTGCCGCCCTATCACTACGAAATACGATCGGCTGCCCTCGCGGCGATGCGCTGCTGAGCTTTGCCGAGAAGTTGACACGAACCGTCAAGCTACGTGCGCTCCTTCTCCTCCTCCTCCTCCTCCTCCTCCTCGGCCTCCTCCTCTTCCTCCTCCTCCTCCTCCTCCTCCTCCTCCTCCTCCTCGGTGTCCTCCTCCTCCTCCTCCTCCTCCTCCGCCTCCTACTCCTCTTCCTCCTCCCTTGATGCGTACCTCCCCGCCCCCCCACGAGGCGCGCGAGGAGGCCCGCGCCAGGGCCTGCGCGGCCGAGGCCTCGTTCGGGGAGCTGGTCACCGGCCTCCAGGGCGAGCTCGTCCGCGGCATCGAGGACCTCAAGGCGCCCTCGCTGCTGCCAGCCGTCCACTCATTCCCGCGCGCGCGCGCGCCCTTCCGGCTTCTGCTGCCGCGGTCGACGGGCACGGCGCCAAAGGCACCGCCAGACCGGCTTCTGAAGGCAGTGGGAGGGGGAGGGAGGCAGGAGGAGGAGGGCAGGAGGAGAGAGGATGACGAGCCTTCTCTCTCACTCTCTCTTCTGTTTGTGTTTCTCATCCTGTTGTCTCTCTCTCCCTCTCTATCTCTCTCTTTCTTTGTTGTTGTTATTTTTCTCTTCTTTCTCCGTACATATACACATACCTGTACGACCACCCTTCGGGTGATAAGGAGGTTGTGTGTGTGTGGGGGGGGGAGGGGGGATGGAACCAACATCTGACTCGATCGATCTCACTATCGATCTCACTCAACGGGACACCAAGGGACACCACGGGACATTTTTCGATCTCACAATGGATCTCACTATCGATCTCACCCAACGGGCCACCACGGGCCACCACGGGACACCTCGGGGCACCGCGGGACACCTCTCGATCTCACCATCGGTCTCACTACCGATCTCACTGTCGATCTTATGCAACCAGACACCACAGGACACCACGGGACACCTCGGGACACCACATCGATCTCACTATCGATCTCACTATCGATCTTACTCAACGGGACACCACTGGACACCACGGGACATTTGTCGATCTCACTATCGATCTCACTACAGATCTCACTCAACGGGACACCACGGGACACCTCGGGGCACCACATCGATCTCACCATCGGTCTCACTATCGATCTCAGTATCGATCTCACTCAACGGGACACCACGGGACACCACGGGACACCTGTCGATCTCACTACCGATCTCACTATTGATCTCACTCAACGGGACACCACGGGACACCTCGGGGCACCACATCGCTCTCAGTATCGATCTCACTATTGATCTCACTCAACGGGACACCACGGGACACCACCGGACAGCACGGGACACCGCGGGACACCGCGAGCCACCGGAGGACGGACGGACGGGCGGGCGGGGGAGAATCATTTGTCTTGACTTCGCCCTAGCAACGGCGGACACCACGGGACACCACGGGACACCGCGGGACACCGCGGGCCACCGGCGGACGGGCGGGAGGGGGAGAATCATTTGTTTTGACTTCGCCCTAGCAGCGGCGGGTTCATTCCTCTCGCTTGCCCACGCAGTTTCGCCTCGCACGCACGACACGAACGAAATGAAACGATTTTCCGTTTTGGGGTCTCCGTTCCACTGCGATCTCACCCCCCAACCTCCGATACATATACATATATATATATATATATATATATATATATATTCACATATACACATATATATATATATATATATATATATATATATATATGTAAACACATATATGCAGATGCATCAATTAGTATTGTTACTAGTATTACGATTATTATTTTTAATATTCGTATTATCAGTGTTATTATTATATAACGAATAACAATACCAGTAATAAGAGTAATACTAAACATACGAATAATCAAATATACGAATACTAGTGTTATTAATAATAATATTAATCATACAAATAAGAAGAATAATAATAAGAACACTACTAATACTAATAAATGAATGCCGTCCCCCCGGCCCCGGGTCCCACACCTCCCCGCCACATCTCGGGAACGCTCCCGGTACCGCTCCCCCGGTCTTTCTGGGGAGCCTCCACAGCACTCCAGGGGGGCCCAAGACGTCTCCCAGGCGCCCCCAGAATGCGAAAGGATGGCCCGAACGCTCCCAAGCAGCCCAAGTCAGCCTTGCGACGGCTCTCGAGGCTCCCAGGTGGCCTCCAAGAGACCCCAAGAGAGGTCGGAGAGGCGCCCCGGGACAGGCCGAAGAGGCCCAAATCGTCGATTTTCATTAGTTGTTGTCAATTTGTTTGGCTTCTCACGTTTTCGAGCTTCCAGCGGTCCAAGAGCGCCGAACCAAGACCACCCAGGAGACCCTCAGGACGGCCCCAAGACGGGTCACAAAGGCTCCAAGATTTGCCGAAGAGGCGCCCAGGACAGCCCCAGACCACCCCAGAACAGGCCCAAGATGGGCCCAAGAGCGGGAGCAGGAGGGTTCCAGAGACCTCCGAGATGCCTCCGGGACCACCCAGAAGCCTCCAGCACACCCACGATCCCTGAGAGGTCCCAAAAGACCCCGACGAGGCTCCAAGAACAGCCCAAAAGAGCTGCGAGAGCCGTCCCGAGAGAGCCCAAAGAGGTTAAAATCGTTGATTTCCAATGGTTTTTTCTAATGTTTTTCGCCTTCTCACGTTTTCCCGCTTCCAACCCTCGAAGATCGAGGATTTTAAGAGAAAAAAGAAGGAATTCCCAGAATCCCCTTGTTTCCCACCAAAGTGGGACTCCTACTCGGGAGATCCCACACATCCCCTGACATCTGGCCGGTACCTGGCCTCCCGGCTTCCCCGGGGGGCCCCCAAGACGCCCAAGGACAGCCCAAGACGACCCCAAGGAGCCCTCAGAACGTAAAGAATGACCCAACACGCTCCCGCGCAGCCCGAGACACCCTTCCGACGGCTCTCCAGGCCTCCAGGAGGCCTCCAGAACCCCCAGGGGGTCCGGAAGATCCCACACCCCTGAGGGGCCCGGCTAACAAAACCCGCGAGGCACAAACAAAACAGCGCCGAACAGCGCTGAGGAATTGGAAATCATTGAAATTCCACAATTCCTTTTTATTTTCAAGTTTGGCCCCCGGTCTACTCTTGCACAACAGACCACAGTTCAGACCCCCCTCCCAAAAAAGAACCCAGGAAGCCTTTGAGTGCCCCAAATCGTTGAAACCTAAAAAGGAAATTAATGATTTCTGCGTTTCCGCATTTTTCCTTCTATATGATTCCGAGGCTTGCGCAGGGCCTCCAAGGGAGTCCATGGACGCAAGAAGCGACCAACATGAGATTTCATGAGTAAGCCTATCAAGCCTAGCTAGAACTTGAGCGCGCGCGAGGCGCGCGCGATGGTTCTATTATCTACATATATATATACACACACGTATGTCCAGCCATCCTTTCCTCTTCACGCCCTCCTGGCAGACGTTCTGAGCCGAACTTTGCTAGATGGTAAGCTTCGCTATCCGTTCTCTGTGCCGCAGGAGTAGGAGGCAGGAGCAGGAAGAGGCGGCGGCGGAGGAGAAGGGCTGGAGGAAGCTTCCGCCCCTGCAAGACTCCAGGGGTGTACGGCCAGCCGCAGCCGTCTCCGCACCTCCCTTGTGGAGAGGGGGGCAGATCCCGACTGCCCTCACTGTGGGCGATCCGCGGACCAAGGAGGTGTGGCCCTCAGATGGGGATGGCGCAGCACTTCGGGAAGACGGGGTGGGAGAGAGGCGGGAGGGGAGGGGACGAAGTGAGACCATATCAGGAAAGGAAGGAGACGGAGGACTCGTCGCCGTCGTCATGCCCCGCATCCTCGTCGTAGGGCGTGCTGCTGGAGACCTTGGGAGCATGCTCGCACGACTGTTCGAGGCGGAACGCTGCATGTTTGCGCGCGCTTCTCAATGATGAATGCAATTCGTGCATCCCGCTCAAGCCTTCGCAACGGTGTCGTCACCTCGCCGCAGGCGGGGACAATGTGTGTGTGCTTGTGTGTGCTTGTGTGTGTGTGTTTGTGTGTGTGTCTGCGTGTGTGTGTGTGTGTGTGTGTGTGTGTGCCTGTGTCTGTGTCTGTGT